>JADRCH010000066.1:7047101-7149021 GCA_019843965.1 Rhynchomys soricoides | reverse complement strand
TGGAGTCACAGGGGTGTCTTACCATGGCTGGGCTCCTTCATGTTCTTTTGACCCTTCTGCACCCCAAAACTTCCTCCCGTGTTTGTTCATTGCTGTTTGTAATCATTCTGTACACCAGACTGAGCTTGGGGGGACAGTACATGATATGGAGTTTGCAGAAATAAACATCGGTTATCTGGTGGAAGCCTGAGGTAGGTTCTAAATTTCTTCCCCTTTCACAAAGTGAAGGCGAAACCTTCACAGACTCTTCCTCACACACTCCCAGGATGCTTTAGTGCAGCACATCTATCTCTGTACCTGCCCAATTAGCAGCAAATGTCTTTGCATGTCTCTGCTGTTCTCCTGTAGCTGTTCCTATCTATTTTCATTTGTAACTGTCCCATTTTCTTGCCTGTGGATTTTATTTCCTCCATTAGATTTCACAGTCCTAAGAGGAAGGGCCTATATCTTCTATTTCATTGTAATTCTCTAAACTCTACAAACAGAGCTTAATGGCTGTTCTTGGGCTGCCTGCTGTACCTTATCACATAGGCATGCCTCTCCCAGTGCCCGGGGCTTTTCACAGGAAGCTTGTGGCAAGGCAGTGCTACTTTTAACCTTGAACAGATCTCTAAATCCTGGTCAGCTGTGTGCTTTCCTTTCCTCATGGAAACACTGTTGCCAAGGGACAGTGGCCCAATACAAACCACAGATGCCACCCCTCTGTGAACAGTGAGGACAAGGAGGCTTAAGTCACTCTCTGGACTGCAGCTTTCTGGCTCTAGGGAAAGTGAGCGTAATGAACAGCCCCGATGACTAGAATCCTTCTCTTCCTCAGCAAAGAGGACAGCTTAACAATCAGGCTTATGGGGATATTTTGGGGTCTCTTTCTTGCATTTTAAAAAATAAAAACAAGGCCATCTACAGAATAATGTCATCTAAATAATATTCTGCTTGTGAATGAGTTTAATGAATGCAGAGAAAATTGTGGGTGATTGGGGCTCTTTCTAGGCATAGCCACCCCTTTCCCATTCGTCCTCTCTATCCTGTCCAGGTTTTTGGGGGACATGTAAACATTTGGTCATTTGGGGGCTTGCTCTCTTTTTCTCTTGTTAGTTGTTGAAGAGTATGTCCTTTGCTTTTTAGTACTGAAATTCTCTTTTACACTGAGAATTCCAATGAGGTGTCTGATTCCCACCAAGGACAGCATCCTAAAAGCTCCTAAATTGACTCATAGTGATGACTGGGAAAGCCAGCAAACAAAGAAAGGAAACTATTAAGCCTAAAGCCTGGGAGGAATTGGCACTCAAAAGCTGGCACAGCCAATGAAGATCATTGGATTGGATGCTCAGAGACCGCACGTCCCTGCCAGGACTGGGTGCTGAGGGATGGGGGCCATTACTCGTCATTCAAAACCAGCATGATTTGGTGGGGCTGGAGGGGATGAGGTCCCTATTGAGAGTGACTGTGTTTGGTGGGGATTGTGGTCAATGACCAGCTCTCTGGTTGTGATGGCTAAGCTTGGTTGCCAACTTAACTAAAGTTAAGTTTAGTTAGGAAGCAACTAAAATGCAAGCGTCTGTGCATATCTGGGAGGAATTTTTCTTGGTTGGATCACTGTAGGTCAGACAAGTACCTTAAACCTGGGCGACGACTTCTGGTGGCAGCCTGCATAAAAGAAGGTTTGTGCTTCCTGTTTGCTTGCCCTCCTCACTGGTGAGCTCATCTATCCAGAGCCACTCCTTCGATGGTGTTAGCACCTACTCTGTGGGGGATTTCCAATGGGGACTGAATACTGCAGCTCTCTAAGACATCCACGGGACATAACAAGGTTCTGCTCCTTAGAGAGCCTTGACTAATACAAAGTCATCAGACAGCTGGGCAGTGGTGGCTCGCACCTTTAATCCCAGCACTTGGGAGGCAGAGGCAGGCAGATTTCTGAGTTCGAGGCCAGCCTGGTCTACAGAGTGAGTTCCAGGGCAGCCAGGGCTACACAGAGAAACCCTGTCTCGAAAAACAAACAAACAAACAAAAAAACACAACAAAGTCATCAGACAAGCTCTGTCTAGCAAAGGTCCAAAGAGTATTTCCTTGGCTCCAGCCTTGCTTTCTGATTAGGCTCTTGACTTTATTGGCTGTTAATTCACTGAAATGAGATACTACCCAAAGTTTGAAATCTCTCCATTTCTTTAGAAGAACTTGGCTTTTTTTTGTACCCCCCCCATTTGAAATTTACATTTCATTTTAGCAAAAACAAAATCAAACAAACATAAAAAAACCACAAAAACAAAGCTCCTCTAAAGAATAATATTAATGGAAAACTCAGCACATATTTGTAAGAATCAGTTCAGTTCACACGTAACTCTGATACCCCAAGTCGGGCAGAAGTCCTTCCACACACTTATCTTGAATCTGCTTTAACCTCCATTGCTTTAGTCCTCAATATGGACTGATAGTTCTTGACCTGCCTGAAATTATTCTTTTCTGCCTCCGCATCTCTGCCTGCTCCTCCATAGCCACTCATGGTTTGATTTCTTTTTGACACCCCAGATCTTTGAACTCATGCCAAGGGTCTTTACAATCTAATAAACAGAGAAGTGTGATGTATTTACTCCGTATCTATAGATAGTCAGGCCTGTCTTACAAAGAAAATTAACTCATCTCTAAGGCTCAGGGCTTCCCAAGGGCTTCAAAGTCATGCACTCGTATGCACCGATGTGAGTATGTACAGATAGTGACAGTGTATAAGGAACAGCGGCCTCTGTGCTCTGACGCAGCTGGGTTCGGGCACTAGTAAAACACAGCTGGGGAATCTTTTCAACTCATAATGGGCTCTACTCCAAGCTTAGCCATAGCACTGCTTGTTAAAAATTCTTTATTCAGCTCTCAGGGGCCATACAGATTCCTATGGGGAGCTGTGGGGGAAGAAAGAAGATCTGCTCGCTGTGGTCCAGGGGGTATGAGCCAACCCCTCCTTAGTCTAAGCGGGGGCAGACAGAAAAGTGTTGGGCTCTTTTCTTTTTGGCCCTGGATAGCATCTGACAGAGGCTGGATGAGAGGAGAGGAAAGTCTCATTTATTTATTACTTTAATAACGCTCCCCAGTCTTTTCTATCACACTCTCATTGTAAAGAAGAGAAAACAAGGGGCTGGAGAGCCGGCTCAGCGGTGAAGAGCACTGACGGCTCCTCCAGAGTTCCTGAGTTCAAATCCCAGCAACCACATGGGGGCTCACAACCATCTGTAATGGGGTTCAGTACCCTCTTCCGGCAAGCAGGTGTACATACAGATAGAGTACTCGTGTACAATAAATAATAAAATAAGTGAATAAATAAATAAATAGATCTTTAAAAGAAAAGAAAACAACTCAAGACAATGCTGCCAGAAAAGATGGTCTGAGAAGTTCCCTTAGGAAGGCAAGATGCCCTCTGTATAGCAAAGGGTCAAGCCACAAAAGGTTCTTTCCCTCCCCGACATATTTGCCCTAATTATAAAAGCATATGAAAGCCTCTGGATTAATTATAAAATTTTTACATTATAATATATTTATAACATTATATTATAATTTTAATTTTAAAAGCCTCTGAATATTATCTTTTGCTCTAGATGCTATGGCTTCTAAGTGGCTAGGTCTCTCTTCTGCTGTACTCAGGAACACTAGAGAAGTATACATTCTCTAGTCTTTTCAGGAAGAGAATCCAAGTTGGGGAGTGTGTCTAATACATAAACATAAAATGCAAATATCAGCATCTGCACTAAAGTTCGAAAGCTGAACAAACTGGCTCCATGCTCCACCTTGACCTGCAATCAGTCTGTCGATGCATACATTTTGGTCGGAGGAAAATAGATTCCCCAACAATAATTCTGAACATTAACTTTAAGTGCTCTCCCACAGATTTATTTCGCTTCTGAAAATCCTATGTTTCCATTTAATGATCCATTTGTTTGGCTAGAAGGTGTGGGAAATGAGCACAGTGGTCCCATGCCGCTTTTCGAGTCAAGGCTCTGGGTCGCACGTCCATACGATCCCGGGAGTGAGAAGGGTACAGACCAGAGTCACTGTCAGTGTTCCGTTCTCCAAGGAACATTGAATGTGAGCGCTGAGAAGTTCAACACTTTTAAACCATGAAAGTGAGGGCTTGAGTGGGTGCCAAGGATTGTGGGCCATGAGGAATAAAAAGGCGGAGCACAGGGAATCTGTAGCACATAACGAAATAGTCTGTATGGTGTTCATGAAGCCTGGGTCGCCATCCATTTGTCTAAGGCCATAGAATGTTTAACATCAAGGGAGAACCAAGAAACAAACTAAGGAAATGGGAGTGGTGGTGAGGATTATGATGTAGAAGATGATGGTGATGGTGACACATTGCTAGAACGACACAAATTTACACAAAATTTACTCATTTTGGGGAGACGCTAATAATAGGGGAAGCTGTTTATGTGTGCGGGGGAAGCAATGGGCAATCTCTTTGTTTTTGTCTCAATTTTTCTGTGAACCCAAAAGTAATCTTTAACTGTCTATGGCATTTTAAAAATATAAATGTATTTAGTCTTTTGATATGGTTGCAGTATAGCACCTTTGAAAAACAGTTTTGTTGGAAAAGAAAAATCAGAAATTCCTCACGTAACAGCCTTGTCATCCAAAAAATAGATAAGGGTTTACGTTGCAATCATGGCTTCCTCATCTCAATTCCGGATCGAATCCTCAAAATCTTTGTCAAGATTTTCCCCCGTTCTTTTATTTAATGTGTAATGAGAGCAAATTCCTGGGCAGGTTCTGTGACACGTGCTAAGGTTAGAACAGTAAGCCCCATGCTCTGTCTCCTGTAGAACCTTGATCTTGAGAGGAACAAAGAAGCGGCTGCACTAGAGAAGGTTGATGTTGACGCTGGCTATTAACAAGGGTACTTAGGGACAGGGAGGGCGCATGCGCACAAGTCACCTATGGGCAAGGGCTCAGGGACTACTCTCTGGAGAAGTACGGTGCAGGGCGAGAGCAGAAGGAAGGATGGGAAATCAGGGTGTGTCGCGGAGCGTTACAGAAGGCAGCGAGTCCAGTCATTCTGGTATGGGTCTTGGAGATGGCTTGAGCTTCTGCTGACTAGAGCCGGCACCCTCCAGTTTCCGTCTACATCTCCATGAAGTCAGGGAGTATTATATGAGCAACTGAGTATATTAAGTAACCTTTTTGCACTAATGGAAGTAGGCATACCAGGACTCATTATGGATTCGGATGGAATTTTCATAATCTATGGCTTCCATGACCATTTTTGACAACTAACAGCAGTGGTCTGGAACATTATTTTTTAATTTATCTTTGAAAATAAATTATGTGCATTCGTGTGCTTGGAAGTTTCAAAATACACTAAGGACAACAAATTAGATTCTTTTCATTTTATTTCCTTAACAACATGTCTTGAAATGTATCCCAATATGTTAGCCAGCCCCTTTATGCTTTGGAAGCATTTTGTGTATGCAGCCTGTAATCATACTATTAAATTAGACAGTTTTTAATCTTACACATAATCCTATAGCAGTAGCCTTTGGTATTCTTGGAGCTATACTTCTAGAAGGTGACCTGTTAGATAAAATGTCAAGCACATTGTGTATTTGCTAGATGCTGTGGACACATGCCTTCCCTAGAGGGCATGGACATGTCCGTGTGCAGGAGTAGTGTCTAAGGTTTTATTCCCCCACAATTGACATACAGCTTTGGATCTTTCCCTGATGGATGAAAAATGATAAAAAACAGCGATAATCTTATTATCGCTGAAAGCTTTCCCCACCTCTTTGACAGCTTTTAATATTATTTTTTATGTTTTTATTTGTGTTTGTAAGTGTGTGTGTGTGCGCGCGCGCATGTGCACAGGTGCCTGAGGATACCTGAAGTGTTGGATCTCCCTGGAGATGGACTGACTTACAACAGTCTTTAAGACCCTTGAGGTGGGTACTGGGAAATTTTGCAGGTTTCCTACAAAAGCAGCAAGCATTCTTAAACCCCAAGCCAGCTCTCCAGCGGCCTGAAAGAGATTTTTGCACCAAAACAATGTTATTTGCATTCCTTTTCCGTAAACTGTGCACATAGACAGTGACTGTGTCCATCATGATGTGAGTCCCTTGCTGGTGTAATGAAGCTCTGTGGAGAAGGGAATATGATGTGGACAGCAGATCCTTTCCTTAGACATCGCTTAAGCGTGACCTAAATCCTGTCAAGGACTAAACTTAGTTTAGCTCACTCCCTGGTAGGAAATGAGAACAGAAACACTCAGTTGAGTAGCACATGGAGTTCCAAACTGTTTTCAAAGAATCCTTTGCTTAGATTTAAAAACCCGGTCTTCTCCATTGAGAGAAAAAAACAGTTTTATTTCCATCATTAAATATCCTTCCCCGTTACTCGTCCGTTTACAGTGAGTGGCAGGGTCATTTCATCCCTCCTCAATCTAAATACAGACAAATTCCATGCGGCCGTACCCAGCCCTCACCAAGCGCTGTTGGAAGGGACATGGGGCACCGGTAGTCTTCAGTACTGTACCCTAAGTGTATCTACCTGATATTGGTCAAATTCAGGCCACTAATTATAGCTGTAGCTCTGTAAAACTTTCAATAAACACCCCTTGTTATCAACTATTTCTACGCATTCGTTTGTTTCTTTCTCTTAGAGAAGGAAAGTGTGACTGTGACCACTCCGTGCTTCTCTCCTTGAATTCCTTTTATTGTTGCTATTGCTACTTTTGATGAGTTTACTTTTGGTGAAAGTGACCCAGGTAATTAATGACCAATCAATTTAATCAGAATTTCTCATTAAATAGAAGATTTCCCAGCTGCCCGTGCTCCAGGAGGATTGAGGGTTCTTTTAAGTACACAGGGATACATTAAACACCGTATGATGGTTTCATTGTGTTCTACTGTAGCTAATTACATAAATAGAAAACTCCCGTGAAAATGTATTTCTCTTAAACAAACAAAACTAAACAGACTGAAAACCACCCTAGAAACCATCGTGTGAAATGGAAATTTAATGTATTAACAGTACAAGTGTGACCAGCAGCTTTGTGGCGAACTCTATCGTTCTCTACGCAGGTATTCACATATCTTTGTTCTCCTCCCTTTGATGTTTGCCTCTACACAGTGTGGGAGAAGCTGCATAAAAAG
Source organism: Rhynchomys soricoides (assembly GCA_019843965.1). Classification (NCBI taxonomy): domain Eukaryota; kingdom Metazoa; phylum Chordata; class Mammalia; order Rodentia; family Muridae; genus Rhynchomys; species Rhynchomys soricoides. The sequence goes on along the minus strand of JADRCH010000066.1, from coordinate 7,141,891 downwards.
ATGGGTGTGGGAAGAGAAGGGAGAGAAAAGGAGAGCAAACAGATAAAGAGAGAGAAAGAAACAGACATAAAGTTGGATTGGTTCCACTATCTTCCTCGATGAGATCAAAAGTTAAATATAGTATTCATAAAAATGTTATAGGAGTCAATCCTTCAAGTAGACATTAGAAAGCAGATGACGAGAACAGGACAGTAAGCAAAGAAACCATTTCCTATAGAAGGCATGTAAAGCAACAAGGATCTGCACAGGACATGCTGAGAGCCAGTTCATCAATCAGCATTCCTCCCACTGCACTCCGCAGCACATCACACCCCCACTTCCGTCCACTTAGTGGAAGGCCACTGAGCTTGCTGCGTGGGACACAGAGCTCATGTGAACATGCAGAACACAGCAAGATGACTGCACTCAGCCCGGCATCCAACACAGTCCATGCACACCTTCAGTTACAGCCTAAAATACCAATTCATGTTTGCAATGACAAGGATGAAGTCTATGGAATCTTCAAAGAGACTGAAGATCCTTACCTGGTGACCTGAGACGTAGCTTGCATTTCTTTTTCCAAATGAAATAACTCATTACTTAGACGTATTTATTTCAAGTTCGGCCAAGACAGTAACCAGTTCTTGAATTCTATGTCATTATTATCTGTGTTGCTTATGTGACCATATACATGTATGTTCTTCATCTTCCTTAGAAGCCTTTGCCTTCAAGATGTAGGATATCAACACATGAATATACACATTCAATGCATGATGGAGCCAGCTAATTTTTCAGAGAAACATGACTTTGGAAGCTCTTCCACTGTCTGGAGAATGCTATAGGCATGGTACAGTCAACCCTGATGCTAAGGAAAATCATATCAAATCTTTGGGGTTCCAGTCAATGCAATGGATGTACTAAAATGGGTGTACTAGAAGGTGTTATGTAGCTGGCGTTCTCTGATACCTTTAACACATTATTATGAAAGATTATATTAGGTTCATTTAGGGGGAGCGATACAGAAGGGCCACTTTTTAAATTTTACATTTAAATTACATCTGAATATATTTGTGGGATGTATAGTCTTGTCCTTGTATTATTGATGATGGACTTGGGAAGGGATTTCTGTATCTATATTAGAAGAACTAGGGGCAGTGGTGGCGCACGCCTTTAATCCCAGCACTCGGGAGGCAGAGGCAGGCGGATTTCTGACTTCGAGGCCAGCCTGGTCTACAGAGTGAGTTCCAGGACAGCCAGGGCTACACAGAGAAACCCTGTCTCAAAAAAACAAAACAAAAACAAAAAACAAAACAAAACAACAACAACAAAAAATCAAGAAGAACTAATTAGCTTGGGATGTGTTGATCATCTCCTCTTTTAATCCAAAGAAAGAGAACTCCGAACCCAGTCCAACAGGAAATATAGACTCTGACAGGGTTCTAGGCTTTGTTCCTGGTTTGCTCCTCACAGTGAAGAATTCCATTTGGGAAAACAAAAATAGTAATTTTGCCTTAGTGACACAAGAGATCAGGGTGAGCTTACCAGTTGTAATCAGTGTAGTCAGAAGTAGATGGTGTTCAGAACAAACCTATAATCATGACAGCAAGAGCTGAGCCTACCTCAGCTTAGACACACCAGGGAGCCCATGTGACTGGGCAGAAACTGGATGGATGTTTTGCTCAGTAAGCAACACAGAGGAGACTAGAACATAGAGGTCAGGGAACTTGAAAGGCAGAGGAACGCAGGGTTTACCAACACCATGGCCAAGGACTTAGCACTGATGGGCAGGAAAAATAAGAGTGAGCCCCAGGGATCCACCTTCCAGAGGGAAGCAGATGGCCACAGAGCCACAAGTGTAAATCCTGAGGCTGTTGCTGAGGCTCCAGCTGAGCTGGATCTCAGCACTTCAGATTGTACATGCCATTGTCAATACGGTCAGCCAGGCAGGGACGATCACCACATTTCAGGAGCCTCATAAAGTGAAACTGCATTATAATTTCAGCAGTATTAAGAGAAACTGAAGGTTTTCACAAAATGAACCCCTGTAACTCAAGATACGGAGTTCTATCTTCCCTGAAAGCAGCTTTATAGCATATAAAACCAACCTTCCTCTCCGCAATTAAACCAGAATAAGATAGATGTGTCTCATTCCTTGATGTAATGGCCTTGAGGCATCTTAATGGAAACACTCTAATAAAAGTTTATCTCAGATACTGACCAATCCTTCTGGCATCGGCTACAGAAGATGGCTGAGCAGCAGCCCCAAGCATTCAGGCTTATCGGAAAAGACGTTCCTGTGTCAAAACTAGGTGATGAAGAAATCAGGATGAATTGTGAGCCTGGAGAGCATGAGAGAGAGACAATTACATCTGGACAGACCCCTTCTCACCATTTCACAGAGCCAGTAGCTGAGCTCTCAGTCAAAAGTCTTCCGAGAACTCTGTTGTGCTATCCACAGAGGCTGGAAAAGAAACAGAAGAGAACAGGGTACACACACGGGAGTCCCTTTCTAGTTAGAGAGCGAGAGCAAGAGTGAGAGAGAGAGAGAGAGAGAGAGAGAGAGAGAGAGAGAGAGAACGAATCAAGATCTTTGAGCTTGTCATAAAGGAAACCTCAAGAACTTAGAAAGAAATACAAATATACCCCACTAGTCATGAATGCCATACCTCAGCATAGATGGCATTTCTACCACACTGTTTCCGATCTCCACAGGAATCATGACATGTCCATTCCCAGCCTTCCATAATGACTGTATCCCACAATCTCAGGCCCTGTTCACGTATATTCTGCAATCCACTCAACCATCTCAGCAGGGAGCCAGGCACCGAATGACCATCACTTCAGTCTACACTGTCTGGTGACAATTCGGTGCTCAGGGTACAAAAACGAACGGTAATCAAGTCACCTCAATTTCAGAGGAAACGAGGATGTTTGAGCTACTGGAGGTGGTCATTTTCATGTCAAAGTAGCTGCTTAATATCTCCAGCCGTACTTACTGAGGAGGAAAGCAGGAGCAGCTGATGCTGAAATGTAGAAGCCAAAAAAAAAAAGGGATTCAAACACTGAACCCACTCCCGTTACTCACCTCTGCTTGGGTAAGCCAACTTGCTTCACTGTGGTGGTCAACAATAGCCCTGGGAAAAGCCATCTTGAATGACAGTCATTATCTTCAATGACCTTCAGAAACTCACCCATTTTTAAAAAAGGACATGGGTTTCCAAGGATGTCTTCGCTTGAGTTGATCTCCGTTCAAGTCTTACAAGCTGCTGTCTAACAAATCTGGGCAAGGTATATATTTCCCTAAACTTAAAACACGAACATCTGTGTAATAGCAGCTACTGCACATGGGCATTAGAGGGGAAACTTTGATAATGGGCAAAGAGTGGTGGCTGGTCAGTGGGGCTTCTGAGAAGTAGGTCTAAATCTAGTTTCTCGAGCCAAGGATGGGGCTGAAATATTCATGTGTCTACAGATTCCTTTGTTTCTTCCTCCTTCTGGACATGAAAGAGCATCTTTCCATTAGTGAAGCCTTTGAGAAGGAAACAGATCCAACGCGTTTCTGTTCTGTGGTCTACCAGTGCTCTCTTTGTTTGGCCACGTTAAACTGCCACAGCGAATCATGAAAATTCTATAATGTTGTCGTTCAACTCCTGCCTCTTGGCAGTCATGGCCAAAATCACCCGGCAGCTGTCATTTGCAAGAGGGATCCCTAGCCAATCGCTGAGAGCCACCCCACCATGAAAGGCAGCTGCTCCAGAGTACTGCAAGCAAGAAGTGACAGAGCCATATGCTACCAGGAATCCCCCAATGAAGGCAGGGCTCCCCCAAAGGATCAAAACTTCTGTTTCCAACTCCTGCCAAACAGCTAAGCATATGATCTCTCTGAGATCTTGCTAATGACAGCAGTGGAAATAAAGACAAAGGCCCAGATACTCCTAAGCCCAGATGCTTAACAATACACAAAGTTCTGGTGGAAGCTGCTGGGTCACAGTGTAAGGTCTCAGGGGGAGGTGGTTTACACTTTTACACTTCTTGATACAGGCTGAGGGATCTTAAATTCAGCTACAGAAGGAACAACGATGTGCAACTTCAACTGACACACACCAGTTTTCAAATATGTAGCCTGTTCTTCCAAATTCAATAAACCTACAAGGGAACTGTAGGGATCAGGGCTTTTCTCAAAATCTTCCTCCAAAATATAGTTTTCACTATTTGTTTGGAAAAACAAAATGCTGCCTTCTTGGACAAATAGATATATGCTACATAAAAGGTATATTTAAACTTCTCTGAGTAAAATAAAATGATTATTTCTAGACATCAGAGCTTCTAATATGTTGACATATACTGTGCATAGCATTTTCTAAATACCATGGTGATCATGAAGTATGCATGTGTGTGTGTGTGTCTGTCTGTCTGTCTGTCTCTGTCTATCTTGTGAGTACACCCTTTCCCACCCCGTGCGTGTGTGTGTGTGTGTGTGTGTGTGTGTGTGTGTGTGTGTAGCAATTCAGGAACATATTTTCTCTGAAGCTTTGGTAAACAGCCTAGACTATAAGCAACTTGAGAACTGAGACCTTTTCCCCTTTGACTCTAAGACCCTAGATGATGTCTGTGATAAAGTAGGTATTTGATGTTCTGTTGGAAAATTAGCAATGCTAAAGTGATTCCTCAAATTTCCTTATCCAGCATGGGGGGAAAAAGTTTATGTTCATAGCTAAAGAAGTAGCTACTAAGTTTTTTTTCAGTCAGCCTCACAGTAACATTTAGGAGAATTCACAAAGTAAAAATAAAAGGCTTAATATATCATCAGGAAGCAAGAACGTAGTGAGCCACATGAATAGAAATTGCATGAAACCCAATAAGTAATACTTTGTAAATGAGCTCTGCCTGGAGACAGATGAAGGATGGGGGCTGGACACTCCATGCTGCGAGGCAGGAATCTTGTTTGTCTCCTCCTCTTTCCTAGAGCAGGTAAGGATAGTGAACAAGCTCTGCAAGCTAGGATGCCCTACAGGCTGGAGGAAGTACATGCCGCCAGAGCCTCCTTTTCCTGTCCTGCAGCACAGACCACACACAGGCCTACACCACACAGTAGCTCTGAGGCCCCTTCTGCAGTCCTTCCCTAACCCCAGCTGCATGGCGACCATCCGGCCCACTGCAGTCCAGCAATATGGCTAATGAGTGTCCTGCAGAGCAACGCAGACATGATAAGGAATCCCACATCAGCTGCCAGGATGCACGTTGCCAAGGCTACTGCCTGTCTCTCATGGAGACTTCAGGGATGCTGGCAAGAAGAGCTAGGGACCTGTTCTCAGCTCACACCTGGCAGAAACTTTTCCCCTATGTGCTGAGAGAAGCCCTTGTGCTGGAGAGAATGGGGCTGTAGATGATGCACATATTGTTAACAGAAGCGTGGCCTATACATAGTACATACTGTGTTGAATTGTGCTGTGCTGAGCACTCATTTAAGTGCCTTACAGATGTTTACGGACATCATTCTCAAGAAAACTCATTTGGAAACTGAGGCACACAAAAAGGAGTCATCTCAATGTCATCAAGTCAGTTGTGACAATCTCGACAGCGTGAATTCTACCGATTTTAAATTCGTAGAATTTTACCTTCATTAATAATTAACTATTTAATTAATTAAAATTAATTTTAGATTTCACATGCTCATATTATTTCTAGATATCTGGCTTGAGGAAATATCAGGTAATGTGGAATGTGAAGTGTTAGTTATAACATCACTTATAAGAGCAAATTGGTATACAGCACTCATGCATAAAATTCCAAAAATAATTTAAAAATTTAAATTAAAAAAGGCAAACCTCAGAACAACATAAATACATATAGTGGCGTGGTTACGTAAATTAGCACATTCACAGTAGAGAGTAATATCATAATTTGGTGAGAAAAAATATATATGAAATAGTATTGAGTAAATAAATCAAAGTAGAGAATGATGCAGATTGTATAGTTTTATTTATATAAAGTTTAACTCTAAAAAGGTAGTATTATCTGTGTATAAAAGGAGATACACTGTCTTGTCAGTGCGATGGGAGAATACACCCAATCTGAGAGCGGTAGACAACTTTTAAAAAAAAATAAAAATCTTGTCCTATTTCTTCTTAAGGAGGAGACATTTGTGCATTACGGTGTAATTTAAAGCTCATAGGCAATTAAAAATAGCTAAAAGCTTCATTGGAAAAAATTAAAGCAAACAAAACAAACTGCTAACAGCAGTGTGGGGGAGGGGCAGGGCAAACAAGCTTAGCTTTTGCTGTCTCCACAAGGTTTGGGTTGGCCTTCCTGATAAACACTGGAAGGATATCAGCCCAGTTTTATCCTTCCATCTCCTCTCTTAAATCCTCCATTTTATTATTTATTATTTATTTTCTTAAAGCTTCATACTATTTATTGTGAGGCGAGCTTTGTTGGGAAGAACATTTGGTTCTGGCAAGTTATCTCTCATATTGAAGGCAACGAAGGGTGTTGTTTGTAGAGACTAAGGTACGTCAGTTGTATTTCTTTAGTGCACACAAATACACTTTTGAATCTGTGGTAGAATATCTATAATCAAGCAAAGTCTCCTTTTTCTGTGCTCTGAGGGATTCTATGTCGCCAAAAATACAATTGCTTTTCAGTTACTCTAGGGAACTTTCAAACAAACTGTAGGAAAATGTCAGAATCTGAAATAAGAATCTGCAAAGAAACTCATTTCATCAGAGCCCATTTTGGCTGTGAGGTGCCAGCTTGGTGATTTCATTGTAATCAGTTGAGTTGCATTTGTCTTCTGAGTATTGACTCATTTCTGTCTAACGTTGAATTCTGTCAGTGGGAACCTGTTGGCCTGCCCTGTGTGAGATTCTGCATGAAGCCTGCCTGGTGGAACTCAGTGTCCCATCGGATCTGCTGCACACACGGTACAGTGATGATCAACTCCAGATGGATTTCAAGAAATTACAGAGTGACAGGTAGTAGGGACTTCCAGAGAACCTTTACATCCTTTGAAATGGACATAGACTAATTTTTTCTGTAACTATCCCCAAACAGAAGGCCACCTCTCTACTCTGACTGAAGGCTACATGGAAGGATCTGTATTGTTCTCATGTCTTAGCTAGTCCCTGAGGGCGCCTAGCCAGGGAGAAAGTCTCAAATTGAGTGTCTCCTTGTGTTGATGCTACCTGAGGTTCTTATATCTCTTGTTTTATTTCGGTGCCCATAAACCCGTAAAATGTTGCTGTTCTTCTCTCTGCTTTCCACAAGATGCTGAGGTCATTTGATATAAAGTATACATTCCAGGCTCTATTAAACAGCCAAATAAATTACATGGGTTTGCTTAGACCAATAAGATGGTATTCTAATGTCAGTCTCTGTTCTATACAGAGCATTCAGAACGATTTCCTAATTATATACAACTGTAATGGAGGACCAGGCAAGGAAAGTAGACACTCAAAGCTGCACTTGTCCCTAGGGTTCTAGTTCTAGTATATTCAGACAGTTTGCGCCTCAGTAGAATACAATTTATGCATCCTCCACGGGACATTACCCAAGGAGAGTGTTACTCTGGCACCGAGAAACCATTAGATTCCTATCAGCACAATTTTGTTCCACTGAGAAGGAGCAACCGTCTATCTGGCTCACAATTTACAAATCCAAAATGAGTTACCGGTGCAGGAATAGATGACCAGGGTCAAGGCACGAGTCAGAGCAGGTGGTCACATCACAAGTTGGAGAGGCTAGAGGGAAAAGGGGGAGGGGGAGGGGGAGGCTTGGGCTTCAAAACCCTTTCAAGGGCACACCCTCAATTACTTATGAATACCCTTTAATTCCACAGTACCCCTAAACACTGCAATCATTGACAATGAGAACTCTGGTTACGACTACTAAACCACAATCCAAGCCAAACCTAGCTTCATATTCCATGCTGCACCCCATCAAAGTGGGGTGGCTTTGTCTCAGACCTCCCTACCACCTGCAGTCTACCTTAGAGGTGTCTGTTTGTGCCTGCAACTTGGTCTCCGTACTGAATGAAAGCAAATGCTAGTTATAAAGGAAGCATGTTCTCCTTGTCACTTCATCACTTTGGAGCCACAGCAATTGGTGACAGGCAAAGCCTTCCATAACCAGCCCGCACAGTACTGGTAGAATCTAAAGCTCTTGTCAGACTCGAGGCTTCTGCACCCTGTTTCAGAAGATGCCAGAAACAGCTCAGAGCAAGCGAAAAGGGTGGAGTGAGACCACACGGAGTCTCTCTGAAACAACTGTGGTTCTCTAACTGGAACCCAAGAATTTCCAGGTTAGCGGAAAACAGAACTTGTCTTCTCAAGAGTGTTGGGTATGTCCCTGCTATTCTTTATTAAAATATTATGCTTCAGGCACTGTTTAATGTACTTACTATATTCAACAAAAAAGGAATGATCACTAAAGTATCCATAAGAGCAAATAATGCAGATCTTAGGATTCCTATAATTGCACCTACCTAAAATCTAATACATAACTCGAAGAAAACAATAGCAGATAAATTGAAGAACATCACACGGTTATTTGGAACACTTGATTTTTTTTTTTAAAAAAAAAAAAAATTTCCAAAGTGATCTTAAATGTATGGGAACAAGGAAGTAGTCAAACTAGGTTCTAGAGGCAATGTGGTTTTTTGTTTGTTTGTTTGTTTGTTTGCTGGACTTCTAATTTTTTGATCTTGGGGGTTTTCACTCTAATTAAGAATTTAGGTTCCCTGAGTATTGAAATTTGATAAAATTTCAGGCTCCCTGAGTGTTGAAATTTGGGATAAAGTTGATGACGTTGTCTTAATAAATATATGTATCTATTAGTTCTAGTGACCGGGAGAGAATAGAGAAATAAGCCGGCCCTCCAAGCAAGAATTTGAAAGTAGAGCTATGAATTGAAAGATGTTTACATTAAAAAATATTTTATTGATCAGAAATGTGTTTCGGGAATCATCATGGGTTGCTGGAAATTTGTCAAAATCTATTGTTTTATGGAGAATTCAGATTGTGGAATCTCACAGTCAGACACACAAAATAAATGATAATCAACTGCTCTGGCATGTGTAGGCCTGACCACAGGAGGATGCTGAAGCCTCAAGTCTGGCAAGCATTTCAGGTCCCACCAGCCTCCTCTCAAAGTGTCACTAAAGCTCTGCTTGTTAATTGATCACCACTCTTCAGAGGCCACAAGGAAGAGGATCTTTCTTGGCAACTGAGGTTTGTTTCTGGGACCATTTTGTTTGTCTTTGTTTCTTTGATATATCTGCCCAATCCCTAAGACATCAGGCAGTTTTGTTTACACACTCTGAGTTAACACCCCCCCAACTAACGATACTGTTATCACCAAGTCACGTGACCAATTTTTCATGAACGTGGAGCATTTTCTGGTACTCAACCACCATGAGTAATCCCCACCATAGAAGGCCTTCAGAAACTTTCATGTAGGACCAAACACCACTTGCAACTTTTTTTTCCCTTCCATAGGTCTATCACTGAAAATCAACCCAGTGCTTCACTTTACCACAAGGACAAAGAATTCAGTCTCATACCATCATTAAACAAAAAAAAAATGAATAAAACGCACAAAGTGAGAAGCATCTCCATGAGTAATTTCACACATGCTGCTAAGAACTGCAGAGTATTGCCAAGATTGGCCTTTAATCTCTATGGGAAGTCACACAGCTGTAAATTCTTATTCGCTGTCAAATGCCTTTCGAATGGTTCTTAAAGAAGACGGGAGGCAGGAAAGCCTTCCAGTTTATCTTCTTACTTTTTGGACCTGCTTTTCTTCTCTTTAGCCTTTTATATCTGTTGATAGCTCAGAGTGTACAGATTTCACCAGCCCCAGGCAGAATGATCAAGTTGGATATAAGAGGCTTGGTGATTCCCCAACTCCCTTGCTGAAGCTTCTCTCTCAGCAAGCTTCTTACCTCCTGTCCTCAGCTCCAATAACCATGGATCATCTGTAAGAATCAGTTTGGTGTGTTCTTCTTGTCTAGGATCACGCATAACCAAGTTCCACTTAGCTGCATGAAGTGAGCCAGAAGGAGCAGAAGAGCTGGTGGGGAAGTCAGACTTACTGAAGTCATCTATCTCTTGAGTCAGGAAGCAAGGCTCTAGATTCTTAGCAGGCTCTGAATAATACTTTACACTTTCTCCTGGTAAATAAGAACCCAGAAGGTCCTAGACCAACCAATACAGAATAATCAGAGTAACTGAATTTGACTGGTAGTAGGAAACCCTTTGGACAATTATCAGCTTTAAGCAATTAACTAGTTAAGCTATAGTGCCAATGGGCTGATTGGCTAAAGCTGTATGTAGTCCGTGAACTCGCTGGTTTGCCTCTGTTTTTCTATAAATGTTACTGTTGTGGTTTTGGTCTGTTATTGTTGGAGGTTTTTGGTTTTTTAACATGTTTTTTGTACCTGGGAGATGCTTGGCTATTGAATTGGTTTTGTTTCTTTGTTTAGATGCTCATAAGTATAAATGGCCTGGGATATATTCCTTTTAGCACTGCCTTTAGGCGTCTCTAGGTATGCTTTGGGTCCTTCTTACCGCCCACTTCTGTCTTTCTGGACTAAAACTCAAATCACTATAGTTCCCCAACTTTGATACCTCTCTCTTCACTTGGAAACAGTTCTCAAACCCCTTTACAACTGAGAAAAGCCACTTCTTACTGTGACTTATGTATCCATTAAGTAGGTAAGTAGTGGATGGTTTCAATGGCATCGTTAAGTATGGAGTTCATAAGGTTTTTGGGAACTTTATGAGTCTGTTGCGATGACTTGGTGACTTGTAATCAGCCCTAAGTGAGGATATATCAAAAAATTAACAAATGTTCCACAAACTAGCTGTCCCCCATCCCTGGAGTGTAAGAGCTAGGATCGGCTCAGAGGCGGTGGCTCTTACCATGCTACCAACTCAGAATGTGTAGCTGTCTGTGCTACTCGGTCCAGAATACCCTCTTGCTTGGCACGTGTTTGGGGATCCATTTGTTGAGCGGATGAATGGCTTTGAGACAGGATGCACCGTTTACTCTGGCCTTTGCTTAAGACTCTGAGCCTAGGCCGACTCCCCACGGCTCCACTGTGCCTGCCGACAAGTTCCTGTGATAGGTTGCCTCCTTGGCTACCCATCCTCTCGTGGTTTCACTCCTGGCAGGTCGTTTGCCTTCTGCTGCACTCTTCCCTCACTGCCCAGGTTCATGGCTATCCTGCACAACACATTTCAGTAGCTAGGGAGAAAACACTGGGAACTTTCAGAGTCCTCCCTGGTCTAGTTCAGCCACATGGTTTCTGTGTGAGCTCAGAAACACAGCCTCCAGTAGCCTCGGTGTTTTTATGAATAGGGATATATACCATCGAGGTTGTGTCCATCCCAGGGGGATCACGGGGATCAAAGGAGCCGACACATGGGCCAGGGCCCGTGATCTGTAAAGTACCATAATTCACCTTGAGACAGTAGGAGTCAGAATTGAAATCCAGCTCCACAGCCCGAAGCAGGTCTTTTACTTTTCCTAGGCTTCTATTTCTTCATTCGAAGACAGGATAATAACACCTAAGACTCAGGGCTTTTAGGAGTTCAATGAAATTGTGTGAACAAAAAGACTGATAAATATAGTCCACAACAACCTTTCCCAGTTTCCTGACTCAGGTGTCTGACATGGTATCATCATCATTCCCAGTCCTTCCTTAAGGTGCCGGTATTCTCAGGAAAAGAACCGTTCTGACCCTACTGGGTCAGAGAAAAGGCTCTGGAGTCAGAGGTCAAATCATTTGTCCTATGTACTGGGTCCTTCATATGCTAACCTTGATCCTGAAAGAGTCCCTGTCTCTAGGTTTTCTCCGTAACTTAGTACTTAGTGCCCCGCCTGTGCTTGGTTGGTTTTCTGTGGGCCTTAATTACCACTGTTTCCCCAGAAACATTCCTTTAGCAGAAAGAATGGAGAGTGAGATTTAAGGACACAGGAAAGAACTACAGCAGGGTTGAGAGCTGGGGTGGGGGTGGGGACAGGGATGGGGGCCGGCGCATGGGTAGGGGAAGGGACTGGTGAATGTGGGGGCGGGGTGGGGGAAGGGGCGGGGTCTTCTCAGCACTCCTACCCACGGCTCCTTCTCCAATCATGGCTGACTTCCTCGTCTCTTTGAAGCTGATGCCTGAAGGTAAAAGAGAGAGTGGAGAAGCAAATGAAACAACCAGCAGGACTGAGCATGCCTGGTTGGATGACAGCCACCTGCCTTCCACGTTCTGCTTCTGTACAGTGAGAACTGTAGCATATGTTCTCACGCTGCTCAATGCACGTTATTCTGAAGCCTTGATGTATGTAGCAGCTCTGCTTCTCCCTGGGTCTGGCCTCACAGTGCCTGGACTCTAGTCTTGCATCTGCCCCTATTAGGTGTTGACCATAGATGACTGTCTTAGTCAGGGTTTCTATTCCTGCACAAACATCATGACCAAGTTGCAAGTTGGGGAGGAAAGGTTTATTGAGCATGAGGCTTATACCTCCATGCTGCTGTTCATCACAAAAGGAAATCAGGACTGAGACTCAAGCAGGGCAGGAAGCACGAGCTGATGCAGAGGCCATGGAGGGATGTTCCTTTCTGGCTTGCTTGCTTCTCCTGACTTGCTCAACTGGCTTTCTTATAGAGCCCAAGACTACCAGCCCACAGATGGTACCACTCACAAAGGGGCCTCCCCACTTGATCGCTAATTGAGAAAATGCCTTACAGCTGGATCTCATGGAGGCATTTTCTCAACTGAAACTCCTTTCTCTGTGATAACTCCAGCTTATGTCAACTTGACACAAAACCAGCCAGTACAATGACTTATCTTCTCAGGCCATTCATCTATGAATAGGTATGATAAAGACAAACCTGCCGCAGGAGGATGTTGTATAGCAATGAACTTTTTTTTAAGGTCTTGGCATGGAACATAATCAACTTTCAGGAGCCATTTCCCCAGACTCTGTATATAAATGCACGGAAGGAAAATGGTCCCTCTGTAATGTTTTGTTGGTGTGACTGCATTTCCAAATGTTCAATCTTCTTTTTGTACTAACAAATTTACATGTAGAATTTATTTGTTCACTTTGGAATTAGGATGTTAAAATGATGCCAGTGTTTTTCTAGACCTAATATTATTTAAAATGGAGATCATGTGTGGTTTCCTTGTGTGGCTGAGTTTGTTCATTATCACTAACCAATAAGAATCGAAACTCTGAGCTTCCAAAAACCAGTTCCAGAAATTAAGTTTTAGTGTGTCATCAGTTCTCACAGAAAGAATACCAGAAATGGATGTCAACAATAAAGTTATATCTTGCATGTTTAATTGCTTACACAGCTACCCAAGTCACTTCCTACACCAGAATAATTTCTGATCTTTCTTATCAGCGTGTCTGAAGCAGTTTGCCTTGTGATCAGAAGTAGACTGGGGTCTTACATGCTTGGTTCCAGTTGCCCTGTGTTTCTGATCTGGGTTTGAACCCTTGGTGTATCCTATGTTTGAAAGCATGGTCCAAGGCCCCCCTCCCTCTCCTCCATGAGGAACCAGGCGCTGAGATCAACTCTCTGAGCTCAGGATCCTCTGCAGTGAACCTGCTCCTCACACAGCCAGGATGCTTCTCCAGGATAAGACTTGATGCATGGTTTTTCCAGAGTTCAATATAAATTCAGGGTTTCAACATAGGTAGCCTGAAAAGAAAGATAATACCTTTGTCAAATCTACCTTCTGAGTAAATACTGTCCAAAATGTATTTTAATGGCATGTTTAATGCTTGCTCCTATTCTGTCAGATCTCTCTCTCTCTCTCTCTCTCTCTCTCTCTCTCTCTCTCTCTCTCTGATTTCTTTCTAATGCCACAGATACTCAACTTATTATTGCTCGAAGATCAAAGAATGTGTGACTGCATTTGTTGGCATCTCAACTTTTAAAAGCTTGATCAATTTATCAAACTGTAGGCTAAAATCTTGTGTCTATTAGCCTCTGTAAACAAGGTCTCGTTTTTTTAAAAAAAGGGAACAATGTCTCCAGGTCAATTATTTGGGATTTCTTCGCATGTGGAGGGACATGGAAACTAGACATGCTTTTCTCCCTCTTCTCCCCCCTCCTTCTTCCCCTCCTTTCCCTTCCTCTCCCTCCTCCCTGCCCCTCCTTCCTCTCTTCTCTCAATGATCAAGATTGTTGTAGGAAACCAGCCCAGAGAGCCGGGAACATGGACACACGCTGAGATGCAAGCCTTGGCCAGGCATTTTTGAAGTATCCGAGTATATTGTGTCTTCTAGCACGGGGTTCCCTCACCCCAGTCTCTAACAGCAGCAACCACGCCCATGCCACCATCATCTCGTGATCAAAGAGCAAGCGGTCCATTCCTTTCTATCCAGATCTTTCAGAGTCTAGATTTCAGTTCTAGAATTTAGAACTAAAAAGAGCACAGGTTTGAAATATGAGTCTGTCCAGGGTCCTTGTGTGAGTCATCATTGACTTGAGTCTCGCTTCCTCCCGTGCCTTCTTCCCACACCTAAATGGACATTTGCTTCATCCTAAGATTTTCAGACATAAATCGCAGAGCTATCTTAGGGAGTGAAATTATTATTTTAATTATAGTATAATGAACTTGAATCTCCTTCATTTTTTTGCCTCGCTCTCTTTTTCTTGCTGGACATAGAAGCACTTCTATGAGACACAATTACAGTTAAGAAGGAGAGGTGAGGCTCTCTCAGGCAGGAATGAACATGTTCACCACAGACCACAAAAAGCAGGGTTGACAGCTGTGGGAGGCCAGGACAGAAACCAGGACGGTGGCTGTGGGGAGAGTTGGAGGTCTGTATCCCTATGCTTTGCGGTGCTTTTTGTACCCAAATCTAGCAGACTATGATTTTGAAAACTTGATGTTCCCTGACCTCAATCAGAAGACCCCAGTGGCCCTGCAGAATAAAGCGCAGCCTCCACAGTCCACTAGTAGTGCCATGACTTGGTGCCCGCGCTGGCTAGGTCTAGCTTTGTTTTCAGAACCCGTATCGCTCCTCGCTCCTCGCTGCTCGCCAGGCAAATTCTGCCTTTTCTACACCTGAGCCTTTCTTTTGAACACTCTGCAAACTACTCTCTTTTCAGTCTTGCCATCCCTGACCGTTTCAGCGTAGGGTGGCCTTTCTTTCTCTCAATGGTTTAATATTGTGCTTCCCTCAGAACGAGCGAGCGTGGGCTTCAGACTCAGACAGAGCCACTTAAAATCCGGTGACCTTGAGCCTGTTCCTTCCTTTATTTATTTATTTATTTTTTTAATCTAAGAAAGAAAATGGATGAGAATACCGCTCCCGGGAGAGGCTGGCTGTAAGAACTGTATGAGATCACACGTTGGTGCACTTAGATGATCAATATGTATCTTCCTTGCCTTGGCCACCCAAACAGTGCTGCTTGCTTTGTGGGTTTCTAGACCACAACTTACTGACTATGAAAGCCCAGGGTCCTTGAAAGCAGGGGCTTTTTCTCAAGCCTGTTTGAATATTCTCCGGTGCTGAGGAGTGACTTGCAAGAACACAGTCCTCCATAAATACTTTTGATGGTTGAATAAGTAATTTTCTGATCTTCTGCTGGATAGAAGACAATGGCAGGAAGGGATAGGAAGGAGCCTGTCTATGACAATAGAGTGACTAAGCAAGATGTTCTCACCATTAGCATGACTGACAATTGTGGAAGGACACAGTAAACAACGGATGTGTCATCTCCTCGCCTGTTTGTGCTTCCTGAGGATGAATACAAGGATTTTCACTTTGAGAAGGATCACTGGGCTTACATTTCCTATGACAGCCAAAAGGTACTCAGGATCACATAAAAATTAATTCATTGACATCTGGTGTTCTTAACACTCGGAATGTAAAGCACACAATAGGCTCTTGCAGTTCTCTTTTGTAAAACTTCCCTTTAATAAACTGCCCGCTGCCGTGCAATCCAGATGGCTGTTGGTACATCCGTGTAAGAGGATGCTTTAAATCCCATGAAAATGGGGAGGGAGCACACAAAAGCAGTGCTTTACAGACATCCAAGCAGAGATAGCTCCCCTTTCACAATAGGGACAAGAATTTCTTTTGAGATTCTGTACTTAGAAAGGTTAGTGCCTCATTATGCAGAGGAACTCTTTGACAAAGAGATATAGCCAGAGAATACCTATTCCTTAGGAGGAGATCTCCATGGCCTCTCTCCAGGAAGAAGAAAAAAGCTAGATGTCATGCTTTGAATATTTACTGCCAAAGCTGTTTTTAAGAACATTCTTCCTATTAGAGCACCCAAGAGCTGCCACAGTGTCATGAAAAAAGGTAGGAATGAGTCACAGTGGTGTTCAAAATTTCCCAAAAAACGAGCAGGTAAATTGAGCCTGTTGACAGATGACCTTGAAAACCATCTGTGAAGTAGGATAGCTCTCGCCCTCTAGAAAGACAGTTTGGGTGGGGGGAGAAATAATAACCAGATCTTGAAGTCGTGGTCTTTTTCACTTTGGGGGAATTTGTAATGTAACATTTAGGTCAAGGGGTCTTATCTTTACTTGGTTCTTCAAGAGCTTAATGTGATAGCCTAGATAAACAATTTCTAATCAGGTAAATGAGAAGGAGGCCCAGGAGATGGCTCAGTGAGTTTGGTACCTATGATCCATGTAAAGGTGGAGGCGGAGACTGACTCCCCACAGCTAGACGCCACAGATGCTATGTCATAGTACATCTCCTGTGTGCAGTAACATTAATATTATAACAATAAAAATAATAAAATAAATCAAGGCTAAGGGGACTGGAGAGATGGCTCAGCAGTTAAGAGCAACCATAGAAAGGTTGCTTTTCCAGAGGACCTGGGTTCAATTCCCAGCACCCACATGGCAGCTCACAACTGTCTGTAACTCCAGTTGTAGGGGATCTGACACCCTCACACAGATATGTATGCAGGTAAAACACCAATGCTCATAAAATAATTTACTAAGCATAAATTTAATTATAAATTAAAAAATTTTAAGGATAAATAAATATGTGATATAGAAGTAAATTTAAAGCTTTAACCAAAACCTCAGTTTCATAGAAACATGAGCTTTTTCAGCTGAACTTCTGTTATCATATATAATATCTATAGAAAATAGAAAGCAACACAGAAACACTTAATGTACATGCATATTTCCATGTACTTACTTACAGGGACAGCATACTTATTTCTCCTGCTAATACTCTGGTGACTAATAAGAATGGCCTAAATTAAACAGTATTGAATTTTATTAGCACCTTTAGGACTTTCTAAATCTATATTATCTTTTGAGGTTTCATAAAGCAATTTCAAAAGAAAGAGAATTAGTTTTGTAATAATATCCTATTACAAACAGTGGCTAATCGATACCATATGATTCCTTACTAATCGATTATACTCATACGAAGAGAGACATTTGAAGGCCAAAAAAAAAAAAAAAAATGTAATTAGTTAATTTATTCTAGTCCCTATTCCCATCAAGATGCAAACCATTTAACAAGAACCAAGTGACAACCAGTAATGTTCTTCTAATCCTCCTCGTCAAATATGAAAATTAATGCAGACATATTTTTCAGTTCCCTTCCTACCTCAGTCTAACTATGAAGCCTAAATGAAGATGAATATCTTACGACTATTTCCTGTCTCCTTGGAAGAAGGCTGCTGCTGACACCAGTTCTGGAGTGGGTACATTCCATAGCACGCACGAGCTGTTTCTGAACCTTTGCTTCATAATGGGCAAGTGTAAACTGATGTAGCCGAAAGGTAGACAGTAGGAAGCTGGGATTCACATTGAGATGCATACTTTTCTTCATGTTTCTCTTCAGTCATCTGTCATTTTGAGCATATTGTTCCCCTAATCAATAAAACCATAGGAAGAAAAAATTTCAAAAAAATGTTAAAGAATATATTCCCCTTAGTTTCACAGTAATCATTTAAATCCACATTGCCTGGAAATCACCTATTAATCCCCCAGGCACTCCCTAATTGCTTGTCCGTGGTAAAAGATGAGACTATTGTCATGACAACTAAGAGGAGGCTATACCATCACTACCGAAGTTAATCAGGATGCAGTATAGTGCTTACTTGGGCTTTCCAGGATTGGCTGAGATTATGAAACATGCTCTGTGCTTCCCACCTCAGTCTAGATCAAAGTATTTTAGAACACATTTGTCTGCAAACATTTAAATAAAAGCTGGCTTTTAATCTTTGTGTGGGTTTAGGTGCCTACACTTTGCTACAGTAAAATGATCCATCAAAGGGAGGACTGCTGAAGGCCGTCAAACCCAATTATTGTTAATGGACGAGGAAGGCAGTAAGCCTTCAACGCCATGAGCACGGGCTGTGGCTTACAAGACATCCTGCTTCAAAAACATAAACTAAGCAAAAAATAAAAAAAAGCAAGCTTCCACAGCTAGACATCAGGATCCAGGCTTGTACTCTAGAGCAATGAAGCTCTGAAGCAATGTAGCTCTGAAGCAATTACAGAAGTCAGGCCAGTGGTATTTTGGGTAAAGGGAGTTTTTGGGCGGATTCCCATGGGGAGGTCTGAGTTGACCTTAGGAGTAGCTAAAACAGTATTCATCTTGTAAAGCTTATTAAAACATATTCCCTTAGCATCCTATATGTGTGTTTCGTTTTTCATAGAGTATTCTTTAAGACATTAAAGCTATGCAGCTTCAAATTCTGAGCATGGCTGTGGGCTGCTTATAAGCTGGCGGTTTCTGGACATTAAGCTATGCTGCTGCCTTTGTGTGTCTCACCATGGTTCAGAGAGGGTAGAGATCAAAGAGAAAGATGAAGAATCGGGAAGTGGGGTGGATAGAAGGGGAGTCAATGAGAACAAAGTCAGTCATGTGTATGTGTGTGGAAGTGTCACACTGAGTACAGTTTACATTTCAGAAACATCGAGAAATACCATAAATAATACCATAATTATTTGAAGGTAAAAATTTAACACCCTTTATTCAAATTACCACTAAATTACTTTGTACAAATGCTATATTTTTCCAGATAAGAAAACATTGTTGTACTCACAAATGAAGTGATATCTTTTTCAAAAGCAACCCACTGAGGATGGGATGGGAAAGTTTCCAGTTCCGGTCAGAACGAGACTGCATGCACATCGTTGAAGTTGGGTGGTCAGTGCATGAACATCCCTATATGAGGAGGCTCCCTCCTGTCACATACATTTTAATATTTTCAGAATAAAACAATGTTTAAAGTAAAACAAGTCTACAGTACTGGGTGATAGCATACACAAAGCCGTCCGACTAGTCTATCCTCTATGTGGGGTTTGTAGCATTTCAGCAGGTTTTATATCCCTTTGAATATTTGTTTAGAAATTCTGAGAGGATGATCTTAGAAATTACCATTGCAGAGGAACTGGTTAAATTACAAGTTAGTAGCCTAGAGTAACTGCTGCCACATAGTCCTGCAGCTAGAAACAAAGTATAGGCACGGTGGTAGCACACCTGCAGTTCTAGCATTTGGGAAGCAAGACAGGGCAGGGGGATGTCCATAAATTCGAAGCCAGAAAGGACTACATAGTGAAATCCCAAACCAGTGGCTTCAGGAGATGGCGCAGCCAATAAAGTACTTGCTGCACAGGTGAAGACCAAATTCAGATCCCAAGCCCCATGTAACGTGCAAGGCACAGCAGGGTGGACCTATAATACCAGAGCTGAGGGTGAAGATAGGCAGGTCCCAGCAGCACGGTGGCCAGAGAGCCCAGCAAAATTGTGAGCCTCAGGTTCAGTGAAAGACTCTGTTTCCTAAACAAACAAACAAACAAACAAATGTGGAGAGCAATTGAGGAAGACACCCAACATTGACCTTCGGCCTCCACAAGCAGATACATATACATAATACACACACACACACACAAATACACATAGCCACACTGAAACACACACACCACACATACACACACACAAATATGCATAGCCACACAGAAACACACACACCACACACACACAAATACACATAGCCACACAAAAACAGACACACACCAAATAAAACGTTAAAAACAAACTCCATCTAGCTGCTCAGCAGGTAGGGATGTTTTGTTCCTTCAGTCAACATCAACTCTTTGAGCTACACTGGAGGGAGAGAGGTGAGCCAAGCAGGCTGTCTGCACATCAAACAGAGCAGTAAACAGAATTAAGCATGTAGGTGTAACCAGGGCTATGTGACCAGGAGGAGACAGTGGTCATTGCTCGGGGCCTGCAGCAGCTTCTTGAGTTGCTCTCCTAATGACGGCCCTTCCCACTGAACAGTGTCCTCTGAACAAAGGATTTCATGCACAGAGAATCTGTTCCCACCAAGGATCCTCTTCAGGAGAGGACCCCCTTCTTAGAAATTCTCCACAGTCATGTAAGACACACACAGAGGTTTAAGAAAAGTCTCCCACAAGCTTTTTTGTTTGTGAAAACTCTAGACTTACACAAAAATGCAAGACTATGATTACTACAGAGAATACTCATTTTAGCCAGGTTCACGGTTATTAATTTACCCTACTGGTTCTGTTACTTGTGCATATGATTTATATCTATTATGTGTGTGCACCTTTTCCAGAACAATTTGAGAGTAAGATGTACATATCAGATTCTTCAATGGAATAGTTCTCAACCTGTGGGTCATAACTCCCAAAGACCACTGCAAAACGGACATTTACATTACAGTTCATAAGAGCTGCAAATTTACAGTTATGAAGTGGCAATGAAAATAACTTTACAGTTGTGGACCACCGCACCATGAGGGTAACAGAGAGGGTGGCAGCGTTAGGAAGGTTGATGCTTTAATGCATACTTCCAATTAGAGATATTTTCCCATAAATAACTAAACAATTTACCTAGTCTATTCTATTTATGATGCTATGATTATCCATTAATATAATAATTTGTTTCAAATAAGTTATAATATGATAAATTATGTATTCATATTTTGCATTTTAAAAGCCAGACGCTAACGAGCTTCCCATCCTAGGAAGCCACCTTGTTAGATACACAGGAAGTCCGGTTCATGAGGAGATGTTTCTCTACTCCATCAACGGCATGGATATGTCCTTCACACGTTCCTCAGACCTCTCTCCTAACTTCTACTGAGATGATCTCAATTTACAAGTTTGAATAAGCTTCCTTCCAGAAATTAGAGAGATGAAGAGGACCTTACCATTTGAGTCCTTCCAAGTACGAACTGGAAGAAACTGTTTTACCTCAAATGGACTCTGCCTTTCCTGCTCTGTAGACATCTGAGCTAGCAGTTCTCTGACAGATAGAGAGAGGGCCCACCAGCAACACACAGGCCCAAAGCTAGCCCTCACATGCAACTGCAGTCACCGAGCAGAGCAAGGACGTGTGACATCAAAGAGTGACCTCAGTCTACAAGCCTGTGGCCTCTTGGAAGACCTGTGCCCGAGGTTTATTCTGACAGCCACCAGCCATATTTATTAAGGTTAGTGAAGTAGGTTGAACTTGAGCCATTACTGGAGAGAGCTTCTAAGAGACAGCTTCCCTTAACTGCTCACAGGAGATGCGCTGTATCTTCCTGATAATGTGCCTTGTCCACTTGGATTCCTACAGGCCCTCTGCATTGGAAGCTGCAGTCCTAAAATGCAGATTGATATACAGGAAGCAGTGTATCACTCAGGAACACAATGTACCGGCCAAACAATGCTCGCTTTAAATTCAGTTGCAAACTGGTAGAAGATAAAAGGGCTGGCGGCCACCCAAGCCCCAGAAACCTTCTCATTGATCATTTGTAATGCTGATTTTTATGCTTTCAGACAAGGATGACAGTAAGCTCCCAATAGGAGGGTACCCATGACCCAGCCATCTAAAATACTATACCAGGTTGAGAATGAGAACCCAAAAGCTATGGTCCAGCCATAGCCTCTAGCTACCTCTCTTCCCATTCACAAATGTATGTGCTTGAACAATCCCACAGAAGCACGCCCACTAAAATATACACGTTGGGGGTCTGAGGCATGGCTCAGTTGGAAAACCTTATTATGGGAGCCTAAATACATGTGTTCTGCTCCCCAGAACCTCTACAAAAATGAGATGCAGGAGCACATGGACCTATAAACCCGGTGATGGGAGGTAGAGACAGGAGAATTTCCAGAAGATTTTGGGCCAGCTAGCCTGGCTTTACAAAACAGTGAAGAAGAGAGACCCTGTTTCAAACAAGACAGAAGGTGAGGACAGACACTAGGACTGTCATCTGATTTCTACATATGCATGTGTATGCGCAACACGAACGCACACACGCATGCATGCACACAAGCACATATACACAAACAGAACATGCATAAATATACACATGCAAATATGGCTATGCATGCATGCACTGAAGACAGATCCAGCTATTCTATGTGTTGGAGAAGGTATGAGAAAACAATACTAGTCAGAATTTCCAGCTTCACATTATGTAAACCTCAGAATGCTCATACAATAGGGCTCTTGGGATAGAGCCAATGACCCCCACCCCCAACAGGTTGAGGGTGTCTCCTTTTGCTGTTATCACCCAGCAAAGGGTCCCAGCCAGGGAGGAAGAGCTGAAAGGTGACACCAGACAAGAAAAAACCGTGTAACAGAACATGGGGTGTGGATGAAAAGATAGGTTCTCTTCCAGACCAGGAGCAGAGGCTCGAGGAATCAGCTGGGGACTAGCCCCACTATAGCATGTGCTGAACACTATACTTCACTGTTCCCAGTGAAGACAGCTTTGACAAGAGCATGCTGGGCAATAGAGCTCTGACCCAGGGACCCACTTCCTCTCTGAGACTTGATCCTGCCCATGCCAGGGATTACTTCCAGGTGTGTTGTAGAGGTAAAGTGTCCGAATCAAAAGTTTGACATTGAACACTGAGTGGAAGACCTTGAACTTGAGACGGATGGCACAGACTCCAGACAACACTCGATGATCAGCAGTTAAATGCACAAGAACTGATTCATCTTGTCCCTTCATCAACATCCCATAAAAGAGTTCTAAGGAAATGTGTACCACCACACACACACACACACACACACACACACACACACACACACACCTTTCACTCTTGTTCTCTGCCTATGGGTCAGGATATGGACCTCTCAGCTGCTTCTCCTGCACCATGCTTGCCTGTCTGCTGCCACGCTTCCTACTGTGATGATAATAGACTAAAACCTCTGAAACTGCAGATAAGTCTCCGATTAAATGCTTTCTTTATAAGAGTCCCTTTGTTCCCAGTATTCCTTTGCAGGGATAGAACAGTGCCTGAGACACCAGGAAACACAATCTCACAGTAAACTCCCTGATCTTCTTCTTGTTACAATGTTTCCTCCCTTTCTGAAATGTTCTCCGAGCTTTAGGTGGGGAAAGTGTTGAAGATGTATCCACTGGGACTGGAGCTCAGCAACTCTGCAGTTTTATTAGCTGTGGTTTTCTGTAGTGGTTACCATCTATGGTAAAGAGAGCTTTCCTTGAGGAGAAGTACAGCTTACACTTCTCTGTGGCAATAAGAACAAATGTTTGGAGATTGTTGGTAGAAATTATGCTGGTTTAGTGAATTAGTAGTTGTGGATTCTCCTCCAGAAACCATGTTTTCACTAGCATGGCTACATAGCTAGATTTCCAGTGTCGACATGCTATGTCTCTGACTTGGGGCAGTACCACTACTGCACCTGTAAGGTTACTGTGCCATGCTGTAACCCTTGGTAGGGTTTCTGGGTGTCAGAGCTGGGTAGGACTGTTGATTGCCTTTCTCTTTTGGAACCTTGCATAGTGCCTTCTGCTAGTGAAAGCTAGTCCTCAGAGAGGAAGCGTTCAGATCAATCCCAGCTCAGGGACCCCCGAAGTATATTGTGTCTTCAACAATAGGGACTTGCCTTCTATCTTTGGGGGATCACCAAGGACAACAGCAATAGGCCGTATGTTTGGGACTCTGTTAGACAGTCCAGACCAACAACCCGACAGAGAGCTTCTTGTGTCTGGTGTTGGAAGCTTTGTTAGGTGGTCTTTACCTCTTGGAGGGAGTTGTGTCAGCCCAGATGAAAAAGGGTTCATTAAAACTATATGTATATTTATTCAGAGAATTATGGGAGTTGGTAGAGTTTTTGGCGAATAGTTACGATTCTTTGTGACCTCTTCACTCATTCGTGTTGTTATTTTACCCTTCTTTTTTACATACTGGCCCCTCCCTCTCTCCAAGGATCCCCTCTTTACCTTCCACCCATCTTCGCCCGTATTAACCTCCCTCCTCCTCCTTAAGTAACCCCGATTTCCCCTAGTCCCAACTGCTGTTATGTGGGTTCTGGTCATCCTGACTGAAGCCCACTTGCTTGCATCACAGGCACATTGGAGTTGCTACTAAGAGGTTCTTTGGAAAGTTGGTTGCATGGGTTTTGCCGAAGGAACGTTTAGCTGAAGCAGACACAGGTAAAAAGATGTCCCGCTAAAGCAAGCATGCGAGAGGACACGTGATGAGGATTCTTTGTTAAAGACACGCATGTATTGGTCCTCCTTACATGGCATGGCTGAGCTGCATTTGTTGGGATTCCATAGAGAGAAACGTACCGAATAACTTCTGGTGGGGTGCACAATTTCTCGCCGCTTCTGAGGACTTGGGCTGATTGATTGGCAGCGTGATGTCAGCTGAGACAGACTCATGTGCTGAGGCAAGACCTGTGGAGGACACGTGATGTTTGGAGTATAAATAAGACTTGATGGATAGTGATAGAGAGGAAGCTAGGCTTGCCTACAGAGCTAGCTGTGTAATGCTTGTGGGTCTCATGTCTTCCCTGGTCTTCGTGTCCCTGAGAGAGGCACATCTGACACCGTCTCCTGGTATGCTTCTTGCTGATCCCTCCTGCTGACTCGAGCCTAGGCGGAGGCCTGGTTGTCTCTGCTAGATCGTGACACCCACCGCTGTTGCTATCCCAGTTCTACCCAACTGGACTGCTGTGTATCTGTGAAGTGTTTGTGAGTGGATCCTGTGAACCGAACTGCTGATTCCAGACACACAAACAGAAGTTGTTCCAAAGAACCTTTCTAAAAGGCGCACTTCCCCCATATCCTTTCTTTCCCACAACCTCTGGTGGGTGGTGAGCTGAAAGGGAGGTTGAAGCGTTTGAGAACCAGCATTAAAAATAAGCAGTGTCAGGCATGGGCGTCATTGTTCACATCATTGGAAAAGGTAAGATCACCACCAAGACGCTGAAGGCCCGGATGGACTAACCTGTGCTCTGATCCCCGTCTCCCTTTTGTTGTTTTGTTCTTTTTAATAAAATCTCCTTTCTTTCCAAAAAAATATAAGGTTTGAAAAAAAAAAATAAAGTTACAGCAGGTAATAGACAAAACCATCTCCCTGGCCTCTCTTCTTATTTAATTCAAGTTACATCCTACTGGGCAGATATATACAATGTATCCTTTTCAATGTATACTTCTGTAGGCAAATGACGCTTAATTGCTCCTAACAACAATGTTGATTTAGTTTACCAGGTGAAATACTCATGCTCACTCTGCGCCCATTTTGTATCATTCATTGTTATTCTCAGCTATTTTGGCACTAAAGTTGTTCTAGATTTGGTCAATGTTAACTCTTCAAAATCCATCTTTTTTTTTTTTTTTTAAAGCACATTTTATTTCTAACACATTAAAACATTATGCGTCTATCTTGTGTTTATTCTGCTCCTGCCTTGTGATCAACTATTTCTCTAAGAAGCTCTTGTTCCTTTTGGTGAGAAAGATTAGACACCAAAATATGCAGATTGAGTGAGCTCATTGCTGCTGTGGTGTTTTTGTTACCTTTCAATTGCTGTGATAAGACACTGTGACCAAGGCAATCTATAAAATACGGCTTTTAATGTGGGTTGCATGGTTCCAGAAGCCATGACCATCATGGCTGGGAGCAATGGCAACAGGCAGGCAGACATTGTGCCAGATCAGTAACTGAGAGATTACATCTTGAGACAACAACAATCAGGAGGCAGAGAGGGAGGGAGGGAGGGAGAGAGGGAGAGAGGGAGAGAGGGAGAGAGAGAGAGAGAGAGGGAGAGAGAGAGAGAGAACTTTTGAAATCTGAAACCACATCCACAATGACACACCTCCTCCAACAAGACCACACCTTCTAATCCTTCCCAAACAGTTCCACCAAATAGGAACCAAGTATTCAAATCCATGAGCCTATGGGGCCATTCTCACTCAGACCACACCTGTAGTTTCTTTAGGTGTTTTCAATGGCCACGACTAGAAAACGTAAGTATACATGCATGCAGAAACATACATATTTATGTGTATAGATGTGTGTGTACATGTTTACTTATACATACTGATGACACATAAGCACATGCATTTTAGGAGGCAGGGATTCACACTGGTGCCTCCTAATCTAAATCACCCCTGTAAATTCTTGTCTTTTTATTAGTTTGGGTTTTTGTAGGTCCCCCTCTCCAGAGTGATAGTCATTGTTCTCAACAATATAAACACATACATTCATTTGCTTAATTCTTTTCTAATACATCTAATATAGGTCCTATATTGATATTCTCAAATCACTGTTTCACAAATAAATAAACCTAATAAAGTTTAGGATTTTTTTTGTTGTTCTTGTTAATTTCCTGTTTTATCTTGCAACCAAGACTTAGGGCATACAGACAAATGCATGCTGTTTGGAAGTTCCTGGGCTCAGTTCTCCCTCCCCCACTACACGACATCCATGGAGTAGAATACCATGTGTTTGCTGCCCTTTCTGTTTTAATTTTCTCTCCCTCTATGTCTCACCAGGCTGCTTTGACCTTATTTAAATTTGTGGAACATCACCACGCTTCTAAACTTCTCAGAACTGCAAATTGCTACAAAAAGAGAAATGAAGTTTCTCCCTGTACCTCGTCAAGCCTCGTTGCCTAATTCCATAGAGGTTATGAAGTTCATTGTTTTCTATTTTATCCGTTACATTTAGTTCACCAGGATAGCCATGACAAAACACCACGGAGTGTATGGATTAACTGACAAATATTTATTTTCTCAGGGTCCTTGGGGCTGGAAGTTCAGATCGCTACACAGTAGCTTGTTTTCCTTGGAGGCATCTTGGCTTGTCTGCCTCCCCCCCCCCCCCCCCCCATCACAGAGCTGCCTGCTTGTGCATAGATACATCACCCTGGTATCTCCTCTGTGGTCTAATCTCTCAAGTGGGATCCAGTCCACTTAGATTGCTATAAGGGCCCAACAGTTTCTTTTCTTTTTTTTATGTTAAAGATCCAGATCCAAATATGACCACATCTTGAAATAGAGGGTTGGGTCTTCAAAATGTAGACTTTGTAAAGGATATGTATAGTCTCTCTCTCTCTCTCTCTCTCTCTCTCTCTCTCTGTGTATTGGTAAGCAGGTATGTGTGTGTTTTTTTATTCCCTTATTTCACAAATGAGCCCATAGTATTTAAACCTACTTTCACTTTTCTGGCTCCCTTTTGCAGAGGCATTTAGTACCTCATGGTTTTGAATCTTCACATATATTTTGCAACATCTGTTGCATATTTCTCAGATTCAAGAATCTTACATTTACATTTACAATGACTACGTCAGTCTTAATCTCACAGACAGTGAGGTGTCCTTGGAGTTGGAGCCAAGAGTCCTTCCTGAAGGTGACCATCTCCCAGGACAGTAGCATAAACTCTCCACATCCATGGGCATAGGCCACTAAGCAGCAGCTCTTCAAAGATGCTCCATTGTTATTTCGACAGTGACTTTAAGCAAGAGCCCTATGGCCACTTTTTCTCACAAAACCATCTTTTTCTTTTTAAATGTAAAGTAATATTTTCCTCCCAAAGGTCTGTAGCATCTCATCTTGAACAGCAGAAAGAGAAAGCAAAGAAGTTTGAGAAATAGGCTGTAGCACCAGTCCTCCAAGCTTGCCTAAAGATGCTTACATTTTGATCTGCACAATTACAAAGACGGCAAAGGAAGTAGCTAATACAGTAGAAATATACTTGCCAAAGACCTTGCATTCAAATCCCAACTAAATGCATTTCAGTGAAGCAGAGGCTAAGTTATCTTGCCAAGGAAGAGGAATTGAGGCATTGAGCCTCTGTCTGCCTGTCAGGAGCCTGACACCAAGCTGCATCAGTCCGCCATGCAGCCTTTGTCTGCATAGTTGTTTCTCGACATCTTGTATACTCTTTCTCCATGGCAGGCTCAGGAATTCTCATTTTACTCTTCCCATTGTTAATACAAAGTTTGGCGCCGCAAGCCTCTCCTGAGCATTCATTCAGGAGGAACAGCAGGCACACCTGAGGAGAAGAGACATCTGCTGGCCCCACAGTCACTTCAGAGCCTGTCCTTTGCACGGTGCCAGGCACGCCTCTTCATCTGATTTATCACAAAATTGGCTTGGGATTTTTCCTTTACCTTGTAAGGGTATGGCTGGCACAGCCAGTCCAATGAGGAGAACGTCTACATTTAGATGCTGATATTTTAGGTGGGTCATGAAATGAAATTCTCCTCAGGAGCGAGCATATGTTGAAAGTGCACGGCAGAGCTGTCTGTGTACTCGCGTTCTTGGGAAGCCGGGAGAGAGGCCTTCTGTCTTTTAGATGCATATTCATGGGGAACTCCAAAAGTTCCTCAAGAAAAGTTCCATTTGGAAAGTTGATTCTTGATTGTCACAGCCAATCGAGCAAAGAACAGCCATTGGCTTCACAGACTGACGTGTGGTTTAAACTATCAGCGTCCTGCTGCTAATGTGCTTACAGTGTTGTTTGCGATTCTGTTTTCTGGTTGCATTATTTTAGAGCTGTAAGATACCATTTATTTTGATTGAAAACTACTCATCTCACTGTTTTGGACTGAGTGATGACTTCTCATGATTAAGCTTTCCATTTTTTCTGGATATACTTGATTTCTGCTATTAACTACATTTGCATTGGTTTTTATTAACATCTTTTCTTTTCAGGCTGGTTTGTATTATGGTGATACATTCTTCACATCGAAAATCTCGAGAGATATGAGTGTGTGTAAACTGGTGTAGTGGCTATTCCTGATTGTCAACTATTTCTGGAGTGGACTACAATCCAGAATTAGAAGGCTCACCTGTGATCCAGATCTTGAGGCTGGAAGACACAAGTTTCTGACCTAGATCTTGGCATGGAGAGCTTGAGACATAGTGGCCACGAAAAGCTTAGGCCCAGGCAACGTAGTACACACCCTTAATCCCAGGAGACGGAAGCAAGGAGATCTCTGAGTTCAAGGTCAGCCTGGGACAAAGCAAATCCCAGATCCAGGTGTGGCGGTCACACCTTTAATCTGGGCCACACCTTTTGCTGGAGACCTATATAAGGACATTGGAAGAAGGAAGATTCGTTCTTTGCCTGCGAGTTTTGTGGGACTGAGCAACTGCTAGATCTTTGGACTTTCATTCACAGCTTCTACTGACTATTGTTGGGGAGTTGGACTACAGTCATCAACAAATTCCCTTACTATAGAGACTACTTATAAGTTCTGTGACTCTAGAGAACCCTGACTAATACAAATGGGAAACACAAGCACGCCTAACTATACTCCTATAGCCTTTGCTGACCAGAGCCTCTTGCAGAGATAATTATATCTATTTCTACTTGTGAAGTGTATCAAATGATGTACATGCTGGAATTCTGTAAGTATATTCCTGTATCTAGTGGCTATCTTGAATATCTCTCCATTTCTGAGATCTTACATTCGTTGTATAAATGTACATGAATATATCTATATCTACATCTAGGTAGATAGATATTCCATATAACATACGCTGATTTATCTCAAAATCATAATGTTTAGTATTCAGTTTAAGGACACTGAAAATATTTTGAGGATTACTTTCAATAAAAGTGATCGATACCCTCTAAAGTCCTCAGAGTATAAACCCGACTAGAGGGAAGACACAAAGCTCACCCGTCTGTAACACATGCCACCAACTCAGCAAAGATTCTCAGCCCACTTGTTTAGCTATGTGTTGGGAACCTGTTGAGTCTACTACTAGATGCTCTCATTTTCCTGTGGAAGTGTGTTAAATTTCAGGAAAGTGGATTATTGAGAGCAAGAGGTACTTATTAAGAAGATTATTGATCATTAAGGTTTCAGCTGGGTCTGTGTCAACCTTAGATTGATTATGTGAGTCCCCAAAGAAACTTGATAAACTCAAGATTATCCCAAGTTGAAAAGAGGACTCAAGATTGTCCCTAGAGGCTGGACATGGTGGTACATGCTTTTCATCCCAGCTCTCAGAAGAGAAGATAGAGGCAGAAGGCTCACAGCACAAGACCATCTTTGGCTACGGAGTGAGTTTGAGGCCACCACAGTCCTCAGAACAACAAATCAAGCAAAAATTTTTCCCACAGCACATGCAAAGTGTACCCCACCTGTGTCATTTTGAAAAACCTAAAATTTATTACTAGTGTTTGCATATGTGAGTACACAGCATATGCATGTGTTTTTGTGTGTGTGCATTTGAGCAATCCAGCACATGTACAGAGGCCAGAGGCAGCATTGGGGACTTAGCTGTGTCTTTCCTTGATGTGAACTTCAGAGACAGTGGACACAGGTCACTGAGCTTGCACGGCCAGCATCTTTGCACGCTGAGCTATCTCACAGACTCATTTGTTTTTGTAGAATTTTCCCGTGTTTTAGTTGTCATCTGGGTGCTTAGTGAATGCTGTTCGGCATTTTTAACCTTTCTGTCAGTGTTAGCATTCTGTCTAAACTCCACCCCACAGATACCTGACAACAGCCAGGTATGCTCCTCCTCACAGTTGCCTGGCAACAGCCAGGTGGGCCTGACCCTCTATAAAAGGGGCTGCTCCCCCCTCCTCTCTCTCTTCTCTCTTCCTCTTGCCTCTCTCTTACATCTCTTATCCCTTACCTCTCCCCATTCCCTTCCTCCCTCTCTCCACGTGGTCATGGCTTGCCTTTACTTCTCTACTCTCTCCCTCTCTCTGCCTTTCTCTGCCTCTACTTCCCTCTTAACTCCCCTCCCCATGCCCTGAATAAACTCTATTCTATACTATACCTTTGAGTGTGGCTGGTCTCTCAGGGGGAAGGGATGCCTGGGCTTGGGCCTGCTGAACCACACCCTTCCCCCATGCCTCCCTACCTCCCTAAAATATATCTCTTTTTATTTTTATAAACACATCAGTGAGTGAGTGGCTTTTATTTCTGACCAGCATTTCTGTTTCGCGGTAACTATCAATGCTGAAGCCAGCAATGAATGCAAATGATTTTGTCTTTTCATTCCTTCTCCTTGCCTTGCCTAATGACCTCATTTTCATATGAAGTTCCCTCTCCTGCTTTACAGTCTCTTTATTTCTATTTCTTTGACACTGCTATTACAGGTGTTCTACTGTGAATTGGGTTTCACCATAGACTACATAGAAGGCCTTCATTTATTTAAAGTCTCATTATATATATACATATATATATATATGTGCATGAGTGTCTTATCTGCATCTATGTTTGTGGACAAAATGCATGTCTGCTACCTGTGAAGACAGAAGAGGGTGTCTAATTCCTTAGCACTACTTCCTGACACATGGTTGAGAATTACTATTTGTATATGGGAATCAAACCCTGGTCCTTCAGAAGAGCAGCCAGTGCTCTTAACTACTGAGCCATCTTTCCAGTCCACTGTCAATGCAAAAAGCTACAGCTCTCACCTTGAAGGGAGTAAAAGATAGTTTATCCTGGAGACATTTTGAATGCCCATGGCTCAGGAATACAGATTGAGGTTGCCCCAAAATCCCACGTGGAAGCAGTTTCATGCCATTTTTATAGTTATATAGAACAAAAAGAAAAAATGTCATAAGTAAAGGCAATTTTAAAACACAATGGTGGGTACATCAAACATGCAGATACAGCAAGGTGGAGAAAGCTTTTCTATAGGCCCAAAATGCTCTCTGACTCCATTCTTAGCTTTGAGATTGGTAAAAGCTAATAGTCTGCTAAGCTAATAGATTCCAAAGGTTTCTATCTCTTGGTCACAGGATGTAAGTTCTCACAGAGTTGGGCAAGGAATGGTTGTTCTGAGAGCTAGAAGTAGCTCAAGGTAACACAACTAACCTCTGAACTGTCAACATTCCAACCTCCCACAGCACTGAAATCCTAATCAGCCCATCAGTCTCTGCAGACACAGCTTCTTTCCAGGAGTTTTTGTTTGTATCACTAAAATCCTTCAGAGGTTTAGTCCATTGTCATCATGGTGGGAAGCATGGTGGCATGCAGGCAGACATGGTGCTAGAGAGGTAGCTGAGAGTTCCATATATGGATCCGCAGGCAGCAGGAAGAGAGAGTGACACTAGGCCTGGCTTGAGTGTCAGAAACCTCAAAGCCCAAACCCCCAATGACATACTTCCTTCAACCAGGCCTCACCTACTCCAACAAGGCCACACCCACTCCAACAAGGCCACACCTACTCCAACAAAGCCACATCTCCAATAATGCCACTCCCTATGAGCCTATGGCAGCCATTTTGATTCAAACCACCAACCTTCTGTTTTCTAACTAGTCCTTTAATTCATTATCAGCATGTAACAAGGTCCTATGAAAAAATGGGGGGGGGGGGAGGGGCGTGTGTGTTTCAACAAAACAAATCTCTTGATATTTAATCTAGAGTGTAACGTTTTGAAGGGATTTTCTTTTCTTTGTGTCCTTATTTTCTAGGTGGATGCCTGGTACTTAGAATCGAGTCAGTAGTCAATAATGACTCAAGGGACTGTTTGCTTTTCAAATGGATACAAAGTATCCTTACATAGAACTGCAAAGTTGTAAGGACATTGCTGGTATTTAGTCTAGGCTCCACCCCACAGTTACCTGGCAACATCCAGGTGTGCCTGACTCACTATAAAAGGGGCTGCTGGCCCCCTCCTTGCTCTTTTGCTCTCTTCTCTTCTCCTCTTGCTCCTGCTCCCTTACCGTCTTCCCCTTCTCTCTCCATTTCCCTCCCCCTCTCTCTCCATGTGCTCATGGCGGCTACCCCCCTTTCTCTGTCTCTACTCCCTCTACTCCCCTCCCCATGCCCTAAATAAAGTCTATTCTATTCTATACCATCCTGTGGCTGGTACCTCAGGGGGGAAGGGATGCCCCAGCATGGGTCCCCAGAGGCACCCCCTTCCCCCACCCCTTCCCACACCTCCACCCAACATATTCCTTCCTTCTTATTTGTTTATAAAACACAACAGACAATATCAACCAAGAACATGGGAAATGATCACCGACTGTTTAGGTGAAGGAGTAGCAGGCACGTCGCTAACATGTTTGCCCTTTGGGGGATGTGCTACTATCATAAGTTTTGTGGTCTGCCTGCTGTGTGTCTATGTGTATTGTCAGCCAAATCTGGCTTTGTCCTTTCAATATTGGCTGATCAACTGTGTACTTCTGAGCTCCAACACTATCTGTCCAGGAAAACTGAGGTAGAATGAGAACCCAAATCAATGGTAAGGATGAAAAAGTAAAAGTCAACCTCGAATGCCCATCCATGGATCACACACCCCTTCCCCACTCCTGGACACTCAATGCAACATTTATCACCTTGCCTCTGTGACTCCATTTTATCCTCTGGACATCCTATCATCCCTGTTCGAGAGGTGAGGAGAGCCAGACCCTGAAAAGTTAAAAAACTTATTTAGGAATTTACAGGATTGTGGACTGACATGTCTGCAAGTTCTGTGCCTGAAACTCTAACCCATCCTGTAATTGAGCTGGCAGACACACCTACTGCCCCAGCAGGGATTAACAGACTATTATTCTTTAAGGGTGGTGGCTGCAGCCTGCTTTGTTTACTCAAGAATCAGGCAGATCAGAATATAACCAAAGACCTTCCCAACAGGGGAATTATTTGTATAAAAGACAAAGGTACTCGGGCTAGAGAAATAGAAACAAACAAACAAACAAACAAACCAAAAAATCCAGCAACACAGCCACCATCTCTTTCTCAAAGAATGAAAGATCACCGACTTCACATTTCATCTCAACCTAATCTCTCAGGATCAGGATCAAAGGAAGGTTTGGCCAGAGTCTCTTTGTGCCCTGTTGCCAACAGTGTGGTAAGCAAGAAACGAAGAATGGATTCCTTCTCATCGTCTGTGCAAGACTTTGGGCATCTTGCTTTCCAATACAAAAGACTAGGGGTAGGATGGTGAGGATGTAGTGTGGAGGTGGCAGGGAGAAACCTTAGGTCTTTGGTAGTGAAAGAACGCAAGTAAACAAATAAAATTGTTTAAGTCTCAGGGAGTTCAAAGGGACTCCCCCACCCTGGGGCTGCCTTGATATTCAGAACTACCCGTCTGTTCTTTTCTACCCCAACCCAAAACATCTATGGGACAGTTTATTGCTTTTGTTATTAAATATCCTGTTCTAACAGGTCCATGAACTCTTTAAGGGCAAGGATGGTATTATTTTCTGAACATCTGGTAGGGTTTTAGCTGAAAGCTTGAAGAGAGCAAGCAGTTGGTAATTCCTCCTTAATCTGATTTGACATTTGTTTGTTCTTTGTTGTTAGAAGTACCAAACCTTGAGGTTCCGAGATAGTGCAAAGGAAAACAAGATAAAACGAACTGTAACCTGTATGCCCTTCCCCCCTGGCTAAGATTGGATTGAAACTTTTTCTGCCTCTACCAACCATTTCCCTGGGAAGTCAAGCCAAGCCTCCAGCACATTAACAATGTTAATGTTCTCCTGTAGGCGGACAGGCAACTCTCAGGCTTGCTTCTAATCTTCCTTCTCTTCCTTAGATAGAATGACTTAACTCCACTAATTTTCAGAGGTGGGGGTGGGAGGAGGGGGGAGAGGAGGGTGGGTGGAAGGAGCTAAGACTGTCTTCGGGAATCTCCACGTTGTCACACATATCCTATAGGAAAGTAGAAAGCAGCAGAGATCTGCAGATAAATGCAGCGTTTATCCCCACAGCACCACAGCAGAATTAAGAGCCTCAGCCAGAATGGGAAATTGATATTTTGGGCTATTTAAGAACTTTTTTTCCCCTGAAGCCAGGCAAGTTTTACTTTCAGAAATAGCTGCAGCCTCTATATCTAGTGGGTGTGGGCAAAAAGTAAGACACCAAAAACATACGTGGGAGGTTCTAGTTTTTACCTCAGCTGTTTATGTTTGACCATGAGCTTGCTTGACTAAGAGACCCCTCGACTCTCACAAATCTTACTAACTGGCCTGGCACATCACTAGGATTTTCCTCGGAACAATGGGGTAATTATAACTTTGTTTGCACTCTGCAGAAATTAAATGGTGGGATATTTTGTGCCTTTTGATGAACATGTTTTTCTGTGGCAAGTTGGTGAGAATATCATCTTAGAAATCAATATTTTTAGCTTGGCTCTTTTCCACCCTTCCAAGAACCTCATTTTCTGAGCTCCATTTCCTACCTGTCAATGAGCAAGTTAGACAAGATGACTTCAAGAATCTTTTCCTCTAGATCACTAATGTCCTGTGTTATTGCTTATGAGATAGGGTATAAAAGAGAGATGTCCAGCTGAAATCAAGGACACACGACGGGAGGTCCCAGCCTTGCCATTTACCAGTTCATTAATCCTCTCTGCACCTTAGTTTCTTTTGTCTGTAAGATCCATTTCAGTTCTAAACGGTACAGTTTTATGGCATTGCTTATTGAGTCTGAAAATATCAAACATAAGGCCTAAGGAATTACCTTTAAGCTTTTTTGTACCACACAGATTGTGTGACACACAACTCAATTTGATCACCAACCAATAGCATTTATTGTACAAGCAAGTGGTTTATCTGCCTAAATGTATAGAGGTGACAAGATGTGTATTTTGCAGACACCGTTCCTTAACGATGTTCTCACTTGTCCTAGAGTAATTGAATTTTAAATCACAATTAATATTTAGCACTAATTACCGCCATGATCTCTTGTTTTCACGAGGTTAAGCACTAGTTAAATTGATAAATTTTGTATTTTTAACACTCTAGTTTGCCTGCTTCCTAGGATGGTGCCACTGGCTAAAAGCCAAGCAAGCAGATTGGCGCTTCATATCCTTAGAAAACCACATGCCTGTCAAGTGCTTATGCAACCCACTTCCGGCCGTGGGTTCCACTTTAGGGTTTAACTAATTCTTTTCCTTTCTCCTCCAGGAAATGAGGTGTCATTTTTTTTTTTTTTTTTAAAAAAAACTAGTCCCTTGATTCTGGTGGGAGCAGTGTGTGAGAGCATGGTGGGAAAGGGTGTTTCTGGCCACAGCCGCATCTGAGACTCAGGGGGAGCTCTGGTTTGAAGTAGGACAGCAGGCTTATCTGCTTTCCTTCTGCCTCACTGGCTTTCCGAAGAAAGAGACAAGCAAGGATGGTTTTAATGTATCAAACAAGGAGGGCGAACAATGGACTATTGGTAACATTTTTTGAGCTTCTCTTATGTTGCCAGGTGCTGCTAAACTCATCCTAGGCTCCTGGGGTAACAGAACTGGGAGCTCCAGCCGTGCTCTTGGGACTCTGTCTCCCCCCCAACCCCCCCCCCCCCGTTTTTCCTTTCCATACTTGATGTTGTTTGTCCACTGATGCTCCTCATCTGATGGGAAGAAGAAGAGCTCCAGAATACTCCTGGTCCCATTCTCCTAGCTTAGTTAACCGCGAGGGTGAAAGACTTCTTCCTCTCATGTCTGTGTTCAAATTGGTCTTCCTGTCACATGTTCATGACTGACCTGCACCCTCTGCTCGGGGGTGGGGGTGGGGTGGGGGGGTGGTCAGGGTATGGGAGGCACAAGGGTAGGCCAGTCCCTATGTGGAGTGGGAGGGGGGTGCCTCTGCTGGCCCATGCTGAAGCATCCCTTCCCCCAATACAGTTTATTCAGGGTATGGGGAAGAGAGGAGAGGAGAGGAGAGGAGAGGAGAGGAGAGGAGAGGAGAGGAGAGGAGAGGGGAGGGGAGAGGAGAGGAGAGGAGAGGAGAGGAGAGGGAGGGGGAGGGAGAGAGAGTGAGCTTGAGGGAGGGGGAGCAGGAGGGGAGGGGGAAGGGGGAAGGGAGGGGGAGGGGAGGGGAGGCGGAGGGAAAGAGAGAGAAAACGAGGGTGAGTGCAAGGGAGGGAGGGGGAAGAGGAGGAGGGGGAGGGAGGCCCGCTATGGGAATGGGGAGAGAGGAGGAGCAGGAGCAAGGCGACAGAGCAAGAGCAAGAGAGCAAACAAGATGGCTAAGAGTTGAGTCTCAGAGGGCACACCTGTTAGCACACTTGTTAGTTATAGACCGGCTGCCTTGAACTGCCTCTCCACCTCAACCAAAGGCTCCTGCAGTGCAGAAGCAGCAGCTAGAGACATAGCCATCTAGATTTAAAGGCATATGGTCTGACTTGGATGGCATACAATTTGCAAGATAGCTTCGAAGCCAAACTTGCTGCTTATTTCATGCCCTGAGTGTTTAATCACTGCTCGATGTGAATGAAGCTTTCTACCCCAAGATCTGAGCTACATTTTACCTGTGTTCAGTTAGAAATTTTCTTCCAACATATCAAGGTGATCTTCACGGGGAAGTTCGTGGAAACGGTCTGCTTGGGGTCCTAGGCCATATATGTTTTCAGTCAGCTTGATCACTATTGCAGAAAACACAACAACCACAAATGTTCCTACCTGAACACTTTTCTCGAAAAACCTGGGGCCCGGAAGAAGAAAAATTCTCCAGTGGTTCGTGTATATTGATACATCTTTGGCTTATTTCAGCTTCTGAAAGACAGAGGGGGCGGAGCATTGCCCAAGTCACTTGCTGTGTGAGGGGCCACACATAACTGGTGTGTTGCATCGGAAGTACATTTCTTCTTAGCTCTTTTATTTGGCTTCTGTACCATGACTTCACTCAGTTGAATTATCCTTCTATTACCTAATGCCACATTAGGTAATGCTAGCCAGGGGCAGGAGTAGCAATCACTGGGGGACTTTTATTTGTTCATAACTTACTGTCTGGCAGTAACAGCACCGGGGCTCTTTAACACCTGGCTCTCAGGCAGATGGACAAAACTCATCGTCTCAGGCAGAGCTTGCAGATTTCCATCCTGTGAGTGAGAATGCGAGGGAAAGCATAGGCTTGTGCTAGGGGTTGAGTAAAATTGCTGCTGATGTAACCCCTGCCTGGTGCCCAGTGCCCGGTGTCCGGTGCCTAGTGTCTGGTGCCTGCCTTTTCTGCAGGGTAGCCACTTGGCTGCTGTCAGTCAAAGGATACAGTCTACGGACATTCTTTGTTCTTTGTACAGGAGCTTGTGGGATATGGGGTGTAGGGGTTATGAGTTATTGATGGCTTCTGGAACTCTTGCCTTTCTTCTCCAATGCTCAGCATCTTAGATAAAATGTTGGAGGAGGGGGGGAAGAGGGGAAGGAGGAGGGGTAGGGGGAGGAGGAGAGGGAAGAGGAAGGGGAGGGAGAGGAGCAGGGGGAGGGGGTAAGGGGGAGGAGGAGAGGAAGAAATCTTACTTCAAAGCCTAAGAGACAGAAAGGGTAGAGAAAGCAATTTTACTGTCCTTTTTAAAATTTCCTCAAGCCCAATATGCTCTCTGCTCATTCAGAGTCTTCACGCAGCCTGTTCCTTTTTCAGGGTCGTCCCTCCCCACCCCCACCCCACTCATACTTGCTTATAGCTTCTTACAATAAAGGCCCTAGTGTAGATTTCTTCTTCCTCAGAACGTCTTGCTTGAATCTTGCCCCAAAGTCAACTTTGATGTCCATCTTTCAGGCCCCAGAGTCCTTCGCTCCCTGAATCTGCCTCATCAAAATGATATTCTCTGGAGGTGGTCTAGCTCTGACAGTGTCTGAGAGCGCTCCAGAGTGGATGGACTAATGCCTGTTTTTTTGCTCCTTGTCTTGAGCATGCCTCAGTTGGAGCAGGTTCTCCATAAATGTCCTTCCGGGGAAATGCATGTCAGCTCCTATCCTGAAGCGGCTTGCGGCTTGCTTACTTTGTAGTATATAACTAGCAACCGGAGTATAGCAGAACCTGGGGTCTATAGTTTTGATGCCCCGCAGCTCCCATCTCTAAGGAAAGAAGACAGTATTTATTCTGGAGCCAAACTGAACGACCATGACCCAGAAAGTCAGGACATTTTAAAAAATGTGTTGGTGGAAACACCGGACAGACAGTTGCAGCCCAGCGGGAAGGCTCCGGTTTGGGCTTCATCTGATGACATTCTTAACTTTTGGGTGGGTAGGTGGAAGTTAGGGGTCTGTTTGTACAATTCAAAAGGTTTCAGCTCATCATGGGAAGGATGTTAGGCCAAACACAGAAGTTGGAACTAAAAGTCTATTTAAGGGAATAACATAAGCCAGGGTAATTGGGTCTGCACCTGTATCAGTTTAACGCTTCAACCAATGAAGGTCCAATACGTTAATCAGGCTGTGGAACACTTAATGTTATGTGTAGCCCCTTTCCATGGAAACACCAGCAACAATATTAATTAGTCGTTATACGGATGTGGTTAGTAGCCACCATACAGCCTAATACAGTCTAAGATTCTCGGGGAGGATGGAACTCTCATTTTACCTAGAAATTTCGCAGTATCACTCAAGTTTAGGTGATGCTTGCACTGAGTCCCTAACAGCATCCACAAGTGCTACTCGTTGAGGGATGGATGTTGGCCGTCTGCTTTGGAGAAGGGTGTGCCATGCTGAGGCGGCAGGTCTGCTCTGACGCTATCTTAGATTTGACCTCCATGAGTCACTTGGCATCTTTGTGTCTCCTCTTTCTCATCTATAAAACTGAGCTTGTGTGAGTCTGTGCGTCAAATAATTCTGTTAAATGGGAGTAGGCACATGGGTAATAAAGTGCTCAGCACTATGTCCTTAAAAACGGTAATCGTCGGGATCCATTCTTCTGCTCATTTCAGCATGGTAAGTTTCAGGGAGATGAATGAGAGATGAGTGCTAGGTGCTAAGGAAGTCGTTGAGGAAGCCAGCAGTTGAGGAAGCCAGCAGTTGAAGTGTTGAGCTGGACTGTTACTGTTACTATTTAATGGCAACTTGCTTCACAAAAGTGAGTCCCCTTGCTGAAAGAGCAATGGTGCTCAGAGTGATAGTAGAATTCCTGTTTGCAGGAAGACTCTGCTGGTTTAATTGTGTCTGTCCCGGTTTTTGTGCTGACCTTGTGTTTTGTTTCTCCATTACCAAGGATCTCCCACTGCCCCCTCAGTAGGGAAAGAATCTCGGGGCAGCTTCCAGTTCCAAGCACCCAACAGGTCTAAGTGGCTGAAGCAAGCATCCAACCAGAGCTCGGAGAAGGGACTGAAGGAGCTGAGGGAGTGTGCAGCCCCAGGGAGGCAGCAACAGTGGCAGCTGGCCTGACACCCCCCCCCCATACTCCTGGAGACTGATCCACCAACCAAAGAATACACATGGAGGGACCCATGGTGCTGGCCACATATGTGGCAGAGGAGGGTCTTGTTAGCCATCGGGAGGAGAGGCCCTTGGGCCTGAGGGTGTTAGATCCCCCAGTATAGGAGAATGCTAGGGAGGGAAGACGAGAGTGGGTGGGAGGGTGGGGGTGGGGTAGAAGATTACCCCCATAGTGGCAGGGGGAGGAAGGAGGGAATGGGGAGGTTCCAAAGGGGAGACCTGGAAAGGGGGAAACATTTGAAATGTAAATAAAATATGGAAAAAAATATAATCCAACCAGAGCTTTGCTATCCAGATCAATGTTCTGTACGCTGTTTTTTATATTCTTTCTTGAGCCAAGGTCCACCAGGAAACTGTGAGGGAGGGAGGGAGGGAATGAGGGAGGGAGGGAGGGAGGGAAGGAAGGAGGGAGGGAAGGAGGGAGGGAAGGAGGGAGACAGAAGGCAGGAGACTGGGAGCCAGTTCCCAGAATCTGTAGCTGATTTGCAAGCCCGAGGAGCTTGCAGGAGAGGTGGTGATAAAAGTCAGTCATCAGTTCTGATAGTAAGTCTGAGGAAGAAAGAAGAGAAAGCCATGAAATGTTATTAGGAAGTCAGGGAGCTAGAGAGAGTACTTCACTATAACTCACGCTGTACTGCCTGACTGCTTGAATGTGTGATATACCAGTGGAGTTCACTTTGAGAAACCGAGTCTACAATCCGCCCTCTCCGACCAATGGCAGACAGTTAACTGCTATAGCTTTTTGATACAAGACATTGAAATGTACTCAATAGAAACGCGCACAGATAAGATCTAAAAAGGAACACAAGGTTTTCTTCTCGCTCTCATTTTGTTTTTCTATATTAGAAATTGGAGAACTGTACTGCGTTTCAAATAATCTGCCTCAATACCAACTGTTGCCTACTTTTCAAGTCGGGTTGAATTTTAGGAAGCATTTTTTATAAAACACCTTTTCAGTCAATGAGAAAGACAGAAGGAAAAAAGGCAATTCTCTCATGATATTGAAAAGAATATCTAGCGGCTTGCACATAAGCGAACGTGTAGTTATTGTGCAACCAAAGATATTTGTTTAACCAATGCAAACAAATCAGCCGTGCGGATCATGAGATGCAGATGCTTAGAAGGGGTCGGCAATACTCAAGTGCCCCAGGATAAAGGAATGGTGCTGATTAGCTGTCACGAGGGTCTGTCTGGTATTATCTGGGTTCATAGTTTGATTTAATCCCATGTGCTATTAGTTAGTATCCTATTGGGGATAGATCATGGTGCTTGGAAATCTAATGGACATACTATGATTGCTCTCTCTATTATGCTGAGCCCTGGAAATAGAACAAGCCTAGGGCAGAAGAATATACTTAGATATACAACAGAGTAACTGCTTACACACGCGTTTTCTTAAAATATCTACCAGGGCCTTCCTAAGGCATAAGTAAGTCTTATCATCAGAACTGCCATGTGCATTAGAATTGGGAATTCTTAGAAGCCTTGAGAGATCATTTGCTTCTGTGAGACCACTGGCATCCCACTGTAGTAGAATGTTAGTGACCGAAGCCAGGCAGTTCTTCCTGCCTCAGAGACCCATTCCCTTGCTCAGGCAACATTCTAGTCAGAGAGGAGACACTCATGGAAGGGCCCTGACTGACCTCAGCTGGTGCCTCTCACCACAGCAAGCATTCTAAGATTCTCTGGCATCCAGCACTTACCCAGTGCCTACTAAACAGTACATTGTAAGAAATACCTGCTGGCTGGCTCAGTGAAATAAGAGCCATTAAACTTTTAAGATGATTTCAAATGAGCTAAGCCACTAAAGAAACCTGGCCTTCTAGAGAGGCTAGCCAAGTACTAATAGACCTGATACATACAAGAAGAGAGACCCAATTGATGGTGTCATGGAGGCAGGCCTTTGGATGTGTGTAGTCTGTGAGGGTATTTTCACAGGGGATTAACTGAGGTCCTGATCTTACCCCCACCGTGTGTGTGTGTGTGTGTGTGTGTGTGTGTGTGTGTGTGCGCGCGCGCGTGCTCGCGTGCCACTGTCTTCTTTGGCTGGGATTGTAGACTGAACAAAAAGGGACTGTAGAACACAAACTGTACACCTGCATTAATTTTTTCCGCTTCCTGCCTGTATACACCATGTGACTGGCTACCACCAGCTGTATCCTGCTATATCCTGCCTTCTCTACAGTGAGGTACTGTAACCGCTCAAACGAAGACCCTAACGAACCTCACCTTCCTTAAATTACCTCTATCAAAGGTAGTTTGCACACTAAAGGGACAAGTCCTTACAAGTCCTTACTACTGACTAATATGAACTAGGGGGAACATTCAGCATTAGGTTATAATCAACCCACCTTGTTAAAGTGTGGGTTGTGTAACTGAGTACGGAGACTGTGAGGACTCTGACATCAGTACAAGGTTTCTGAGCAAGCAACAACCAACAATAAATTCGATACCATCTGCAAAAAATGTACCTGAGGTCCCGAGGGAGCATTCATCTGTGTAGCATGATGCCACGCCACAGCAGCCTTGGATCTGAACACACATGTCCTTTCTGCCGGCACGCCACCAGGTCTCACACTGTTGACAGAAACATGGCAGCTCAGATTCAAGATTACTGTATGTCATGAATGCGCAGTGTTTTCATTGCACATGCAAAATATGGTGCTCTTATAGAAAACATAACAGTAGAATCATGGGAAACAAAGACTTACAATACTTTCCTGTCGTCATTTCTCAGCATGTATAAGACTAGGTTGTTTTTGGATTGTGCTGTGTGAGTCTTTGATTATAGGATTGTTTTTTAAGGTACTGATCTGAGTCTCTCTCTCTCTCTCTCTCTCTCTCTCTCTCTCATTAATGAATTTTGTCTTAGGAATTAAGACAGAGTTTCTC
The DNA here is from genome assembly GCA_019843965.1 of Rhynchomys soricoides. NCBI lineage: Eukaryota > Metazoa > Chordata > Mammalia > Rodentia > Muridae > Rhynchomys > Rhynchomys soricoides. The sequence continues at coordinate 7,098,686 of JADRCH010000066.1, read as the reverse complement.
TTACTTCCTAAAAGGCCCCAAACATACTTCTGTGATTTTGTGCTATGCATTTATGACAAGTGGCATTCTCAGCACTGAGGATTATAAGATCAAAAGAATGTTCAAATAATGTAGAAAAATATTGGAGATGCTGTATGTCCTGCAGGATTAAATATTCAGTCAAGATACAATTTTTATGTGAAAGAAAATTAGCATACCTATCTCATTTGCATAAAAATTTGTTTTTGTGCTTAGTAAATACATATAGCAAAGAACTGGTTTGAAATCATTTATTTATGATATATGTCTGATTCATATACCTACTATATATGTTGTGAGCTGTCCTGATGTCGTTTGAATTTCGATGTTAATTCTGATTCCTTAAGAGGGGTTGACCCCGACGAACAGTTGATCACATACTCAGGAGATCTCTTGTGAACCCTCTTCCCATTTTAACTGGTCAATAAAGGCTAGAGCCCGTGATTGGGCAGTGGAGAGGAAAGGTGGGATGGGAGGTCTTTGGGAGTGAGGGCAGGGAGAGAGGAAAGGAGAGGGGGGAAGGAGAGAGGGCAGAAGAGGAGGAGGAAGCCATGAGGGAGCAGAACCGCGCGTGGCCAGAGAAACCACAAGTAGTAAGGGGTCTCATAGCTGGGGAATAAGTCAGTACAGTGTTAGCTCTGCCCAACCTAGGCACATAGCTGATAATAACTAGAATGTATGCATTTTATATGGGCTTATTGAAGTTGGAAGTTACTGCAACATACATACACCTAGGTATCTAGAGTTTTAGGAAAAAAAATTCTCTGGTGAAAAGGAGCCAAGCGTGGGGAAAAGCATAAGAAGCTCTGTTTCACAATACAAAGTTCACATTATCTGCCAAAGGAGAGGGGTTGAAAGAGCCAGCAAGGAGTGCATCTGGAGGCCTGGAGCATCCTTGGCTGTAATGGAGTTTTAAAAACCTGGCATAACATGCTTTGCTTTCAGCGGATGTACAAGCAATGGATATGTATGTATGTATGTATGTATGTATGTATGTATGTATGTTACGAATCTTAGAGCGAAAAACAGGGCAGGACTTTGACATCCAAACACACTGGGATAACCACCACACAGAGAGAGGCAGTTGAGGGAAACAGTTCCTCTTCTTTTGTGTTGAGTTTAGGAGGCACCTATTTTGGGCACTTTTATTCAAAAAATGGAAATGGTGCTTAATTTCCATTTATCTTGTTCTTTGCAGGTCTCAAACCTGCAAAGGAGAGGATGATTGATCGTAAAATGTCAATCTCTCACCTAAAAAGAGGAAGAAAAGATTTATTTAAAGAAGAAAATGTCACAGGGGCTCTTGAGAAAAGCTCCGGGGTTTGGATTTTCTCTTGACAGCCAGGCTTCCCAATAATTCTCCCTTCGTATCCACCCCATCCCCAGTGTTCCACAGATGCCTGTGAGTGTGGCCACGCTTCCATGCTCGAGGGTCCCTTTGTCAGTTTATCTGCCCAGGGCAGAGTTTCAGTAGCACTCTCAGTGGCAAAGCCAACAGGGCTTCAAGACTTTGGTAAAGATGATACCTGCAATTCCTGGAGGTTCTGGTCTGGATGAAAACGGCTCCAGGATCCTGGGGAGTCTCAGGTTTCATGCTAAAAAAGTGGGATTCATGATTTGGAGAGTGAAGAGAATTAGCTGGTCCAGGAGGGGTGGGCGGGTGCCAGCAGGTCCCACCCTGGGCGTCAAGATGCACTGTGTATACAGGTTTACTATGTATTCACTAATGTCCTCCAAGGGCCTATAGTGGGGGCTTCCTGGCACACGGTCAGCGTTTGACAGTTCTTTGTTCAAAAAATTCGACGCAAAAATTAGAAAACCTGTCCCAGTAGTTTGTATGTAAACACGAGTGTACGTTGTTTATGAAATGAATGTTTACTTGCTGTTTTAAAGTCCCTTGAATTAAAACAAAATAGCATGAAAGCGAACTAAGGACACCTTGAGTTGTCATCTAAACTGAGCAGTTTTGGCAAGACCGCTACTCAGACTTCCCTAGATAAATGGGGTGTTTTTCTGAATATCCTTCAATGGCCATATGCCAAAATCTAGTGGTTGATGCCCTGGTTTGCAAGGTGTAGGGGTAGATGATTCTTTGTCTTCGGGTTTCTGTGTTTCCCTAATGGCTAGCTGGACTGGGGACCTGCTGCTACTGCTGCTTGAAATGGATGATCGAAGCAGTTTAGAAACTGTGACTCCACTCTGGATCCTCAGTTTCTCCAGACTGCAAAAGATCCAGAGATTTCCTGTCACTGTGGACAAACAGACTAGGGAAGAACTAGATGACAGGTCAAAAGCCAGAATGAGGTAGTCTCTTTTATGAACTAACATGATACTAGAAACAAGGGAGAGTTCTCATTTGAACTCTGAAGATGGAAGGGACAGTGGCCATGGGCCAGACCACATCTGGAGTTGGCTCTTCCGTAACATCCAGGGATCATGGTCTGAGACAGAAAGATAAGGACAACAATTGAGGATCTTCCCAGATACTTACCTAAAGAGTGAGTCCCAAGAAAGCCACCCATTCCTGGCTTCAGTTTGTACCAGGCTCCCTGTTTTATTTACCCATGCAGAGAGTAGCTCAGACCGATATTACGGATTGGCTTGGTAAACAGGAAGATCACAGAAGATGCCTGTGATTCAGACTATTGTAAATAGCTTCTGTGGGTTACATAGTTACACGCAGCAGACTCAAACATAAGGAGGACAAAGGTCACACTCTCAAAATAGACAAGTCTCCTCAGTGACTATTAAGAAGACATGAAGGCTTTCACACAACACACATGCCTTAGCACCAGCTAGCATATGAATGTATCAGAACTAGAATTGTTCCATCTTAGCGAGCTCCCCAAGGCATAGGAATAATATTCTAGAAACTGAAAATGCATAGGCTTTTGGTTCCCCGACAACCGTGAGAGAAATATTCTCATCCAGTTGAAATCTTCTAAGAAAAGCTGCCTCACTTTATGTTTTTAAATTTTTAATAATTTTTTCCCCATTGAATGTTTTTCTAGATAAACAGAAAATTGTTCTAGAGTTTTCTCTTGAAATAATCTCTATAAAAGTTGATTATATTGCTTTTTGCTTGTATGTCTCTTTAATGATACCTGTCTTCCTTGATGTCTGGGACTTTTTTTCTACCTGTCCCTTCCTTGGTCTCTATGTGGTTTTTAAGGAAAGACAGACTTTAGCTCTCATCAAAGGCAGAAGTCATCAGATTGCTGTGGAAATATGAATTACTGCAGAATCACTTTAACGCTGTGCACTGGGCACAGGAAAATTAAAATCAGGATTCAAGGCAATACACACGGGCCACAACCTGAGGTCGAGCTGTTCTGGTAAGTAGTGGGTCTTGAGAATAAAGGTGAAGTACAGGGGCAGAGCAGACTCCAGGCTGGGGAAGCTTCCCGTTAGGGAAGCCTGGTGGCTCATTGTGCCTGTCAGGGAGGCTAATGTGCCTGTAAATTTCTTCTGACAGAAACCACATCACATCAGAGCAGCAAACCATACAGCCAAACATAGTGGGAGACCCAAAGCTGGGCCTTTCAGAGGGATCAAAATATACCAGAGTGAGAAGACACAAGGCATTGACAACAAACAGAAGCCAGGAAGTGCTGCAGCCACTTTTAAAGGAAAAGGCATTTATCAATTATAGTCTGAAGGGATGCTTCTCTGGCAGCCCTTGCTTATGTATTATTTGGCAATTGCAGTTCAAGGTCACAATATCAGAGGGCAAAAGGAATCTGATTCAAGAGTTAATATTTGCCGTGACTGGCTTTGTAATTGCATAAATATTAAATATGTAGAAATAATTGTAAGCACATTATCTCTACGTCTCTACACATGGCTTTAATTTTTAATGTAATCTTTTTATCTGCCTTTCCTCAGCTGGCTGTGGCCTTGAGATTTGCATAGCTAGAATGATCCGTGCCATCAATTTGGTAATGAAGTCACTCACTGAGTGGGAGAGGTTTCTCAGACTGTAGAAAAGGAGAGAGCAGAAACGAACTTTTGTGTTCTCAGGTAAGAGAGAAGTTAATCTTGGATCGTCTGTATTTTTCCATTGTAATTTGATATGGTGGCTGTATAATAAATCTCAAAAACAGAAAGGGGAAAAGCACAGATATTTTTATCCCCTTCCCTCCTCAGTGTTCTATGTTCTGGTCTGTTATATTTATGCATGTGTATTTTGAACAGATATAATCTTAATTATATGTGTATTTAATTTTGTCTCCCATTTTTCTTAACTTTTCTGATTGTAAAATAGTAACAAACATAGGCCCCATAATATGCTCAGCCAGGAAGTTTCTTCTGGCTAGTGGAGCGAGCAACATTGTTATTAGGCAGGACAAGATTGTTGTTAGACACAACACACTAGTTTTGCTACAAAGCAGCATAGAGAACTACACAGGGTGTGCCCCACGTTCTCACCTGCTAATGGGGGTAACAAGTATTCCTCTCTTTGAGAATTCCTGTTAGAGTCAAAGGATCCACAGGAAGTACTCGGTCTTACCCAAAAATCTAAAGGCAAAAAGTCATTTGTATTGGATTTCAAAATTATGGGGAAGAGTTCTTATAAACTGGGTTTTCTGGGAACTTATCATCTTGAGGTTCTGTGTGTCTCCTTTCTGAGTAACAGCATCCCCTTCCCCTTAGCTTGTGCTATTGCTTTGGGTCATAACTTACACACAAGAACACTTCCCTAAAGAGATAGCTGAGTTTTGCTTGCTATTGAACTTTATACAGATGGGAACACACAAGTGCACACACACAAGTGCGTGTGTGTACAACCATGTGCACACACACACACTTATTCACACAAGTACATACACCACCAACTTGGTATCTAGACAGAATACAATCTCGGGCTGCTTTTGTTTTGATGAAGAAGGCTTTTGACAGCAAACTAGAGGGCTTGGCTTCCTACCTGCTCTTTCTGAAACCTTGGGTAAGGATTTTGTCCCTCGGAGTTGGATATACGGTCTTTGAAGCTTTACAGGACTCACTCACTAATCTGTTCCTTGTTGAGTGCGGCATATAAGAGTCAGAGAAGATCCAGAGAAAACAGCTCAGGGTTACTGGAAACCAGCTTGATTTCACATTGCGCCAGTATCAGTGACAGGGAGCAAAGGGCTGTTGAAATGAAATGTGTCTTACAACACAGACAGCTTTCTTGCCCCTGATGTATACAGATTTAGGTATATTATTGACCTTAATTATCATGTGAATAGAAGACATTTTCCTCAGAGTAAATCACAAAGATTGTGACGTCAACAGAGTTGGGAGTATATTACAGGTCTTCCTGGAGAGTTTGTTTTGTTTGTTTGCTTTTTAAGACACAAAGCATCCTCCCTGTAGGCACACCATTTTCTACAACTTGCCTATGATGCAGGCAGTAGGCTGGCTCCTTCGATGTGCCTCCAACCGTCCTAGTTCCTTTATACTGCAGAGACAGAGGCTTGCCTCTCCTAGACTTCTTTGTACTCAGAGTTGTAGCTCTGAATTACGCTTGTCCATTGGGAATACGCATTGTAGATCTGGAAGGCAGCGACTCACATCACTGCTAGCTAGTCATCCTCCTGGCTAGTCAGTGACTCTCCTTTCTGTACCAATGCACCTCCGTTCAGTACTCAGACACTGGGGAACAATTGGCAGTGGCAGGAACAGCCGTACTGTTTGGATGCTAATGTATCTTGTAGGGTGATGATTCTGAACCCACAGAGCTCTGATCTGGTTCGAGTAGACATGAGAGCTATAAGCTGCGCTGATAGGTCAACTCTGTATTGTTCTGTCAATCATTCTTGGAAGCTCTTCTGTAACCCATCTTGACAATCTGGGCATGGACTTTGTAGGTATCTTTTGTTAAATAACGTAAAGAACCTAGAAATATTTATGGTGGTTTACCCTGACTCTGAACAACACAGTCCCGAGTGTAAACATGGAAAACCTACCCACTTTGCATGAGTTAATTATACTCAATTCTATTTTTTGTTTGTTTGTTTTTTTGTGTTTTTTTTGAGACAGGGTCTCTCTGTATATCCCCAGCTGTCCTGGAATTGGCTCTGTAGACCAGGCTAGCCTTGAACTCAGAGATCCACCTGCCTCTGCCTCCTGCGGTCTGGGATAGTGAACTCAATTCTATAGAATGCTAGGGGAAACAGAAGACTTTTAAAAACAAAAGAACCAAGCTATGCATTTAGTAGTCATGTACTTTTAAACCCAGTTATTTCATCTTTCAGCATCTGAATTTCATTACAGATGAAACAGCTATCAACACATTCATTAGAAAAGCTAAATGAGGAAACATGTCCAACACCCAGCATAGACTTACTTGCTTCGTTTCTTTCTATCAAAATATTGGCTTTCTTGTAGTGGTTCAGATTAGGAAAATTTCTTTTCAGGAATCCTCTTTAAAGGGCTTTGAAGAAAATACTTTGGGAAAAAAATAGTTCCGATTCATAAAGCTAAGACTATCTTTTGAAAGTTTATTTTTATGTGTAGGGGAGTTATCCTGTGTTATCTGTATCACACGCATGGCTGGTGCCCACATAGGCCAGAAGAGGGCGCTAGATCTCCTGGAACTAGAATTGTAGATGGTTGTGAGCTGATGCGTGGGGGACTTCTGGATGGGCAGCCAGTGCCCCTGTCCAGTGAGCCATGTCTCTCCAGCCCCAAGAACAGCTTTAAATACTGACTAGCAAACAGACCTGTGTTATAAGCCAGGGCAACTAACTCATCCCTAGCACTAGTGAGCCTACCTCAACAGGTGCCTCAAAGCCTAGACAACCATTTATTAATTCAGAAGGTATCTATTAAGCCTCACTCTTGATAGGTATTATTCTGCCAATTGAGATACAGAGCAAACCATAAGACTTCCAGGAGCCCATATCCTACTGGGAAAGACAGATGGAAGCCATGTCAATCAATGATGGGAAGTATTCTGGAGACAAGGCCATCATCCCCCAGCTTCTGTCTTCTCCTTCTTCTGCTCTCTTCTGTGGCCTGTGTCCTCCCCCACCCTCCCCTTCCCCAAGAGTCTGTCATGGGAGTAAAGTGCAGCCAGAGAGAGAACACACCACAAGGTCGAGGTTGAGGTTGTCTTTGGTAGGTTGGAGGTTTCAGGACTCGGGAAGTCAGTTACTGCTTCATAGATACTGGCAGAAGTATGAGATAACCGGGTGGGACACAAAGGGACATGTCCAAGTTTGCTCTGGGTTCCCATGTCTTTGGAGTCCTACTATGTCTAAGGTAGAAGGTTCAGGCATAGTTTATAGCTTATGGTTTATAGTCATAATCACGGAATACCGAATTGGGGTATTTCTTATTTTTGTGGTAATCAATCTGGCTTTGGGGGAGGAGCTATTATTTAGTTATTCAGTTATTTTGGACAAAGGCAGCCCTGAGAAATGGCCCCACTTGAAGAGTGCTCAGGTTCTGCGTTCTTAGCATAACCAGGAAGAATGTGGAAGAGTGCTTAAGCCCTCGTCAGACAGAATTTCTCAACAGCCAGGAAACCAAAAGGCCGAACCTTCTATGACTTTTGGCTCTTTACAACCCTAACTATAAAATTTTCAAAAGTTCAGTGAGCATAAGAGAGAGCATGTATCTAATGAGGTATCACTTCCCTCATTAGAATGGCTATTATCAACTCTAGGAGGCACAGACTCACACATTAAAAATATTTTTTTTCCTCATTACTGAGGCCCAAGTTGAACAGGGGTGAAATGGTATCTTTAAAAAGTTTAACCTTTTGTGGTTGAGGACAGCCATTGTAGGGGTGCTTACTTTCACCTTGTTTGAGACAGGGTCTCTTGTTCACCACTGTGCCGAAAGTGCTAGACTAGTTGGCCAATAAGTTTCTAGGGATCCTCCTGTCTCCAACTCCCATAATGCAACAGGAGCGCTGGAATTACTGACGCGCTGTACGCTGTCCAGCTTTGTCTGGGGGTTCAAACCTGTAGTCTTCATGTTTGCTCAGCAAGTGGTTTACCACTGCGTCTCTCTCCAGCCTGAACAAGGCAGTATCTTATTAGATACCCTTTGCACTCTGATGTTGTTGCAACATGACTCCCAATAGCCAAGATACCACGGTAAAATGTCTTAGTGGAATAAATCACAAGTGAGAGGATATAAATTAGTTTTCTAGGAAAGAGAAGCAAGCTGTTTGTAGACTGTAGATTGTAGGCACACACACTCACACACACACTCATGTACACACACACACACACACAGTGGTATGGGTCACAGGGCAGTTCTATTTTCAGTAATTTCAGGACATTTTCATACTGTTTTCCACAAACTGTACCGATTTCTACGGTGCGATCTGACACTGTACTGCAAATCGTTTCTATTGATGTAGCAGCTTGCAATCCCTCCAGCAGTTTACAAGGGCCCCCTTATACCATACATTCAATAACATTACTTTACTCATTTCCAAAACCATCATGACAAGTATGAAGTGATATCTATTGTGATTTCAATACATAAGTCCCTGACGATCAATGTTGTTGAACACTCTTTTTAAAATATGGCTGTTGGCTGTTTATATGTCTTCTATGGAAAAATATTAATTTGGGTCCCTTACCTATTTAAAATTGTTGTTTGTTTTCCCTATACACTATATGATTTTGTTATATAATATGTGCTAGGCGGGTGTCTGCTTTCTGTACCAGTCTACATATACCAAGGCTGTCGCAATGAGATAGGGTGTCACAAATAACCTACATTTATTTTCTCAGAGTCCCGAGGCCAGCAGTCCACAACCAACGTGTCAGCAGAGCTGACATGTCTCTCACCACTTAGAGTCATGTCATCAGATGGCCATGGTGTGCATCATGTATGTTACAGCGTGTTTCTCTCTTATAAGGACACCAATTACATTAATTAGGGCTCCGACTTTATGGCTTCCTTTGAAATTTGTTAATACACAGTCCTTCCTGCTGCAAAGGGATATGCTCTTTTGTGTATTGTGTCTACAGTGCAAGGTCTTTCCTGAGAGGGCAACCAAATGATTCTAGGTCTGTGGGCTGACTTAGGTCTGAAAGCTGACTGAAAGTTTATGCCTCTCTTCTGTGGCAAATAAAGGTGGAGCTTAGCTAATTGATCTGGAGTCCTGCCTGTTGAAAATAAGTGAGATCCTATTCAACTTGCCTCTGTTACTTTCTGAGGACATCTCTGTGGGCCCCGGTAGTTTGCTACTCTAAAGACAAAGGAGTCTACTCTGTCTGTTGCTTAAGCATGCTGGACTCCTGTCATCTCCATGTACATCAGGTAGACCAGCTGAACCATTGTCTATAACCATGCCTGGCCCACGGGAGAATCCACGGATTCCTTTTTCCCCCCTTTCTCAAAACTTCAATAAAGGGTGTATCTTCTGTGTTACTGTATAGAGCATAGCTGGGGCATGGACTTGCAAGCGGCATGTGATAAATCTAGTACAATATTTGTTATTTGTTTTTCTCTAAATTGTTGGTTTTTCTTTCCCACTCCTTGCTATGGAGCTCTGGCATCTCAATCTCATACACTATCCACCAGTCAAGTCACCTCGAGCTGCATGAGCCAAGTGCTTAAGAGTAGAAATACATTTAAAAATAGATGGATTCTTATTTTCTGCATATGGGTGCATTTGCTTGCAGGTATAGCTGCACATCAAATGCATGCCGTGCCCAAGGAGGCCATAGGAGGGCATCAGGTCCTCTGAAGCTGGAGTCAGGGTTCCAAGTTGTCATATTGGTGCTGGGAACACAGCCTGAGCCCTCTGAAGGAGCAACAAATGCTCTTAACCACTGAGCCATCCTTCCGGCCCAGAGTAGCAATTCGTTTCCGCTACATTTTGTTACATTCTATCTTTCATGGCCTTATAGCTTTAGAAACCATTTTTATACATTGTTCCCAGATACTTGCCAACATATATTAAACACAATTGTAGTTACATTGGTGTGTGAATTATTGCTCAGTTCTATTCCACAAGGGCACACTACAATGGGATCATGTTCTCAAGTAGTTAGTTGTGGTGGTTTTGGGGGAAAGATATGAATTCCATGTCAAGGAATCTGTTCAGATAAGGACAACCACGTCTGGTAGACTTTCTTGAACAGATGAATATTTTAGAGGAAAAAAAAAAAAGAAAAACCCCAAACCTGAAAGATGGCAAGTTTTAATTTTTTTTTTCAGTATATGGATGTTTTACCTGCATGTATGTCTGGGCACAACATGTGTGACTAGTGTCCAAAGAGACCAGAGGGCACCAGATTCCTATGGAACTGAGGAATGGCTTACTGAGCTACCATGTGGGTACAGAACCCAGGTCCTTTATTCAGATCAGTGGTTCTCAACCTTTGTAACACGTCTACCCTTTAATACAGTTCCTCATGTTGTGGTGACCCCTAGTCACATATCATTTTTGCTGCTACTTCATAACTATAATTTTACCACTGTTATGAATCATAATATAAAATATCTGTGTTTTCTGAGAGTCTTAGGTGACTCCTGTGATAGGGTCAGTCAACCTCCAAAGGGGTCGAGATCCACAGGTCGAGAACCACTGTTCTAGACAAATAGCCAATGTTCTTAACCACTAAGCCATCTCTTCAGTCCAAAATGACAAGATTTTAAGCAAAGAAAACCCAGTCTGCTTAGCCACAGAATGATGACCTGCTTCTCCTGATAAGGGAGGCTTAGACTGACTGCACAGGTCTGTGTTGGGGGATGGCATGGGTCATACAGGACAGAGCTGCTAGTCCTGGCCTTCGCTGACACATTCCAAATTTTTGGATTTTATCATTCACAAATTAATCCATCAGCTTTTTAGAGGGGGGAGAACTTGCTATGTCTGAGAAGTCAATAGTAACAATAACTCAGTAACTCCAAAACCAAAATAGAACGTTTGATCTTCAGTTTTAAAATTCTCCTTGCTGCAAGGGGAATCTCTTTGATCCTCATACCTTAGGAGAGCTGATGGACCAGGCATTGCCATTTTTCTTATAAGCATTTAAAAGCATTCCAATGCCTACCACCCCCATTGTTATTTAGTTACTTTAGTAGCTGTCACCTAGTCTCCATGTACTCACTCCATGGGCATGTCATCAGAATCAACCACAGGTGATTGTTTAACTAACTGTGAAGCTTTTCATGACTCAAATTACCATTCTATTTTCCTTTGGCAAGGAGCTCTAGGCAAAAGCCAACCAATGTGACCTTTAAATCCGTCTTTGTGGGTCTATCTCTTGGGGCTACTTTCTGGACAAGGAGGGCTTAATAAAACTAATTCTTAACTTTAATGGGGAGTTTGATAACTAAGGATTTCCTAGCAAGAAGAAAAGCAGAGAGAATATAGACAGCAACTGTGGAGAGCAAGCCTTCTAATTACCTCTTGAACTGATAAAAGATTCCCAAAAGATGGGCTTCTCATCCAGTCAAGGGTTAATTTAAGATAGAGGTTTTAGGGAGATTGCAAGAGCTAATTGAAGAGCAGAGACATCACGTGATGCTGCCCAGAACTTGCTATACATTGTTAATAGGATGCCAGGAAAGTATCCGTGTCCAACACTATTACAGAACTGTTGGTCAACAAGCAGCTCTGTACTTGAAAAAGTCAGTATGCTAGGAGAAACTGCTTATCAGATGTACTAGAACCAGGAAGCAAGTTCCTTTATTTCCTGTAATGTCTCTTCAGCACCCTCTACTGACACAGTGTCCCAGAAGGGCGAAGAGAACCCTCCTTAAAAGGGTCAGATGCATTTTCACAGTGCAGTGGAAAAGGGTGAGTTTGGAGCTGAGAGACCATAATTCAACAGTGGGTACAAGCATTTCTCAAATCCCCCTCTTACTATATTTTGTCGCCAGATGTCTACATCTGCCTACAAGAGGCTTTGTCAGCCTCCCTTTCTCCTAGATTTCACCAGGATGGTCGCCAAAAGCAAGGGGAAAAGATGAGTCCAAAAAGGGTCCTCAGATTTCTTGTCTACCTTTCCTTACAGCCCTTCACGGACCCTTCCAAGGCACGCTGATCTGGGCGTTCCAGGATAGAAGACGCGACCAGAGGATGGAATCTGGGGAATGAACCACAGTCGCTCTGGAACGGAGGCTGCTGGAGCCCTGGAGGGACCTCTCTGCTGGCCTCAATTCCTGCAAAGCCGCCTCCCTTGTCACTGAAGCCTCTTGAGGTCTTCCTACTGTCAGGGCCCAGTGAGGCAGGCGCTGGGCGGGCCTGGCGGGCGGCGCGCTGTGATTGGGCGCCAGGGGGCCCGCCCCCTCATCCCGGCGCGTCGGGAGGGGGCGGGGCCAGCCGGCTGCCCAGCTCCAGGGCTGCGGGCGCCTATTGACCCAAGGGCCGCCGCGCCGCCGCCGCCGTCTCCTCCGGCTCGTGGCGGGCGGTACTGGAGCGCCGAGTGGCGCTGGGGAACCGGCTCTTCCTTTCGCGGCTGCCGCCGCCATCTCCGCGTTCTCCGGGCGGGAAGGAGGGGGTGCTATACGGCTGCAGCTGGAGCGGGCTCCTCTCCGGGGACGGTCCTCTCCTCCTCGCTCTGCTTGCCTCCTCCCGGCGCCGCCTGCCTCCTGCGCCCTCCGCGTGCAGCCCGGGCCCGCGAGGGGGAAGGTAGGGGCGGCGGGGGCCGGGAGAGGCCGGGGATCGGACGCACACCCGGAGGAAAGTCCTGGATTGCAGCGCCCGGGCGCACAGGGTGCACCCCGGCCGGGCCCCCGCAGTAGCCGCGGCAGGAAGGGGCTCCGGCGGGGACGCGGGGGCGGTGTTGCGGGGCTGGGTCTGGGTGTCCCGGCGCTAAGTTGTGGGGCACGGCACCTCCAGGTCCAGTTCCTTCTTCCGCGCGCTCCTCGCGCCCAGCGCCGCACGCTCGGCCCCGGAGCCGCGGAACCCGCGCGTTCTCTGGGCGCGGAGGACACGCCTGCCCTTGTCGAGAAAACTTTTCCTGCAGACTCAGTCGTGGCGGCGGTGGCAGGAAGTCGGGCAGAGACCTTTCCTCTGACTGCTCCGCCCGCCCTACGGGGTTTCGCTACCCTGCAGGAGAGCAAGTTTGTGGGGACCTTTGCCTTGCTCCCCCGAAGTCCGCCTTACAGGGACGGCCAGCGCCGGGGAGGGCAGTGAGCCAGGGCGTAGGCCGAGGGCGCGTGGTGGATCCGGAGACGAGGCGCGGAGCGCAGCCAGGACCCGCGCCGTAGCGCGCGAAGGGTGTGCAGCCCGGAGCGGAGAGCCCTCAGCGGTCGCCGGCTGGAGTCCTCAGTCCTCTGCCTCCTTCGGGTGAGGACCGCGTCCTGGCCCCGAGTCCATCGAGGAAAATGAAGTTAAGCCGCCAGTTCACGGTGTTCGGCAGCGCGATCTTCTGCGTCGTAATCTTCTCACTCTACCTGATGCTGGACAGGGGTCACTTGGACTACCCTCGGGGCCCGCGCCAGGAGGGCTCCTTCCCGCAGGTAAGCACCTGGTGGCGGGCGCTGGCTGGAGGGCCAGCCCGGGGGGTTCGCACTTCTTCCAGCCGACGCTCCGCGCCGGTGCAGGGTGAGGCCGCACCCGACAACCGGAGGAGCCTCATCCGGCTTGCGGACGGGGTTCAGCTACGCTCGGACCGCCGAGTTCGCAAAGTGCTGGGCTTCATGCGTGGGCAGCCTCTGCGTTGGGCAGAAGTGGCTATGCTCCCACATTCGCACCCGGGCCTGTGGAAGTGGCCTCGGCCACCTGCTGGTGGGGAACCGGCGCCAGCTTCGCCCCTAAGCTAGCCCAGGGTTAAGATGCCAGAGGCTGCCCAGATCCCTGAGCGCACCGAGTCGCGGAAATTGATTAACACAGCCCACCTAGGCAGATTTCTGTTTCTGACCCCTTCCCCTTTCACTGTCTCTTAAGAGATAAAAAGTTTATTTCCTGTCGCAGCTCTTTGAGATATGGATAGTGGGGTTGATTTTAGTGTCGTCATTCTTCAGCTATTAATTCGGGTTGGTTTGGAGCAGAACGGGGAAGCGCCTGTTATTCTCCTACTGGAAGCTGTGCGGCGCTCAGTTCTCTGCGGGGTGGTCAAACTGGCAAAGGAGTTGAACAAACGACCCACTGGAGATCTTTCAGGAAAAGTTACTAAAAATAAAGAAATGGATGCTGTAGGTTCTGTTTGGAAGCTGACCACATAGCAGTTGCGAGTGGCTTTTACAGTCCTTCGCTGATGACACACACACACACACACACACACACATTTTAGTAAGCAGATGTGTGGAGAAATCCGAAGAATCCAATTGTTGACAGCTAATCGACCAGAGAAATCTACAACCTATCCGAATAAGGCTGCCTTTTTAAAAAAAATGTGACAGTTTAAATGACTGAAAAATAATCCTTGCCGTTTTTCCGATATGCTAGGGTCAATGGCTTGGCGGGAATTAAAATGAAAGAAGAAGCTTTACTTGAAGTATTAAGAAATTGAAACGAGGACTTAGGGGTTCTGTCATTAGTACACAGCACTAGAGGCATATTTTAGAAGTGTGGGATTAAAAAGCTGGCTGCAGACATATGTTTCCACTTCTGCTTCCCCTGTAGAGTACGAGAGAGAGAGAGAGAAAGAATATAACGAGTGCTTTCAGCTGCCTTTAAATTTTGAACTTGGAGTTTGTACCAGCTTTGTGGATGGGGCTGGAGTAAAGTTTGACAACAGGTAAATGCTGGCAGCCAGGGCCCAGGAGGTCCGAGCTTTGTCCTACGTGCTCTCTGATTTTGGAATTAAACGTTCTCCTCCCAGCCCCATGTTCAGAATTTTCTCCTTTGCAGGAAATATATAAATGGAGCTCTTACCCAACGATGTCTTAATGATGTCCTCTGGCTTTGGCTGGGTGATCACTTGAACACGATTTATACGGACATCTGCATGGGGTTCTCTGGCAACCTTGACATTTCCCTCTGTTTCTAAAGTAGCGAGTGACTCATTCGGTGAGTGAGAAATCTCAGGCAGTTGGTTCTGTTGTTTTCCGTATGAACCCCCAGCTCACTGAGTAGTGGAAGGTCTGCCTAGAGTGTGTGGCGTTTGGCAGAGAGCAGTGGTGGTGGGCTTCAGAAGTGCCTGCTGCCGTCTGTTGTCTATGGGGGGGGGGGGGGGGGGGGGGGGGCGGGGGGGTGTTTTTGGGGGGGGGGGGGGGGGGGGGTTGGGGAGTGGCATCCTCTGTTTTTTCTCTGGACTTCATTGTAGAGAGGTTTTAGAATAGGTGGGTTATTGAATCTCCCAATAGATACACTCCATAAGCCCTCTTAGTATTTGACATTAGCTTCATATGATAAACTTACCTCTCCAGCTCCCATTCAATTGGTGTGGAACTGAGGCACAGGAAACTTCCTGAGCCAAGGTCACATAACAAAATCTGGGGCTTGAACAGGCAACTCTTCGAGTGTAGTCTCAGAGCCACAAAGTTGTCTTGCCCCCTGGAATCGTTGTGCTAGAGCTGGGCTCCAGCCTGCCTGTTGCCAGAGCTGTATAGAACAGAAATAGTCCTGCTGATGGTGACTTAGCTTATGACCCCCGTTCCCAGAAAAGTAAGTTTTATTATGAAGACAAAATGAATGTGGTCCTTTTGCTGAAGCATTCAGTGCCTCAGATTTATGCTGTCCCAGAGAATCTTCTAATTTACTTTTACAGCCAAACATTATTACGATGAAAACCATTCTGAAGCAGAGCATCCAAACATGTACATTCTTTTAAGTTTTTTTCTATGACTAAACTGCATGTTACCCTTAATCTCACAGCAGTCCCAAGCATAGCAAAACTACGTTGCACTCTGTTTCTTGAACAGGTTTTGGTGGGAATTCTTGAGTTTCAGTAGAGCTAATTTTGTCAGTGTATGCCTTTGGTGCCCTATCAACTCAACCAGAAAGGTTCTATGTCCTTTCTAGTTACCTTCTCTTGATGTGGAAACTTCAGTTAGGTATGCGGTCCATTTAGTTTGCAAATTGTATTTTTGTATTTTTAGGCCATCCCGGGTTGAAAGCAGTCTGGTTTTGCTGTTCTTTGGACTTTTGTTCTTTTACCTTCTTTAGCAACTCTGTTTCCTGCCACCTGCTCTTGGCAAGGGTAGGCACCTCCCCAGCCATGCCCCGCCCCCGCCCCGCCCCACCCCCTCCCCTCCCCTCCCCTCCTTCGTCATTCCCTTCCCCTCCCAGAGTTTGGCCTGCCTAAGGGAAACCCTTAGAGGGCTAGAGGGCTTTCTCTGAGTGTTATTTTAAGAATTCCTTTAGGGCCAAGGCAGCAGGTGGCCTACATTTTTAGGATTTTTTAATCTCAGTTTAAAAAAAAAAAAAGTAAAAACAAGCAAAAACAAACCTCTAGTCTGCAGGAGAGGTGGGCCAGGCTTAATGCCTCAAAAATATATGTTAGCTATGAGATAATCAGCAGGGAGTAGAGACATGTTACATCTCCCTGGAGGGGCTGGTCATTCCAACAGGCAATCTAGTGTGCACCTCAGGAAAACCTACTAGTATCATCTAGAGAATGAAGACAAGGAATCAGGATTTGTATAAGAAAGAATCCGTCTTTAGCTACTGTATCAAATGTTGTAGGGACTGATGTTGCTTTTGAACATCTCTTCAGAAGTTGGAGAGTCATGAAAATGTGCAGGCCAAGTCCAGACTTGATCTTTGTGCTCCGAGACCATTTATCAAGTGGGAAAATGAAATCGTGTTGATGTACTTGATTTGAAAGCCATTGTGATAAGAATTTTGGCCAGCAGTGGTGGCTCACGCCTTTAATCCCAGCACTTGGGAGGCAGAGGCAGGCGGATTTCTGAGTTCGAGGCCAGCCTGGTCTACAGAGTGAGTTCCAGGACAGCCAAGGCTACACAGAGAAACCCTGTCTCAAAAAACCAAAAAAAAAAATTGATGCCTTAAAAAAACAAAACAAAGAAACTTGCAACTAGATGTGTATATAGAAGTATGCTTAAATGCTTCATACCACTGGCATCTTTTAGCACTTGGAAAACTGAGTGTTGGTGCATGTCCTGGGGCCAGCCTAAGCTATGTAGACATATAAGCAAACACCCTCACACAAGCACAACCTCACTGGGGATTTTTGAGTCTAACAAAGAACATGTTAATAAAAATCAATCCACGCAGTAAGTGTGATGAGATCTCCATCGTCTGGCTGCTGCTTCCTTGTTTTTTTTTTTAATAAATTGCTTGGTCTGAAGCATGATATCTAATAAAAGTGACCTCCTCTAATGGTTGAGATCTAGGACTTCTGGGAAAGACTGGAGCTTTGATTGCAATCGTGATTAGAAATCCAAGAACTTTAAGTCTTGTGAGGTGGGCCCTCTCTATCCCCTCCTGAGATCTGTAGTCTCTGGGACTCCTCTGCAAAGCACAGGTCTCAGACTTGAGCTTCTGGGAATAAACCGGACCAGATGCCCTGGCTGTATCTGACCCGAAGGCTTTTTATAACAGCTGTCATGATTGTATTTACTGAAAGGGGATTGTTCCATTAGTCATTCATTAGCCTTAAGGGATTCGTGTGCTCTGGGCAGAACATTGATGAAGTGACCACTTTTGTGTGGTTTTTACTCTGAGCCTGCTGTTGGTTTTGTGATGTTAAAACATTCATCTAGAAAACCGAAGGTTTGTTCTTGTTGGTCCCTTCCATTCTCCAGTTTTCTCTGTTCAGAGGCCTCAGTTTCCCCTGGTTGTTTCCCTATTTCCTACAAAACTCTTTAAGAAAATCAAAGGCTATTCATCTGCTCCGGTGAACTGTGGTTTCTGATTTCTAAAGGGTTCGATATATTTTTGCATCTTGTTCCTCTGTGGTGAAGTCCCTGACGTGGCAGACTCTTGTTTCTAAGTGTTTTTTCAGAACTCCAGAGAGGGATGCTATAAAATGGAGACCTTCACCTCCTTTTATAGAAGTTGATAGAAGATTGGCCAAGGGAGGAAGCAGAACACTTGAATCCACACGGGTTTGAATTACCTTTCCTAAACCCTTCCTAGTTTCTTGGTTGAAACCATGTTCAAGTTAGAGAATTGACTACACTGAAATGGAGCTCACACCCTGCCCTTTAATGAATACTGTTGGTTTTGCCTCCTGATACAGAAGAAGTAAGTTACTTGATTTGAATAGATTGTCTGTTGAGTAAGACTAGATGAATATTGGAGAGAGTGTTTAAATAAATCGTTTATACTTTTATACGGATAACAAGTATCTAACAAAGAATCCTAAGTCTAACAAAGTCGCTCGTAAGGAGAAGGCCTGTGTAGAGGTGCTTGAGTTTATAGCTGTATGTACTCTCTTCTCTCCTCCATTCCAAGGTTTACAACCCTTTGCTGTTGATATCTGGGTCAGACAATTCTTCGGTGTTGAGGCTTATGCTGTGTGGTAGAGTATCTGGTAGTACCCTGTTCTCTTCCTCGTATACACTGGCAGCCACTTGTCTTCTTTCATGCCACTGTTTGTAGCAATCAGAAAATCTTCTCAGACATCTGCTAGATATAAATAGCCTCTGTTGGGGGGACAACTGTCCCTACTGAGACTCAGTTTGGCTGTGGTCTGGACAAAGGCTTGATTTTTTTTTTTTATACACAGTGTACTTTCTGGGCAGTTTGCATTTTAGGAAAGAGAGACTGAAAGGCTCTGGTTCTAATGTTCAGAAGGATAAGTGGTATATTTTGATGCTCACACCGTATTTTTTTCTCTGGGTACCTAAAATTCAGTTATATAGCTAGGATTGAAATATGCTACAGAAAACATAAGGATAGATTATGTTTGTATACAAGGTAAAGAAAAAGAGGGAAGGCTAACCCACCTGTACCAATTGGACGTACACATTCTGATAAAAGCAACCTGCTCATTTCATAGTTATTAGGTGGTTTTGTTTTCTTCAAGCTCATTGGAGGTTGGCAGAAGTCCAGATTGATTCTCCTTGCCAATTAGAATGGGGAGGTAAGATATACAGATCATTTTCGAGCATTTGTAAGTCTGAAGTTTTCTCAGCTTGGATTTCTTTTTGCTCAATGTGAAGATCTGGCTGTTACATTTCCTGTACCTTCTTGAGATGGATAGAAGCGGGAGGTGGGGGGGGGAGAGTAGGGGAAATCGGGAAATGTTCACTGCAACCTGTCTTCCAAACAATATCTTTAAAGAAGGGCTGGGAGATGAGCAGAAAGCAGTGAGGCTCTTAGCAAATCCCCGTCTTCATTTTCTGATGTCCTCAGAGTCACACAGCTGACTGTGAGGTAGATTGGCTTCGTATCTTTGTAGGGCCACAGCTAAAAAGGAGCTTTACATCTTTGAATAGTTAATTTCCTTTCATGGCATGTCCATAGCTAGTTGTGTGTGAATCCTTTTAGAGCAGTCAAATGGCTGGACAGAAACCTAAAACATTTATTACTTGATACTTTTCACAAAAAGATTAGGTAGTCCTGGGTTTAAGCTGTTCTTTGTTGTTGGAGGCAGACAGTGCATTGAAACAAAGGTAGAGTCCTTGAAGATAAAATTCTTATAAACTGGTTATTAAATAAACATTGGTCAATATTTGTACCTTAAAGGTAGAGTTCAAAACTTGTGTTTATCTCCATGCTTCTTAGATTTCCAGGTGTCCTTGGGGAATGTCCGTGCTAGAGCACCAAAATGCATGATACACTTAACTTTCTTTCTGTATGTCACCTGGAATTTAAAATTATTTATTTATTTACTGTTTACTTACTACCATTGCCAGTGTGCTAGGAATTGAACCTTGGGGCTTACATGTGCTAGGTAAGTATTCTTTCCCTTTTTATTTTGAGGCAAGGTTTTCAAAGAGTTGTATAGCCTGGCCTAGAATTC
Source organism: Rhynchomys soricoides (assembly GCA_019843965.1). Classification (NCBI taxonomy): domain Eukaryota; kingdom Metazoa; phylum Chordata; class Mammalia; order Rodentia; family Muridae; genus Rhynchomys; species Rhynchomys soricoides. Next base: position 7,078,887 of record JADRCH010000066.1, on the reverse strand, counting down.
CCTTGTTCTCTCTCCCCAGCGGGCTGGCCAGCCATGCACTGGCGGGCAATGGCCAACCTGCTTTTATCTCGTGGAGCTCTGAAGCTCTACCCAGCTCGCTAGGTTCCCACTGACAGGTCGCTACCATGCCAGCTCTATCCTTCAGTACCCCCATGGCCTCTGTGGTGCACATCAGGAAAACCCACACTTTGCCACTGTACCTTTCTCTCTGGAACTCAGACGTGTGGCCGCATGAAGGAAAACACAACACAAACTTGGCCCAGAAACAATAGTAACTCAATCTCTGGGCACAACAACTAAATCCTAATCTTGTAAGCCTTATCAAAATCTGATTCCTCTGGTGGCAAATCCACGAGGATCCACCATGATACCAGGCGACTCTAGTAGTTACATCTTACCCATCTGCTGTCCCCGTTCCAAAAAGGCCCTCTCTTTGTCCTGCTTCCTCTCTTCTACCCTTCAATCAGGAAGTCCCTCCTCCTCGCCCAGTGATTGGTTCACAAGAAGTCACATGAGTATGTAACTCACCCTTTGTCTGAAGCCCCTCCCAGGAGGGCAGAATTAGCAGAATACAAACAGCTTCAAGGCTGTCTACAACATAGAACTCACTGTAGTTTAGTCAGGCCTTGAACTTGTATTCTTCCTGCTTCAGCCTCTAGAGTAGCCAGGATTAAAGCCTGCACCACCAGACCCTAAACTTTGAAAGTTTCTCGCTTAGAGGACTGCCCTGTGCATGAGTCTTCTGGATCATGCAAGCAACCAAGCAGGACGAGTCTATACCTTTAGGATTGGACCCATAACTTTGAGTCTTGCTGCTGTGACTCCCAGGTGGAGTACAGAGTGCAATCTTAATATTTGGATTAGTCAGTAGTGCTGAGACAGAGCCCACATGTGGGTATCTTTCATAAACTATTTCTACAGAACAGGACAGTTCTCTCTGTGGTCCAGAGGGTTGCCCAGGATCTAGACTGCTATTCTGCTCTCTAAGGAATAATTTATTTTGCTCTTCATTGCTTGCTCTTAAAGCTTATGTATAACTTTCTTATTGGTTGTGTTTCTAGAGATTGTAAAACCATGTATGCTTGGTCTGAACCAAATGGCTATGCCATCTCTTACTGTTTATGGCTGGCATTTTAAGTCTTTTTCTCTTTCTTTCTTTTCTTTCCTTCTTCAGTATGTGCTTTGTGCATTTGTCTGGTGACTTTCTTTTCTGGTCTAGGAATATCCTTCCTTCCTTCCTTCCTTCCTTTCTTTCTTATGAAGAGCAAAACAGATCCTGAACCAGACCTTATGCTGTGCTGTTTCTACTGAACCACTTGATTTTGGATCAGGAGAACTGGCAGTCTTGACCACGGTCTGTCTTTTAACTCCTTTAGTGAAGGTATAGGTACACGAGGAAATAAAAGAAACAAAACCCACTCACAAGAAGAGAGGTGTGCATCGACAGTGCTTTCTTCTTTGCTGGCCAACCCAGTTCTCTTTCTGTCCTGCTTCTGAGGAGGCTTCATTCAGTGAGGGCTCTGTTCCTCACACTGACATTTGCTTGCACACCAGGAAAACATATTCCATCTTGAGCTAATGCTTCCTTTTATAAAAGATGAGGTATTCGTCTCCTCCCTGTCTTATACATACTAGTTTGGTAACTTAATTCTTCTGCTTGATGTCCTTAATACCTTAGAAGGATATAACTCTATTTGCCTTTCTGATGTCACCATTAGATATGACCTGTCAGAGGGGGAAAGCGGTGTTCTCAATTGTCTTCCTGTTGACTCTCTCTTTTCATTATTCATATTTTTTGAGCCATCAGTTTGTTGTTTTCACACCTATCAGCTTTAAGTCATTTGCATCTATTTCCTGGACTTCCTGTCTTTCTGCCCTGCCTGTCAGCTGCAAAGGTTGAAAATCAATAAACAAACGATACAGAATTTTCTGTAAGGATTAAGCCCACGAGATTTATTGTAAACTGTGGTATCTGGATAAGAGCAGTCTTCAGAACTGCTGAGAGTAGGTTCTAAGGGTTCTTATCACGGAGGTGCTAATTTTTCGAAGTTATACATATGTTAACTTGATCCAAATTGTATAGGCATTTCAAAGCAACATGTTGTGCCTGGTAAATGTGTATGATTTTTGTTTACCAATCAAAATACATCAAAGTGTTTGAACATAATGAACATTGCAAATATTGACAGCATAGTGTTGTTCGCTGTGTCAGGTAATTTTCCCTCTTGGGAAGGAAGGGCGATGCTGCATCCTTAAATACACTTCCCTTGGCATCTGGGCAAGTGGATTCTTGTATCTTAGATTCCAGCTGTTAGAATCATGCTGTTTCCAGATCCTTCACATCTGGACTGCGACTTCCTTGGGTAGCTTTTTGTTTTCTATGTCTATTTCTAATTCATTTTCCCTTCATCTAACTGACAGAGGAAATGGAAGTCATTGAATCCTGTCTCTTGCAGCTCATTTTGTTAAACGTAGTTTTACAGCTCAGCATGTATCGATATTTAAGATTCTCAGGGTTTAGTGGGATTGAAATACAGAAGTTTTGCCCATTCAGCTTGCTGCTCACAGTTAATGTTGAGGGTAAGTTCTGTCTTGTCTCCTTTCCCATGAGGAGCTCTTTTCTGTCAGTGTGGGCACTTGGCTTCCTGCATCCTTGGCTCTGTTCCCTCCGAGTTCTTTTATCGATTGATTAATTGATTTGTTTGCTTTTTATTTGTCTTAAATACATTTTGTTTGTGATAGAATGCTTGCATAAAAATTAAAATGAGTTTACATCCTTTCAAAAACAGTTTTAAAAATTAAAATATAATTACATTGTTCCCCCCAACTTGCTTTCAAAATCATAGCTTCTTTTTCTTTAATTATTATTGGTGCACCAAGGTGTGTGTGTGTGTGTGTGTGTGTGTGTGTGTGCATGCATGCAAATATACAAATGGAATCTGCTGCATGTGTTCAGTGTAGCTTATATGCATGGCGTACATCCACAGACACCTGTAGCTCTCACCTCTCAAGCAAGCTTCTTTTTGCAGCAGATGGAGCCCATTACAGAAGGCCACAGCTGGCCAACATGTGAAGAACAACTGACCAGGGGGTTGCTGTACTTAAAACACAACAATTCTACAGGCTCAGGGATGCAGGATGTGTACTGAGACAATGTATCTTGTAGATATGACAGGGATCTCTGCCAGCAAATCTCAACAATTTGGCTGATTGAAGACTTGAACTAATGATGACACCAGTTGAGATGCCAGCATAGATGTGGTAAAACTCTGAGTTCTTTTGTGCCACTGATATGGAATTCATGGGTGGGGCCTTATGACAACCTTTTCTCTGGAGGAGAGGAAGCTGTGACTAAAACACTCAAGTATGGAAGCCCAAGGCCAGATCCTCCTCAGAGTCTTTGTCTTGGGGGTGGAGGGAGTCTACAATTTTCTGTTTCATAATAAAACTTTTCTTGTTTTATACAGTCATCTGCATCCTAGATAAGTCGTGCACAAAAAAGTAGATATAGAATTTGAGGGGAGAAAGGGTCCATAGGTTAGTTAATTTAGACTTTTTTCTTTTCCAGCTATGGGAACTGGGTGACATAAATTAGACCTTTGAAATGTGCCCAGTCATTTCCGACACATACCTGGACATGCTCAGTGGCCTTTCTGCACCATCACAAGCCGAGGTTTTCAAACCCCTAGGATGGGCATCCTAGGTGTGTTTCTCACTTAGAAATTGCTTCCTAAGTTATTTTGAGCAATATAATTATTGTATATGAAACAGATAGCTAAGTGCTTTCACTTTTGCATTAGGAGTTAATGAGATTAGAATGATATTGGGTACATGTTAGGTATTCAGTGAATGCTAAAACTTAGTGTATGGGAACATACAGTGCACAGATTATGTGCCCTACAGATCCTGGGGATACAGGAGTGAAGAATAAAAGAGTCATCTAGGGCATCCAACCTTTTGACCTTGCGACATGATATAGACAGATGTTGGCCTTCATTTATACTTTGCCTATCCTGGGTTCCACATATGTTGCTGGACCGTAGATTGGACATGCATGCAGTTGTCCATGTTCTTATTTCTCAAGACCTAGACTTAAAAGGGAACTCACAAACACATCTGTGTTCTGACAATGGCCAAGTTCATTGGAAAGAAGGGGAGAAATTGGGTGTGTGAAATTGGCCTTGGCAGCAGTAGCATCCTTGCTAGACTCAAGGACAGCACTTCTCCAGCCTTGCCATATTGAACTTGCGCATTTGAGAAGGGGTGAGGAAACTGACTGCATCTAGAGAAGTCTTATGGTGTTTTAGGAGGTAGTTTGGAGTGAGGTGTGGTGGCACACACCTCTAATCCCAGGACTCCAGAGGCTGAGGCAGGCAGATCTCCTGGAGTTCACCGGTAGCCTGGTCTACACTGCGAGTTCCATTCAGGACAGAGAGGGCTGCACAGAGAGACCCTGTCTCAAAACCAAAAAGACAACAAAAAGAGCAGTTTGGGATGGAATTTCGAGTTGGCTGGAGTCAGGCTCCATTTGGGAGTCAGGCAGAGGCAATCTTCTCAGAGTCACTTGGTGTACCAGGAAGCTGCATGAGAGAGTCAGTATTGGAGAATTCATCTTGTAGAAAATTTTAGACCTGGAAGGGAGTGAAGAGAATATTCAATCTCGATTATTCTGGTAGCAGTGTGTAGGAAGACCCAGAAACAGGAAGGCAGCTGAGAATCTGTTTGAGGTAATGAACAGACATAAGGCAGTAAATCTTTGTTCCAGGATTGAATTGGCTGCTATCAAAAAAGGAGAAAAAGTGTGCAGGCGTTTTGTGAGGAGAACACCAGGCCTTTCTGGTGGTTGGTGAAGGAACATGATGGGTGGTTGTAGTCACGTTTTCCCTTGACCTTTCCCCTGTGGGATAATGGAGGCAAGTTATACTGTTTGCAGACAAACAGTCTGAAAGACAAGCTAGTGTGTGAAGCCAAGTTCAGTTTTATTTATGACAGAGTGGACGTTGATGGAAATAGCCAGGCAGGCTGAGAGATCAAGGAAGGTGCTGTCAGCTGGGGCCTCATCAGAGCAGAGGAAGAATGAGCTCACTCAGACTGCCTGGAGAGGAGAGCCCGGGGCCAAGGACATTTCTTCTAGCCAAACTCTGAACTTTTTACGTTAAGATTACCATGTGCAGATGTTAATAACTTAAAGCAGCTGTGTTCAGTTTGTCAGAAACTAGCACACGAAGGAGCATGCACACAGAGGAGCACGCCTATGAAAACACATGATCAGGAGGAAGCATTTCAGACATGCTTTTCAGTAGGAAACCAAAAGGACCCTTCTCGTTTTTACCTGATGGGACCAAGTTGTTTTCCTAGTTTATAAGATAGAACCTGGACTATTTTATGTGTATAGTTGAGAGAGATGAAGAGAGATTTATAGCTCAGGGTTGGACTGGAGGTCAGTCATCTTGCTGAAAACATCCTCCAAATGGCCTGTTCCTGATGATGAGCCCCTCTTCTTTGGCTGGTCCACTTGTGGAAGAACCAAACATTGTTTTTGGCCCAGAACCATCTTTTGAATACTTGCAGGGCCAAAAAGCTACAAGACTTGAAATGCAAAATATTTCTTGGAACTTTCAGGGTAAGATGATCTAACCAGGAACTATTGAAAAAATAAGGTGTGAGAGCCAAGAAGTTAATCCTTAAAGGTGTCCTTTACAGCTGTCTTAAACATTTGTTAATGTTCTTTTCAAAAAGAGTCACCTTATTTTTAATTAAATATATATGTTTGCGCCCCTGTGTTTGTGTGTGTGTACACATGTGTGTGTGTGTGTGTGTGTGTGTGTGTGTACATGTTTGAGTTCAGGAGCCTACAGAGTGGAGAAGAGACCATTAAATGCCCTGGAGCTGGAATTCCAGGTGGTTTGTGAGCAGCGGGACAGGATGCTGGGAGCTGACCTTGGGCCCTCTGCATGAGCAGTATGTCTTCTTAGCCACTCTCCAGCTCTCCATGGTATTCATAACTATGCTGTACCTTGCTGTTGCTCACTGTCCTACTTTGCCTGTGGCCAGTCGGTTCAGCTCGTTGTTTATACAACAGTACTTAGAAGAAATGCCGTAACACTTTAGAATCTTCGATGCTTAGGCAATTCAGAGTTTATATGAGCAGAGATGAATGTTGCCTAAATACATGGTTTCTTTTAGTAAAGACTAGGAGGACCCTATTTGGGGAACGATTCTTATGAATAAGGGCTGTACTTAATACAACCCCATTTTAAAAGACGTTCCCAAACCATTTCTGAATGGGAAATGATGTCAGGCATGCCCGTTGCACTTATTTTATTAGGCGAAGACTGTTCATTTTGGTTGGTTTTCCCCATTACAGACATTTATTCTCTTCTTACATAGAAATTGTGTTTTCTCAAAATCACTATGTTGACGGGAACTTGTGCCAGCAGATTCTAAGATACAGTACAGGCCCTTTATCTTTGCAAAGTGAGTTTAGTATAAATATGCAATCATAATTATCTTGTGGATAAAGAGATAAGCAGATGGCATAGATAAGAGTCAGAAACCAGAATAGAACAGCCATTCTTGATAGGTGATAACTACCAACAGAGCTGGGTTCTTTGTGAACTGTGGGAACTTACTTGTTAAGTTCTTGGGTGGGGAGCAGATCTACTCTTGATAGATTATCTCAGCATGCTAAGTGTAAGCATACAAATATATCAGGACTAGCTTAGTGGGTAAAGCTTGCTCCCATGCTTGAAAAACTGAGTTTGATCCCTGGGTCCTACATAGTGGAGGCTGAGAACCAACTTCTGAAGGTTGTCCTCTGACTTCTGCGCGAGTACTCTGGCAGGTGCATGCCCTCCCAATGAAAAACTATCATAAAAATAAAAAAGTATTAAAAAAGAGTGTCAGTATTTTAACAGTAAGTCACGGGAGAAACCCCAGTAGCATGATCCCTAAACATTTTTGGAGGTGGGCAGAGGTGGGGGGAGGATGGGGAGATTTATCTGTCGAACAGATTTGAAACAAATTTAAAGACCTGTTAGGTGATAGATAATTTGCACAATGCGGATTAATTATAGTTGTCAAGTGGACTTGTTAAGTGATAAAACAGCATTTTATTAAAAGGTTTTATAATCCAGATATTTGTCCTGCTTATATCCTCCTCCCCAGTAACTGTTTTTGGAAGACGGTCTGTTCTGCCAAGTGTTACTTCCCTATGATAACTCGGTGTCACCTCAGTGAAGAGGGGGTGGCCTCATGCAGCTCTTCTGGGCGTGTACAGGTGAGGCCGTATGTTTTTCATCTGAACGTACATCTGGGCACTGATGACGTTGGTGGTGAGGTGCTGTGTTGACACGTGACTGCAGAAGGTGCCAGCATTGGAGGCCCGGCCTCTGTTGTGGATGAAGCAGTGGGAATGTAACATGCTGTTCTCCCTGGTCAGGGACAGGATCCTGCCTGGTGACACCAGCAGCTGCCAGGGGGCATCCAGGGGCAGTCCCAAGGCTCCTAAGTATTCAGCCAGAGCATGCCAGGAACCTCGGCTCTCCTCTTCAGCCACTTGGTCCTCTGGTCCTCTCTGTGTATATGAGGGGCTTCTGTTACTGTCTTACCTAGGGAGTGGGATTTATGAGTGGTAACAGTGTATGTATTGCTCCTGAGTTTTGGGAGGACACCATACAATTCCATACTCTTCATGGTCACACGGTGATGCCACTTACTTCTCTGAATGAATGAACGAATGAATGGCTGCACAAAGTCAGTCCCCTTGAATAGATCCAGGTGCGTGACTCTCCAGGTCCAGAAAAGTACTGTCAGGAAATCTCTTGGAGCAGTGGCCTGTGACTTGGTGACTGTGACCACAGGCCAGGTCACTTTCTCTTTTTGTCCCCTGGGGGTGAGGTGGACATTTGAAGCTCTTACTTGACATGTTATAAAACCCAAAGTCTTCCTTGAAGTTGCCTGCTCTCTGACTGATTGGCAGTATTTTCCGGGATTTGTGGAATAGTGCTGACTACTGACTAGATACTGCTCAGTGACCATGACACCGGTGGGCTGGGAAGACACCCTCTTGAACCAAGTTGCAGTTTCTATATTTAGCTGGATTGCAGTGGTTCCTAATTGAGGATGTGTGAGATTGCCAGGTAAAAAGGTGGACCTGTGCGTGCTCTCCAGGCAAACCACATTTATTTCCAATGCTTGAAGTTCCTGTCTGTACTGGGTAGGTATATATTCAGCCTTGACTTCTCTTCTTAGTTCTAGACTGGCATACACACTGGTAACCATCACACAGAAACTTGTTAGCTGCCTGGCGCATCAGTTTTCCTTCCATTTTCTCCTTCAGCATCCCGTTTTTCCTGAGTGATGCTGTTGTATCCGGTTGCTCCAGTAAAGCACCAAGGGAGCATCCTTCTGCCTTTATTGTCTGATCTCCTTCCTGCCACATTCTTTCCTGTCTCTCTACTGTACCGACCTGGTGCAAACCATATGACTTCTCTCGGACAATCTAGGGTCCCCTCTGAACTGGATTTGTCCCTTCAGAGCTTCAGAGTAGCTTGAATACGTTTTAAATTCCTCAACTTTGAAACAATGTCTAAGATGAATACATTGCTGTTGCTTTTCTTGGAAATCAATTAAAGATATTTTAAATTATTTTTATGTTTATGTATGTGTGCCCGGGTGAGTTTTTATGCATGATATGCATGTAGGAGCCTTCAGAAGTCAGAAGAGGACAATTGATGCCCTGGAACTGGAGTTATCGGCAGTTCTGAGTCACTGCGTGGGTGCTGGGAACTGGCTCTAGGTCCGCTGGAAGAGCAGTAAACTCTTTCTTACTGCTGCTGTCTCTCCAGGCTCCTGGACAGTCACTGGTTGCTCATTTCCTGTATGCAGAAGCACATATAGATGTCTGACCCAACTGTACCCTGGGGACAGGCTGCTACAGTGTGGCCGCTCATCCTCCTTTGCTGCAAGGAGCTCGAGACTCTCCAGTTCTGGGGATGCTGCAGACTGACTCTAGCAGGCCACCAGTTAGAATGCTCTCTCAGCTTTACTCCTGTAGGATCAGTCCTTTACCTGGTGGAGGAGTGTGATGTTGTGACTATAACAGACACAAAGAAAAGGGATCTGATTGTAGAGCTCAGAAGTGGGAAGCAGATGGGGCTGGGAGGGAGCTCTGAGGGCTCAGCCACCCGGTATCCTGGGGCTCTGGGGAAGAATCTGTTTCTTCTCCAGCTTCTAGAAGTTGTGAGTTCCGTGCTTCAGGCTGGGATGGGCGCATCATTTCACCCTCTTCTGTCTTCAGGCTTCCTTTTTTGGGCCTTGCTCCTCGGCCTGCTCTCTTTATATCTTTGAGATCCTGTGTCCTTTAGAGCCCTCTCTGGACATTATAGCATAATGTCACCCTCTCAGAATTTCATCCTCAAAGCTCACCATATATGTAACATATTCTAGCTTCTGGAATTGTGACATAGGCATCTTTGAGTAAGCATGATTTGAATTTATTTGATCTTCAGCAGCTTTCTCAGTTTGGGTATTATTCACTGCCCCTATTTATAGGGTGGGGGAAGTAAGACACAGGGAAGTTATGGAACATGCCCAGGTTTCACCGCCACTAGCTAGTGATGTTGGAGTTCACATGTCACTTCACTTTAGCCTTCTTTAATCAGGGCGCACACTGTTTTTGCAGGCATCTAATGTATCCTTTAGAGTGATGTTTTAAAATCACAGTCATCACACCTCCTCAAGTGCCTGGTGGTTCTTGTTTTCAGGTCCTCACATAATTGTTTCCAGCAGTGGGAGTTAGCATCTGTGCTCCCGGTGTCCCCTCCTCAAGGTCACACAGATAGCAAGTGCTAACATTGCAACATGTGATCTGAACCAGGGCCAGCTTGCTTTGCTAAAGGGACTTTACCTGTCAAGAATGTGTTTAGAAAATGATTAACCATTGCTTGGTGTTATATTATGGGCACATTCAATCCCAGACTCATGGAGGAGGCATGAACGGGGCATCTGGTCCCCTGAAGCTTCAGGATGTGGGTGTCGGGAACAGACTCTGGTCCCCTGGAATAGCACTAGGTGGTCTTTAGTGCTGAGGTGCCCCTTCAGTCCCTATCAGAAGGTCTTGATGGAGTGGAATGACACTCGGATTCCCACATAATTGGAAAAGAAAGCTATAAAAAGGGTGGAATTGGTCAAGAGGTTCAGCTCAAGCACACACATTAGGACAGGACTTTCTCTCCTTCTGTGCTTATACATACCAGGCTATCTTTTTTTCCTAAAATTATTCTAATTAGAAACAAAATGTGTCGTGGAGATGGGACAAAGCATTGTTTTGAGTTTTCCCTTAACCTTCTTCTGCATTTTCCACAGAATGTGAAAACAGCTTCTCGAGTCGTAGCAAATGCTGAAGGCTTGTGGTTGAACTGGACAGATACAGAATCTTTGCCCTTAGAAGGGAGCCACATATACTGTCCTGCTCAGAGGTCATGATTGTCAACCTGTGGCCAACCCTAGGTCACGCTTGTTTTCAACTGGATTACTCTATTAATGAAAACTTTCCATTCCTTTAAAAATATTTTATAGTGTGCGTGCTTGCGAGCGCACATGAGTGCAGGTACCACAGTGGTGGTATTGGATTCCTTGTTGCTGGAATTATAGACAGTTGTGAGTTGCCTGATATCAGTGCTGGGAATTGAACCCCCGGACCTCTGGAAGAGCAGCGTGTCTTCTTAACTGCTGAGCCATCTCTCCAGTCCTGACATTTCTACTCTTCCTTTCGTTATAATTTGTTTTTTATACAACAAAGATTTTTTTTTCCTTAAAGATCTTGAGCGTTTTGTATTTTGGTTGGTGGGTTGTGGATTATATGCCAAATACTTGCGTGTCCTAGAATGTGGTGGGTAACAGCCGTTCTCGAGCCCCTTGGCTTTCCCTGTAGTGAGTAATTGGGATGCTCCTGAGAGTCGGGCATTGTGCCAGACATCAGGCATGGGGAGCAAAACAGCTGCCCACTTAGTGGGGAAAGAGGGATGCCATGCTCGAGCCGTACACTGGCCAATTGTGATAATGCTGTGGAGAAAGTGGAAGTGACATGGAGGAAGAATATTGTATGGGAGGCTATTTTAGATAGAATAGCTGAGGAGCCATTTCAGGTGTCTCTTAGGGAGCGAGTCGATGCATTGTACAAAGGGGAAAAAATATGCATAGAGGTATCAGGAATGGGCGAGAAGGAGCTATCTGGGAGCAGGGAAGGAGAGCTGCATGCATCCTGGTGTGAACGGAGGGGTCACTCTGTGCTTTGACTGTGAGGAAGAATGCTCCAAAAGCAGTAAGAAGCTGGCAGGGGATATTACAGCAGGCCTGTTTTCTGGGCAAGGCATGAGTGGCTAAACATGCATGTAGGGAGACAGAGTGGATTCGGGAAATTACTGGTGCCTTGTAGTCAGAGTGTCGGGGGTGGGGGTGGGGGAGGCTCATTGATCCAACAAGTACATGGGACATAGAAAGGAATTAGGTATGGAGGCAGCCTGAGGACAGAGGAAGAACCATTTTGAAGGAGCTAACTGGGGAGACCAGAGCCGATTTCTGGTGATGTGAGGCTGTTGTAGCTCGGGGAGAAGGGTGTGATCAGCAGGTAGGCTTGATGTCCAAGAGAGTAATCAGTAGGCCCTTGAATATCCAGACCTGCTTTTCAGAGGTTTCCTCAGAATATGTGAATACCCGAGACATGAGTACAAGTGGCATTTAAGTCTCTGAGTGGATGAGATCATGCAGTATAGAGATGTAACGGGCTTAGGAGTTAACCTGGAGGCTGACTTTAGAGGTCAGAGAGAGAAGGAACCAGCAAAAGTAGGCCACAGGAGGAAAGTCAAGGGCACATGGGACTGCAAATCAAGTCAGTCACTGTAGTTTCCAGGATGAAGGTGCTCTGTGGTGTGTTCCTGGAGATGATGAGGTCCCAGCATGCTTTGCTTCAAGCTGGGTGTATGTGCATCTTATGTGGGCGGTTTTTAGTGAGATGGGCAAAATCTGAATGCAATGGGCCTGTGAGTGAGCTGGGAGTGTAAGACAGAAAGAGTGCAGAGTACAGTCTTTGAAAATCCCCATGTGTCCGAGAAGCGTGGGCTGCTGGTAGAGGGCAGAGCCACGGAAACACTTTCTGGTTCTCTCCAAGCCCACAGGCCCAGGCCCTGGGAAGCCCTTGCTGCTACTCTTGGGCTGAGCTTGGAATCTATTTCAGAAAGTCTCAGAGATAAAAAGCTTGAAGGACCTGTTGGTATCTAGATGACAAAGCAGGAGTTTGCTGTGTCTACATTTTTACCTCATCAGATCCTTGGTGACAGATGCTCCACATGATAGCCGATCTTCCCCACACAACCCACTGGCCCAAGGTTCTTTAAAATGCCTTCTAGACACAGAGGTAGTTCTGTGATGCTACTCAGGGTGATATGCTTGGATTTTCCTTTTTGACAGAAGGAGGGGCCCAGCACTGATTACCAGAAGCTAATCAAGCTAAGAAGTACAGATGACTGTACTTTGCCCCTTTTCAAGATCCCTTGGTAGTCCAGTTCATGACATCCCTGTTGGCCATGTCTTGTAGTTCAGGGAAGGATAGGGGTGTGGCTGACTTTTAAAGATGCAGATAGTGGGACTGGAGAGATTGCTCATCCTGAGTTCTTTTCCCAGCACCCACACAGTGACTCAGCTGTTTGTACCTCCAGTACCAGGGGACCTGATACCCTCACCTGTCCTCCCTGGGCATCACACACATGTGGGGCAGAGACATACAGGCAGTCAAAAAACCTATTCACATAATAATAAGGTGATTTAAAATTTAAAAATACCAGACTACATTATGCCATAGGCATATGAGACTGACTGCCTCGTGTAGAAGAACAGCCACACCACTGGGAAGGGTTTGAACCTGCAGCGTCGAGAGGACTTTCCCAGGAGTGAAGCCTCAGAGCAGATGACAGAGATGGGCTTGTGAGTTCTGAGGGCCCTGGCCTCTGCATGTGAGGCCTCTGAGCGGCCCAGGGAAAGACAGCCATCTTTGCAGGTGGAGTCTGCAGGAAGAAGATGCACAGTCAGCTGTGCCTGAGTGGTCACAGTAACTCTAGTCGCCGGCAGCCCGTGTCCTCCCTGGGGCAGATGATTATGTAATGTGTTCAGAGTTGGCTGTGGGAGTGATTGATCTCCTTCCTAGGATGGAGTGGGCACTGATTCTAGTCTACCTTGTTGTAGTCTCTAAATTAGCTCTGCCCAATGTCTTTGATATGTACGATCTTTTCCCTCAGCCTTTCTCTTTTACCACTAGCAGAGAAAATCAAATATGACCTTCTTCCCCCTCCCCGGCAGAACAGCGCCAAAGATGCTGCCCTATAGAACTGATTAGCAAATCAAAGGATGGTGTGCTTTTCTCACCAGTGGGTTTCTTGCCCTACAGAAAATTGTCTTTTTCAATATTACTATCAGCATTCTTTGACCTGTCAGTGTAATTGAAACATTATCTGTCATTTCTGTTTCTTTAATGCACACCATGGGTACATCCCTTCAGGTCATGCCACTCCTCCCAGCCACGTGCATGGAGGTAGCCTATGAGGTATACGGTAAGGATTTTGGCTCTTTGGAGGGAGACCTTATTCCAGTGTGTAATATAATTTAAAATGGTTTTCATCAGACCATTAATGCTGACAGAGCCCCAGGCTACACTCTTCTACCTGTACTTAAGTTAATATAGAATCCTGGGCACTGGTCATTAATTGTATCTTTAGAGCTACTGTGAAAGTGAAAGTCGCCTCTAACGTCTGTTGCCTCCCTCTTCATGAACCATCGCTGGTAATGTTTGTACTGAGTGTTTCTCTGACATGTAGGTTTTAGGAGCAAGGCTGCATAGCAGAAGCTTTCCCTAGAGTGGTCCTTGTCTTCCTCACTGTGAATGTTGAGCTACAGTGGGCAGCTTGACTATGGATGTGGGTCCAAGGGGAACCCCCTCCAAGCACAGATAGCTCTAGAAAGATGATCTGGCACCCTTACACAGTATCATTAAAAGCTCTGAGAGCACACTACAGCTTCATTTTAGGGAGATGTGTGTGACAGCTCTGAAGGTCTAATTCTGCACAGAGTGGGGACTTGCTTGACTGTGGCCGCTGTGGTAAGACGGCCCCACTGGAGGGAGTTTTGGTTTTCATACTGGAACTTCTCAGCAGGATGAGTCAGAACAATTGCAGGAAGCTCCAGGCCGTTCTGCTGTGGTAATGTGTGAAGAAATCTCCCCACTTGTTCTATGCAACGATGGAAATATGGACAGGGACGCCGAGCATTTGACTCTTAAGCCTTTTTATTCTTTTGGGTTGGGCAGGGAACTACAACAGAAGAGAGCTTTCGGTCTTTGCATAGCAAAGAACTGCTGGCTCCCATAACCAACATTGATGTGGCCTTTATTGGTGTGGTGGGCATGGCCAGCCTTTTTACATTGTACTGGCAGGGCCATGGTTTATACTCTAGAATTGCACACTCTGGCTATGAAAACAGCCATACAGGAAATCTCATGTTTGAGTGAGTTTAAACAAATAAGCTTTTTGTGTTTGGCTGCATGTATAGTTCTGGGCTGCAGGCTAGAGGCTCCTGGCTAGATTATCACTAAAGGGCTCTGTTGATCTCGAGCCCATATGATTTCTCTAGCTTCTTGGTGTGGTCGGCGAGTCAGTCTTGTGTAGAGACCCCAGGTCTCCTTGGCCATGCTGTGTTCTCTTTGCACTTGATCTCCCTCCTTGTTAAGCCCATCCAACTTTATGAATATAATGAATATAATTAAATCTTTCACTCACTGTTAAACCAACAAATATCTGCAATAGGTTAAAGATGATTAAAGACATCCCAACCGGTTTTTAGTTAGATGTGTTGTCCAAATCGCACTGTGGTAGACAGTACTATGTCTGTCTTTCCTTTTGCTTCCAGGTTGTCAGTTTTCAGCAATATTCTATACAGACACGTTTGCTTAAGGTCTTCAGATTGGATTTCATTAAAAAGGTTACTTCCGAAGCTGGGCATGGTGCTGCAAATCTTTAATCCCAGCACTCAGGAGGCAGTGACAGGTAGATTTCTGAGTTCAAGGCCAGTCTGGTCAACAGATTAAGTTCCATGACAGCCAGGGCTACACAGAGAAACCCTGTTTCAAATATATCCAAGCAAAACAGAACAGATTATGCGAATGGGTGTTTTAGCCGCATGTATGTCTGTACCACTTGCGTTACTGGTGCCCACCAGGCTGGGAGAGGGTGTTGGGTCCCCTGGGACTGGAGATACAGACGGGTTGGGAGACTCCATGTGAGTGCTAGGAGTCAAACCCAGGTCCTGTGTAAGAGCAGACAGTGCTTTTAACCACAGAGCCATCTCTCTGGTTCCTTGTTATTATGCTTTTTAAAGATTTATTATTTTTAAGTGTGTGTATGTATGTGTGTATGTGCATGTGTGTGTATATTCAAAGACACACACACACACACACACACACACACACCCCTTTTAATATTAGGTATTTTTGTCTTCCCACTGTGTGTCATTCTGCCCAACCCTAGGCTTTCAGTTCAGACCTGTTATTCAGAAACATGACAAGTGCATGAATATCTTTCCTATGGGTGGAACTGAGCATCCAGGGTTGAACAAGTCAGAGATGGTTCTTCCTGCCATTAGCTGCAGGAATCAGTAAAACAAGGTTGTTAGGATGTCAAGCTTCTTAATGTGGGGATCAATTAAAAACAAAACTGCCCTGCATGTCACACAGCACAATAAAAGCACTCTGAATGGCTTTCCAGAGCATGCTTTATGTCTATGACAGTAAGGAGTTGATAAATTGATTTTTCTTTAGATTGTCCAGTATGTGTTAACAAGCGGAGGTGGAGTATTCTTTTCAGTTTGTATGGTTTTTGACCCTGCAAATTAACACCAGTCTATTTTGCTTAAATTTAAAATTTCACTCTTGAATATAACATGTGTGTGTTTTCGTGATCCTAGAGACCCAAAGATCAGTTAGGCCTGGATTTGGGGGGACTAGGAAATAATCCATAAATATTTTGGTCATTCTGTTACACTTTAAAAATGAGATTTGATAAAGACGGTGGTAACGGAAAGGTCTTATGCTATAAGAAGGAATTTTAGTCCTAGCTGCCCATATGCTGTGTGCTTGTGCATACAGAAATGGGCAGCGGAAGGTGAGTGCTGGTCCTCTGTGTGGCTCGGCAGAGCCGCAGTCATGGTTCACGTAGCCACCTCTTCCTTGTATTTCAGGGCCAGCTTTCAATATTGCAAGAAAAGATTGACCATTTGGAGCGTTTGCTAGCAGAGAACAATGAAATCATCTCCAATATCAGAGACTCGGTCATCAACCTGAGCGAGTCTGTGGAGGACAGCCCGAGAGGTTCTCCAGGCAACGCCAGTCAAGGCTCTGCACACCTCCACTCTTCACAGTTAGCTCTTCAGGCTGACCCCAAAGACTGTTTGTTTGCCTCACAGAGCGGAAGCCAGCACCGGGATGTGCAGGTAATGGGCAGCCGCTGGTCGTCAACGGCCTTTTTGTTTGTTTTCAGGGTTACTTTTGCGTCTGCTTTATTCTGTAGGTTTCTAAGCTCTGAGCTGCAGTGTTGTCTTTTGCTGTGATTTGTTTGGTCTCATGGTTAATTTTAATTTGTTAGTGATATGATTCACTACTTCCACCCTCTGTCTGCTTTCTTCTGAGCACCGCCATTTTGGATGCCTAACTGTGTTTCTGTTTTCATACTAAATCACACTGCCACTTAAAGCAAGAGAAGGAGGGATTCTGATAAGTGAATAAAATCATATTTATCCAAAGCAGATGGGGAGGCCTCATTTGTCCGGTAGTTATTTGGCACAAGTAGCCTTCTAAGCCTTTGAATGATGATCAAATGCCTATGGCCTAAAAGTTTAAATTGATTTTTGCAGTTTTTTTTAAAAAATTATTATATATTGATAAAAAACAGCAAAGAATATCTTTGAGGAAATATTGTCCAGATTTTAGTGTAAATTAACAGTGGTTAAAGTTTACCTTTTTTGTCTTTCGTATTTTTAGATGTTGGATGTTTACGATCTGATTCCTTTTGATAATCCAGATGGTGGAGTTTGGAAGCAAGGATTTGACATTAAGTATGAAGCTGATGAGTGGGACCGTGAGCCCCTGCAAGTGTTTGTGGTGCCTCACTCCCATAATGACCCAGGTAAAAGCTTCACTACCTAGTAGCTCTGGCTAGCTTGTCCAGCACCCATGTCCTGTGGTGAGAGTCTGGGAGAGAGAGCTCACGTTTCTCTGACTTCACTGTGATGCAGTCTGATGTAGTCTTTTTACATCATATCCTCAGTTTACCTGTTTGTGCCATTACAGGCTAGTACGTGTAGAGCAGGAAACAGTGATAACCATGCATTTCAGGGTACTGATAGTTTCCTTTACTTGTTTCTGGTGAAATCTTTCATGGGAAGCTGGAGAGCTAGTGATAAGTTAGGGCTTTTACCATTCTTAGAGGACCAAAGTTTAATTTCTAAAACCCACAGGGTGGTTCACAGTCACCCGTAATTCCAGCCAGTTCCAGTTCTCTCCCTTTTCTGACCTCAGCAGGTGTGAGGTATGCACATGGACATGTGGGCAAAGCAGTCATACCTATAAAGTAAAATAAGTGTAAAAAAATTAAAAAAAAAATAGTACATGAGAGAATTATTAAATCATAACTGTAAATTTCACTTCAGAAAGACGGGGTGCTCACTGGGAAACTTGTGTCTTTAACACAGAGAAGTAGTGAGCAGTGGCTTGGGAGCTCTGGTGTTTCTTCTGTCTGTCAGACAGGAGAGTGAGGTGACTTTAGGCAAGTTACTTAATCCCTCGGCGGATGAGGATTTTTTATCCACTGGAATTAGGACTATAGTATCTTCCCAGGATAAAATGTAAAGGAATCAGACATGGCACGAAAATAGCTGCTATCTTTGTAATTACTGTTATTTCACTTGAAGGCTTTTATTTGTGGAGGTCAGTCATCTTCCCTCACCCCCCAGGTAAGGGGTAATTGCTATCATTTCAGTGGAGCACGTGATCTGACGTGCTTGCTTATAGGTGGGAATACACAGCACAATGTGCGTTCAGTATGCCCAGTGGATTTAGTACGGCGTTTCTTGAGGATGTATTTCTGAACACTTTTCTCTGAAGGCTGTCACTCACCTGTATTCTTACCTTTTTCAAGCACCTAGTTCTCTCCAGGCACAGTTACTTTCGAGGATTCCCGTTTCTCTCACACCTGTAGGTACGATGACAACTCAGCCTCTCACATTCTTTACTGGTGTACCCAGTGCTGTCTTTTCTGTGACAACTTTCTGTGATCTAAGTGCAACTTACCTCTTTAGGTCTGAACATGGTGCATCGAGTCTCTCTCTTGGTTTCTCTGAAGTCTTTCCCCATGCATCTCCCCTTCCCTGGATGCTCAGTTCCCACCGGCTGCTTTCCTTGTTATTCTTTGCACTCAATTGTAATATTAAAAGACAGGACTCACCAGGCAGGATGCTTGAATGGTTTGCAGACACCTAATGCTTAGGGAAATCTCATTGTACTGTTTTCTGCAAAGGCATTACCATCTTGTCAAGGTGACACGGGCAGGGAAGGTCCTGGAATCCTTCATGTCAAGTTCACCCAGATTTCTCTCTAGAGAGCAAACCTGAGAGGCAGAGAACAAGTGTCCTCTCTTGAGTGTTGCTTTTGCTTAGCCTAATTCTTGCTGTAGGATAACTTGTCAGTACGTTAGGTCTTCTCTGACTTGTCTGCCTAGTCCTTTATTACAGGTTCACACCATATCTCACCCACTCTTGCATACATGCATATACAAATATGCAGTGTTTTTACTGAGCCCACTCACTAAGGTTAAGCTTGCTAAGGGCCACGGCTTTGTCTCACAGACTGCCCTTTGTGGAACAGCCAGACCAGCAGACAACATCGCCGTCATTCACTTCTATTCACAAGTCACTGCAGTAATAATTGACTCTCTAGGTTAGGGCCAAACACTTGGCTTGTTGCCTGCCTTGTGTTTCCTGTTAGCTCCCATCTTTTCTGGTGTCTCCTTGTTCCTACTCCTGTAGTGAGCATTTTATTTAAAATGTACTTTGCACACTTAGAGTGCAGCAGTATTAAGCTCTTTGGGCAGGAATTTCTTCGATCCCTGTTTGTTTGCTCTATGGTTCTGTGTAGTGTGTTGTTTTGTTGGAGGACACCCTTAATAACTGTTTCTGACTGCAATAAATGAATCTGTCTGTTGGTATCCTAGCAACCAGAGTGGAATCTTTTGTCTTAGTAAAAGATGTTAATGACCCTTACCCTTAGGGTTTTCTCCACGTAAGTTAAAAATAGTGGTCAGAAACAGACCCGATAACCTAAGGCAGTTTTTGCCATGAAGCAAAATGGCATATTAAAGAACCCACTGACTTTTTGAATAATTTTCACTATTCCTTAACAAAAGTAGAGTATTGATAACCTAAATTATCCTGTGAAAAATGGAAACATTCAGTCATGAAAAAAATCACTCTCTTAATAGGGAGAAAACAGAAAAATATGTGCATGCGTATTCTAAGTCAAAATATGACTGTAATGGGAAATCTTTGTAGAATGCTCCCAAATGAATGTGCAATTAGGCAATTTACTTTCTAAATGAGATTTATAGAGAGTTGTTTGCATTTTCTGCAGCAACAGTTTAAAACAAGCTTTGGCTCAGTAGTCTGTTTCATCAGTGGATTTATGTCTGTTGGGAATAGAAATATTTGAAATAAGATTTTAAAACAAGTCCTGTATTTGTCCCCCCAAAAGAATTTATGGTGTTTATATATACATGCATACTTACACACACACACACACACACACACACACACACACACACGTGTAGATTATTTTCTTTTCAGGCTAGTTAGTATTAGTAGGTAAGACAAGGTAAATTTTAAAAAAGACCAAAACAGTATTTTAATAAATTTCCCAATTCAGCCTCCTTCCAGGCCACATGGGTATATGTCATACAATATTAAAATGGTTTACATGAATTGAAACAAAAGTAGGAAAGAAATTGTTAAGCAAATGCTGATAACTTTGTGCTGTTATGGATTTGAAAAGTTTTGAATCACAGACCATGAAATTAGCTATGGGTTGATGGACACATGTTCTATTTGATAAGCTGATTAGAACACAGTTACAGCACCTTTGTATCTTCAGTCTTAACTCTTCACTTCCTACTAGTTAAACTGCCAAAAGATTTAGTTGACTTTCCTTCAAAGAAATCACAGTGTGTAGAGAAAGATAAGGGATCCTGAATGGAAGTTAGACAGCACATTGTCAGTGAAGCAGTTTGTAAAATGAACACTGGAGAGAAACCCCCTCGTGGTGTGGCTCTAGACAGTAGGGAGAGCTAGTGCCTCAAGTAAAACTGGATACTAATTTTCTTTTATATAAAGAGCATTTGTAACTCTTTAGGGAAAAAAAATATTGACTTACCGAGTGATGGAATTTTGCCCATTCTTAAAACTAAGAAAATATAATTTTGTCTTTAGTATTACCTAATAATTAGAAATAGGTTTGTTTATCCATATGTTGTCTAAAGCTCACAGAATAAACACATGAAATCGCAGTGTGAATTTTCAAACAGTTTTGAAACTGTTGGAACAGTTCCACTGTTGGAATTTCGAAGTGTTTGGCCAGCTATTGTCTGTGTAGGTCAGAGTGGAGGAGGGGGGAGGGAGGTGCACAGCCGTCGGGAGGTGGGGGCGTCAGCTTGGGGAGGAAGTCAACTCTGTTTAGCTAGTGGAGGCTAAACTGTGTTCTTTGGTTTTGATAGCCATCCTAGGAAGCTTCGCTTCCCTCAGCCCACATAGCATGAGGAAGAATGGAGAGGCAGGGTTCTTTGTTCTTGCACAAGGAACGGGAAAGTAGTCAATGAAGCCATGTTCAGTGGTGCAGTACTTTGTTAGCAGTCAGTCAAGGAGTTCTCACAGGTTAGTGACTGAAAACTGAGGATTGTCTGACTCTAAAATCCACTTTCTTGCTATTGGCCATCCTGTTTCTTAAGATATTTATTTATCCCAAATGGATTCTGTATCGTATTTTATAGAGATTAGCCAATTTAGGTGTTTTATCTCAATTTCTGGATTGTTAATTAAGCTAGCAAATAAAAATTCGGGACACCCAGTCAGACTTGAATTTCTAGTAAACAAATGGATAGGTTTTTTTAGTTTGTGTATTTTAAATTTATTTTGGTCATATTTATATTAGATGTTCACTTGCTGTTTACTTGAAATTCAGATTCAGATTGGCATCTTGAATTCTATCTGGATGATAGCCTTTGAGAGTTAAGTCACACAGCTTTTGGGGTTCTGTGTTTTAAGAGCTATCCATGCTGTGAGTATTGAGGGTCCTTTTCAGAGGAGGAAAGCTTGGGTGATTTGTGCCATCTGTGGACTTCATTCCTAGGAACACACATGTCTGTTGCTCTTGAGAGATGCGGATGATCATTGACACTAAGGCTCATGTTCCAGGCAGTTCCTGCCAGGCTGGGCATTTTACATATATTAGAGCCATTACTCCACTCAGCAGCACTGTGGTAATCTTATACACTTGTTTCATAGAAAAATGGCAGGAGAGAGGGTAAGAGATCTTCCCGTGACAGACTGGACTTGGGACATAACCCTGGCTTCTGAACCTCGACTTGAGATTTGCTTTTTAACATAAAACTACCGTTCATGGGTAACATGAATACTGAAGCCACAGACAGAGAGCATCTGTGAGGAAATTAAGTACTGTCATGGCTGACATCATCTATGCTAGTTTTATTAAACACAAAAATAATTTTATTAACTGTCTTGCAGAAGTGCACACATCACCATGCTCTTTCCTATTCTTTTCCTTCCGATTTATTAATATTGAAATGGAGTCCTGTCTTCAGTTACCTGGGTGGTGAGTGGCCTTCCTTGTTGTTCCATTTTCCTTTATGATTAGAAGTGATTTAGAAGCAACATTTTCCAGCTTTTTAAGTGAAACTGTGATACTGTGCTCAGCTTGTATGACCTTAAGTCTGAATAACCCGGTTACTTACCAAAGAGTAGCCCGCTGAGGTCTTTAATATGAAATCCTTTCGCCCATTATTTTAAGCAACTGTGTGTGAGAGGACTTCTCTGGCTAGGAGATGTTCACGATGATCTCTTACCTGGGAAGAGGAATAAGCGTAGCGAAGACTTGTTTAGGAGCCTGATCTCATAGTTTTCAGTATCAGATCTCGAGGTATGCAGGTGTCCTACTGGCTTTAGGCAAGCAGGATATGCGAGGGGCTCAGCTGCAAGTCGAGCTGCTCTCAGCTATTCTTAGGGAGAATGCAGATCAGTTCTGAGGTGTGGGATGAAATTTCTAGTGCAGGCTTCTCAGATGCATTAAAACGCGCCACACCTCGAAGAGCATTACAGGAGCGAAGCTGATATGCTCAGAAAAACTGTTAGATGATGCTGAGCCACCCAGGATGAAAGGTTATCTGCTTTTGGACCGTGGAGTTCAAAGCGTTCAGAGTTTTAGAGGACTCAGCAGGTTTGTAGGTTTGCAGAGTCTTCGGAAGTGCCTCAGCCTCCTTTGCACTCTCCACATCCTGAAAACTTTTAGTCAGCCCCAGAGTCCTCTTCCCTTTGCCTTGGGGTCCCCTGGTCTTCCTCGCCTGTTTCCACACCACTGCGTAACCATTTTAGCCGGAACTGCAGCCGTCTTCCTGTTCTGCTTCAACTTACGGTGTAGTTTATGCCTCCCAGTCTTAGTGTAGACATGGGCAGGTGATGAGAGAAAACCTTAGCTTCCTTCTTCCTGTGTTCGCTGAAGAAAGGACAGTGCTTGGGAGATTTTTATGACCCCACTTCTATTTATATTAAACTGTTCACCATCTTCTCGTCATGGATCCTGCAGTGCAGCGGCTGTGCCCTGCCCGTACTTAGTTGTTTCTCGCTTCTCATGTGCTCTTGCCTCTGCCCGACGATGCATTCTAAGACTCTCCTGTTATCCTGCTAGGACTCCACTGTTTCTCTATGCCCACAGCATTTTGTTCCGAGATTCTCTGTAGACTCCGTTTTCATTTAGCTTTGCCTTTATTACTTACTTAGCCCTTATTAGATACTCAATACATGTTTGAATGAGTAAACCGGAATGGTAATTAAAGCTCTTCAAGTTTATTAGGGGGACAGAGGGCCTAACTTACAATAGAAACATTGGAATTAAAATGAATCAGCAGCATTATCAAAGAATGGTAATAACAATCAAGATTAGATGGTGTCCCTTTAGTATAAGGTTGGATGTTGCAGTTTGATATTGAAGGATTAACAAGTGTTGGGAGAAACCTGTTGATCCTTTGTTGATAGAGAAAAACTTTATTGCTAAGATAAAGATACTCTCTTTTAAGCTAGCAACTCCCTTTGTATTTATTTGTAAATTTCAGGATACTGTAACAGTGCAATGGAAATAATTCAGAGTTTAAGGTGCTTGTTTTAGATGTGATTACCAGTACTCCATTTACTTGAGCATAATGACTTTCAGCTCAAAATCGTTTTATGAATTCCCAAAACTTAGTGATTATTTAATTTTGAGTGGAATTAATGTTATATTAAAAATGCAGTTGTGGTAGCCATGACCCTCACGAGACAACAAGGCTTTCAAGAGAGGTTCCTTTTCAGAATGCATGCACCCACCAGAGACTTTGTCTCTTCGAGACAGGGTCTCTCTGTGTAGCCCTGGCTGTCCTGGAACTCACTCTGTAGACCAGGCTGGCCTCGAACTCACAGAGATCTTGCTGCCTCTGTCTCCCAAGTGCTCAGATTAAACGGGCGCACTATTTAGGCTGACCTACTAGTGACCTTCATACATACACACATACATACATACATACACACACACACACATATATCTATATCTGTATCTATATCTATATCTGTATATTGGGAGCAGACTATGAAACATTGACTGTAGTCGGTTGGGCCTTTGGGTTCGTTCTAGCCGAATCACCTTTCCTGTGTAGCCCATGTGCTTCCGTTTCAGTCTTTTGGCTTTGCATTTCATTCATCTCCATGCACTTGCTCACTGAACTCCAAGAGTCCTAAGAACTGGTTGAAGAATTGGTTTTCATGTTATGTCCAGACCTGCCTCTAAATTTTTCAGGAACTAGGGCCAAAATACACAAGGGCCCACATTCTTTGTTTCTCGATATTTAAAAGTCATACATCAAAGAAACTGATTGTAAAGATCTGGGAGGGAGAGGTGAGGCGAGGAGAGCCGGCCCTCTCACCTGAAGACATTGGGGTAACCCACTGATCCGATAGAGCAAATGTGTGACTTAGACTTCTCAGGCCTCAGTCTCTCACACAAATGTCATGGTGTATTTGTGAAGAAACACCTCGTGGGGTAGCCCAAACTCTCTTTACTACCTGAACTGGGTATGTCCCCAGCCAATAAGAGCTGAACATGCAGACAGTATGGTTATTTATATCCTGTTGACTGGTGACCTCTTATCTACTCTCAGGTCCTAGAGTAGGGCTGAGTGTCCTAATGAAGGCTTTATAAGGGGGATCTAACAGGGTATGGAAGGCAGCTTGGGGCTGTTGGACTCTGATTTCTAGGCTGTGGGACTTAATGGGCAGGGCTTCTCTGTAGAAAGGGATACAGCCCATGGAGTAATGAGGGGATACTCCCGGAGCTCTGTTCTCTGGCCAGGTGCCTTCTGCCGAGGTCCTGGGGTGTGGTACTTTGTTTGAAAGGAAGTGTCCCTTAAGAGGATTGGATTTCTACACTTCCACGTTGTATCCAGAATTCAAAATACAAAAATACAAAGCACGGCTTGCCAGTTCGTAAGTGTTAGGTTGCTTAACTGCACATAGAAAATAAGCAGCTGGGGTTTCAGCGTCATTAGAAGGGGGGATTCATACCATCTTTGTAGAGCTTCTAATTACTTACCCATCTTCACTTTCTAACTTATTTAAATTAGCTGTTAGTTCTCTTACGGGTCAGAGCATCGTTCCAGTGAGAAAGGCTAAGTCGAGAGGGATTCTTACTGCAGCTCTAGTCCAGCTTCAATTTCTGAGTGTATTCAAGGGAGAGAGAAGAGCTGTGAATTGACCATTTCAGTAAATCGTCTTGCAACTCAATGTCTTCAGATTATTAAATCTAGAGGTAGGAATATAATTTTATATCACAAAAATTCATCCCATGCAGCTTTGCACAAAATATTATCTTTCTGATTGGTCTCACGTTAATATGCAATTGTAGTTTTTACAGTAATTTAGAGGAAGAAAGAACCAATTCAGGGTAAAGGGAATACTTGATTAGTCTATTGTATAAGAGCAATAAAAGCTAATTTACTGTTATATTACTCAATATTGAAAGCTGCAAGAAACTCTTAGTTCTTTATTCATTAATTGTGCTATATTGTAGCAGTATTAGTATCAATTATAGATGAGCTTTATGGAAGGCCTTTTAGTTGATGTCTCTCAGCTGGTATTTTGCCTCCCGTAAATACCTTTGACATATTTTCTGCCTGATTGTTGAAGGGCAAATGAAGTGTTGAAGGCTGAGTGGATGAATCAGGCATTGTAGTTTCTCCATGAAAACTCTTGTGATAAACAGTCTTTGAAAGGAAGTGATCTCTGTCAGGAACAAGTTTCTGCTGTTCCAGTACATAGTTCCACTTTTACACAGATCTTTGATAAAACCCTCCTCTTTCTTTGCCTTTTATGCTGGATTTTGGGAGGTTTTTTATTTTTATTTTGCAGGCTTTCCACTGCCCAGAGTTCCTTAATTTTGTCCAGAGCATTAGCACTGACCTTTGCTGGAATTCATGCAAGAGGTATATGCTGTATTTCAAAGATGATGATTCTAATGGAGCCCTTCAGGGGTGTCAGTGGGCCTTGTCCCACACCTGTGGTCATAGTGTTTGCTTTTATATCTGTGGATACAGCTTGATCTTGTGCTGTGTAGCAAGATACAGAATATTAAATCAAACCGTGTGACGGGGGCTGAGAAATCAATATTGGGATGTTTAGTTTTTAAAAAGAGGTACCATTAGTCGTTCTCAGGCTGCATTAGTCTCCCTGCCTCTGTAACAGAGCACCGCAGACTGAGAGGCTTCAGTGCAACTCAAGGTCAGAGACGGCAAGCCAAGGATTCAGCACTGGTGGGTTCCTTTTTTTGTTTTCTTTTCTCCTTGGCTTTTGGTTTTTTATGACCTTTTTCTTCCTCTGCCCGGCAGATTTCTCTGTGCCTGGGTCCCCGAGTCCTAGTATTGTATGAGATTAAGATTCCCTTTCATGACACTATTTTGCCTTTATTAACTTTTTTAAGACCTTATGTTCAATGCAATCGCAGTCTGAGGAGGAGGAGGAGGAGCTAGGATTTCAACGCCTGCTCCAGAATGTCCTCTTAACTTTTGCTTTTCCGCATGTAAGTGTCCAGAAGGAAAGGGTCAATGCCAGGGTGTTGATAGGAAAGAGCATTCTGCTCTTACTTTTAGGATCTGTGTTACCCCCTCCTTCCACGCTCAGTCTTGAGCACTCCTATCTTCCGATTGAAGAGTACTGGGAGGGACATCCTCACTTAAGGGCAGATAGCAATTTCTTCGATTCTCTCTGGGAATCTACATAGGGGTCCTGGTCCAGTGCCTGATGCAGGCTTGTACTTAGTGCCCTGGTGAGACAAGATGGGATTCCTTGCATACCACTCTTACAAGAGAGATCTTGGAGTTTTGCTCAAGGTATAGGCTTTTTAATCTAACATGGAAAAATTCAGATTACCCAGAAAACCTTCTTTGATAACAAGCCAGCTCAAATGCACCCTAGATTAAGAACGTCTTACGAAGAAAATCTGATGTCATACTCCTGTTTGGCTCCCAGTGTCACAGCTGAGTATTGCAGGTTCCCAGTAACCGGGAGAAGGAGCCACAGCTGCAGATCCTTTCCGGACACGCCAGTTTGAGAATACACGGCTGAAGCAGGAGTCTTGTATGCACTGGGAACCTTTAACTCCTTTTGTCCACTAGCAAATGCAGTAGAGATCGAGAGTTAAAGTTATAGGTGAACCCGTGCTGTTTGGACTCCCTGTCCTTCAGGTCTCTCGAATGTACAAATTTCGGGAGCAGTTGAACAGTAGTTCAAGTGGAAGAAGCAGCACTCTTCCCTTTGAGATTTTAGACATGAGAACACATTGTTCCCCCGTGGACTCCACTTTGCCCATCACCAGTCTGTGCAGTTGGTGGCTGTGTGCTTTGGAGCCTTTGCCATTCTAGTTATCCATCTGGTAGACCTGAGCTTGGACTTGTGAGTCTTGTTAAGAATGTTTTGTACAGCTCAAATGCTAATGATTTGGGGGGATAATCTCCAAGTTATTTGGGAAGTAGTTGTTTAAATTAGGGAACCAAGTTCTCTACTTGCAGGGGTGGGTAACGTTGACGTGTTCACTTTTGTTGTTTAGTTAGTGTTACTTTGTGCTCCTAGAAAATTGCATGATGACATCTTTTGGGGAACAAAAGCCTATTTCTGGCAGAATGCTGTGCTCAGTATTCAGATGAGCGCTGTAATCACGATATTGCTTTGCTGCGGGCGTTCCTGTTTAGCTTGTATGTGTGACCTTTGTCTTAGTTTTATTGGACGGGTGGGGAGTTCAGGTGTGTGATGTGAGGGAACATGACCTCAGATTAGGAGCGTAGTACTTGTTTGTACCATTTAGATAAAAAATTCTTACCTAGACATAAGTGATTTAATTCATTGTTAAATAATAAATAACTGCTTTTTTAGCCTCAGTTAATTGCTTTCATTTCTGTCTGAATTTTTATGCAATGTCTGAATATTTCATCAGTTCAGTGGCAATAGGATTTTACTTTCCTGTCACCTAAAAGAGAATTTCACTAATTGAACACAATTGTTAGCCTTTAAAATGTGGTCTTTATTTGAATGAAAGCGCTAAGGGTATCCAATGGTAATTCGGTGGAATGTGACTAAGTTGAAATCAGCCATATCAATCGGACCTTTGTGGTGTATTTGTGTCTTGATTTAGGTTGGTTGAAGACTTTCAATGACTACTTTAGAGACAAGACTCAGTATATTTTTAATAACATGGTCCTAAAGCTGAAAGAAGACTCAAGCAGGAAGTTTATGTGGTCTGAGATCTCTTACCTTGCAAAATGGTGGGATATTATAGAGAATCCGAAGAAGGAAGCTGTTAAAAGGTTTGTTTCAAAACTTTTTTTTAAAAAAAAATTAGTAATATTAAAGATCCATAAGAAACTGGAGTTTTGAGGTGAACTCTTGGCTTTATGGCTGACAGCCTTCTTCACATCTTGCATTGTATTGATTTTAGGTCCTTCCGGAGAACGGGAAGCAGAGCCCTTCCATTAGATTATGCTCATTCTCTGTCCTAGAAATGGGCTCGCTGTGTCAAAGGAGTTGTTATTTTAAGAGCTCTTCAGAAGGGTCATTGCTTGGTTTTCTAAATATAAACATGCCAGTGTCTCTGCCGCTTTTCAACGATGTAAGTTTTCAAAACCACGGCCAACATGTCTGAAAAGTAATTTGATTTTATTTTTTTGCCAGCAATTTTGCATATTTTCTTATATAACCAAAGGTTGGGTTTTGGTTTTGTTTTAGTGGTGTGACTCGGTGCTTCATTTTTACTCATTTGCAGGGCTGTATCTTCTCCTGAAAATTTTATTTCCGTTGTAGTTCATAATATATAGACCAGCTCTTTATGTGGCCAGGTTGTTAGTCTTTTGTCTTTTGCTGTTACTGCCAGAGCTAGGTCTTTGTCAAGCTGCAGTTAAGGTAAAGAGTTGATTTTTATTTTCTACTTTTATTTTTAATCCTGAGATTTTAAAATCCTCCTTTAACGATGTAAAAGTTGATATTTGGGGAGCTTTCTGATCTAAGTGCATTTGTTTTGAAGAGCTAGGCATTGTGAGAGAATATTCATTTATTATGTCTGCATAGCTCTTGATAGTCACTGCTCTGACTGTTCTGTGACGTAGGCTCTTCCTTTACAGTCCAGGACACTGGCTCAGTGAGGATCCCTGTGCTGTACCTGACAGTGCTGGTGGTCCAGCCTGCTCAGGACGCCACCTGCTGAGCCCTTTGCAGACAAGGTGCTTCTCTGAGTTTTAATGTTTCTCCAGCCTTTTCTATCGATAGGAAGTGGCATCTTTAGTGCATTAAAATATTCAATTACTTGAGCTTTCTGATGTGTTTCATGGATTTTGATGATGTTTGTCTAAAATTATTGGAATTTTATAATATTTCAATATCTGACAGCTTAAATCTGCTTTTCTGTATTGAAAAATCTTTTAATGAGTAACCATTTAATTTTCCCAAAGGGTTTTAGAAGTAATTTAAGTTTCTTCCTACCTCATCAAAACGTATCTTTAGATTTCAATAGATTGGCATGAGCATTTAATGATAACTTGAGGAGAACTGATAACTATCACATTCACTGGAGATTGTCTTTTCTCACTGGTCCTGCATGGTTAGCTAGGAGAAAGATACAGGCTCTGAGAACATGAGAATAAACCGAGGAACTAGCATGGTCATAGGAGAAGCCACTGTTCCTCCATCACAAGTGCTGCCATAGCAACAAGGGTTGACAGGCTCCAGTTTTCACAAGAGAATCTGCAATCTGCAATTTCAAAGTGTTATGTAATGTATCTTGACTTTCTAAATTGAAATATAAGTAATGCTTTAGATTAACACCATTCTCTCTCCCCCTCTCTCTCTCTCTCTCTCTCTCTCTCACACACACACACACACACACACACACACACACACACACACACACAGGGGAGGGAGGGAGAGAACAGACAGAGACTAAGAGACATGATACACAAAGCATAGAGCGGAAGAGAGAGAAGAGAGGAAACTCCGTACAGCATTTTGCAGCCATCGATTAGACCCACCTACCGTTTGGCACCTTTTAAAGCTCTGGACTCTTGCTAAGTTACTTAGAGTTGATGTTTGCTTTATTGCCGCCTCTTCAGTGCCAAGAACTAAGATTTAAGACTTTTTGGTTGTTTACATCGTACTCATTGATACATATTTTCTAAAAAGTAACAGGAAGTGAGAAATTGCTTAAATTTGATGAATCTATCCCACTTGTAGTTATTTTTGTTTTCAAAATTATTTATCTGATTTTTTTCTTTATTTTAAAAATTAGACTGCCTAAAACCTTTGGTTATTTTTGTTAGACTTTGCTGGCTCCCATACCACCCAGACGGAACTTCTAGTTTACTTGCTTTCCCTCTCTCTCTTTTCCAGGTCTTCATCTTTCCTAATTCTTTCCCCCTGCTTGCACTAGTGCTAAATGTGCACTAGTATAGATCCTCATAGACAGGACGCTCCTGACTGCTTTCCTTTAAACACTATTTAACTAACCAGTGTTGGGTTTTTTGTTTGTTTTCTTTTGTTTTTCTTCTTGTTATAGTTTCTCTAAATAGTGGGATACTTGGCAGCTGTACTTTTGTTTCGTTTCTCTTTTGGTTTTCTGACTTGAAAATGCTGGAGAATACTTTGCAGCCTGTAAGTGCTGGTTTCCCAGTTGTATTATTTATAATTAGTGTGGCTGTCTAGTGGTCTGAGAGCCTGAACTCTACAGTCTTCTGAGAGCAGTGTTGGAGCCTGTGTTGGTGCCTGAAAGGGGGAAGGGGTGTTTTACATGCATCTCGTGGGTGAGCATTGTATAACTACTCTGTGCAGTCACCTGTGTGCAGTCAGCTCTTCTGCTGTGCCACGTTCCCTTCCCCAAACCACTGCTATGCACAGTTGCACAGTGCAAGCACAGGACTCATGGAAAATAAATAAATGCGAGGTGCTGAGCAGTCAACAGTGTCCTTAATGACACACAAAATGCCCTGGAAAAGAAGACCCAAGAAAGGGCCCAGTCCAGTTTGCCTATACGAGGTCAAGCGGTGATGAGTTACATACATGTTAAAAAACATCAGTTTTTTCATGAAACAATGTTGCAATGTGCTGGTGGATGTGGGCGTCAGGAGGACAGAGCTGAGCTAGGGGACTGTGGCAGTGTTTTCTGGGAGCTGATGTAAAGTGTGCCGCAGGGATGTATAAGCTTGACTTGCATCACGGTGAGCTGAGCACGTTGGTCAAAGTCCGAATGTATGCATTCCTGCAGGATGGGGCTCACCTAGGCCCTGTGTCCACCTTCAGCTTCTCAGGGGCTACATCCTACAAAGGCACTGCAAGCTTTTCCCTGGTTGAATCAAGCAGTGCTTTGGAACACATTTCCCTTTTTCTTACATTGATTTGTTTCTTTGTTTGTGTGTTGTGTGTCCATGTGGACACGCAGAGGTCAGAGGACAACTTGTTCTCTCCACATGGTTTCTGGGGATTGAACTTAGGTTATCAGGCTTTATGGTAAACACCTTGACCCCCTGAACCATCTCTCGGGCCCAAACTCATTTCTAAAGCAGGTATTCATAGCAAAGCTGACAACACTCTAGCTGCTCTTTTCCTCACCAGATTATGTTCATCTCCCCCTTTTCTTCCTGATCTTTTGCTCATTTTTTCATCCATCTGTCTTTCCATCCATCCATCCATCCATCCATCCATCCATTTATCCATCTGTCCATTCATCCATCCATCCGTCCATTCATCCATCTATCTGTCCATTCATCCATCCATCTGTCTATTCATCCATCCATCTGTCCATTCATCCATCTGTCCATTCATCCATCCATCTGTCCATTCATCCATCCAT
>JADRCH010000066.1:6979364-7047091 GCA_019843965.1 Rhynchomys soricoides | reverse complement strand
CATCTGTCCATTCATCCATCTGTCCATTCATCCATCCATCCATCTGTCCACTCATCCATCCATCTGTCCATTCATCCATCCATCTGTCCATTCATCCATCCATCTGTCCATTCATCCATCCATCCATCTGTCCATTCATCCATCCATCTGTCCATTCATCCATCCATCTGTCCATTCATCCATCCATCTGTCCATCCGTCTACTACCCCCTCCCGACAGTCCTGAAATTCAGGTATAGGACAGGGATTGCAAAGCTTGGGGCATTCCCACGCTATTGACTCTTCTTCATAAGAATCAGTCATTTCTTTGGCATTGAAGAGTTGGCTCTCCCTTTAATGTCTCGCTAGCACTGCTGCTGCTGCGGTTGCTCCTTTTTACTCTGAGGCCAGCCTATATGGAATGAAAAGTCTGGAAAGGCTGCGTATGGTGGCCAGGCTGCCTGGGTCAAATCCTGACGTATCATTATTTTGGGGCAAACTATTTAACGTTTCTGTATTGCAGTGTATTTGTCAAATGGAGTCAACAATGGAGCCTATTCTCCTGGAGTTTTATGAGGATTGAGTTAATATATACACGATGCTTACTTAACGCCTTTCATTGATTATTTTTGCAGTGCTGAGAGTCAAACCCAGGGCCTACACAAGTCAGTACTACACAATACACAAGTCCTCTGGTACACACACACACACACACACACACACACACCCTAGCCTGACAGAGGCTTTTAAAGACTTACCAATAAATATTATTACCAATAAATATTAGTGGCTCTTATTTTTAAAACTTTTATTTTCTACTTGGAATATTTTTCTTGGACACTTTCTGTAAGTCTTAGTCCTAAAGTCATCTTGAAAGTCTTCATCTTATAATAGGAAGTTAATTATAAATCTATGTTTCTGCTTCATCTTTAAAAAGCTTGCTTATATAATGCTTCATTGAAGGTTTTTTTTTACCCTGTTCTCAGAAGCTTTTCAGTATTCAAGAACACGAAGCTCTTTACGTTTTCATCCAGCTACAACCTATGTAGCATGAAACTTTTCATTCCTTTTTGTCGGCTCTTCGCCCTCTTCCGAGTAGAGTGTGTTCTGCTGTTCTCAGCTGGGGGCTGCTTTTGTCTTAGAACCTCAGTCTTGGGGCTGCTGTTCCTCCTCCTCCTCCTCCTCCTCCTCCTCCTTCTCCTCTTCTTCCTCCTTATGCATTTCAGTGTTGATTTTTCTCACTGTTTTTTTATTGCATCTTTGGAATTCTTTCTCAAGGGTGCGCCCCCTTCCCCCTCCCCCATTGAGTCCACCTCTTCCTCTCATTGAATACTTTGCCTTAACTTTACTTATGTATGATTGTCCATAAGGCCAAGTTTTTATGTTCTTTCTTGAGTGTAAACAGGTTTATCCACCCCTGGAAATTGTCCACGAATTCAGTCTCCAGTGCCTAGCAGCTCTTGCTTCTCCATCCACACGTTGCCAGTTTCCTTGCCGTATTTATCACATGACTTCATCTGTCTTGGGAGATGGTCTCTCAGGCAGGAAGATCCTCTTCTCCACCATTCTGCCCTTCACCAGACAGGAGTGTGGACTCAGTCTCTCAACGTGTTAATTTTCAGGACGTTGAATCCTGAGTGGGATGAAGGTTGACAGTGGGGTGGGGGAGCAGACAGGCGCAGTCTGTACTTCCCTGTCCTGTGGTGTGGTCCTGTGAACCATGCATTCTGACCTCATTTTCCTCCAGTCCCTCATGGAGCCTGGACTTACAGCCTTGTCCTTGACTGCTTGCACCCTGGATTCTTCCCACGATGCAGATTCTTTTCAAAGAAAGCTAGGTGATATCCCCTCTCTGCTCCTTTGTTGGGAAAAGGAGTCCTAGAAGAGTTTTTCAGAGTCTGGAGTCTAGTAGTGGGTCAGAGGACCTGGGAATTGGGAACTGGGCTGTTAAGAAGTCCAGGAGAAGAAATGCCCATCGCTGCTGTTTGTCTTTTTCTTTGGTGAAGCTGTGGAACCCTGAGTCTGGACTGACTTTCTTGTGTGTGTGTCGCTTGTAAGCTGGGTAGGAGATATGGGCTGTGTACATCATCAGTGACTTGGATGGAGTCCAGCTGTGATAGGAGACAGGAGGGTACTGTGCTTGCTGTTTCCCGTGTTTGGTAAAGTGAGGGCAGGCTTGGATTCCAGACATGACAGGGCAGGTGCTACAGGAAGCAAAGCTGGGGTCCTAAAACAATGGATCTTTAAGATTTCCCAAGCTAGTATAGGAAAGGGCTGAATCCCCTGGGCTGATGAGGACCTGGCTTCTCAGAAGAGACCTTACACAGGTCTAGCAACTTCTACACACCTGAATCAACACAGGCCTGCCCACCCGGTGCCCTTTGGTTCCTCTCTTCTAGAGAAGTGTCACATTGCTGACACTAGGGAGGTGCAGGCTTTCTCTCTCTACTTCTGGACAAACTGTAAATACATCCATTTTTCTTCACTAATTATCATTTTCTAATTCTTGAAACCAAGGTAGGAGGTTCATGGATTGGAGCTGCTAAAAGCAGTGTGCATGGGAGAAAATTCTGGAAGAGAAGAGATTGTGGTTAGTGTCCAACATTCTTATAGTCCTTGGCTCTACAGAATAGGAACTGTGCCAGAGCCTCTGAGAATCAAGTTCATGGCCAAGGACTCTGCTTTCCCAGAAAGTCGGGCGTGGGCTCGGAGGTCACTTTCTTTTCCATTTCCCCGCTTGGTGAGCAATGGTGGTCCCTTCTTGGTTCATCCCTCAGTGCTTTCATCTCCTTGTTTTTCCTCTGCTGTTGCCTGCTTTACGTAGGCAGAACCATATAAAACTGTTAATGTCTGACTGTTTTTGCTGTGTGCCAAAATGCCACCTTTGTATGAGTCAACTCCATCCTTAAACCAGAGGATGGCAATTGGGGGCACTCGGTCGGTCGTCTTAAGAAAACTCTTTGGAAGCTGCTTCTTTGGCATCAGGAAGTAAAGGGCTCAGTGGGGGAATGGCACCATTCTGCTTGACCAAAAAAAAAATCATAACTGTCTCAGAAAATTGAGCCTTAGTTTTATTTAAGTTTGGTGAAATTTTCTTCTACCCATACATACTCACCTGCAGTCCCTTGGGCCTCCTGACTATAGATCTAGTTCAGTGGATCTCAACCTTCCAAATGCTGTGACCCTTCAATGCAGTTCCTTGATACAGTTGTGGTGACCCCCTCAACCATAAAATTATTTTTATGGCTACTTCATAACTGTAATTTTAATACTGTTATGAATCATACTTTAAATGTCTGTGTTTTCTGATGGTCGTAGGGAACTGCTGTGAAAGGGTCCAGTTCTCCCCCAAGGGGTCCAACCCACAGGTTGAGAACCACTGATCTAGAGCAATGACATTTGTTTTCTTACTTGAACTGAGAGTCCACAGTGCACCTAAATAATAGGCCATGTCTGTACATTTTGTAACAAACTTAATACAACCTTAGATTTTTGTTCCCTTTATTTAAATTTTTTTAGCTAGGGTTAAATAGGTAACTGACAACATTCTTGGGACTCCTGTTGTCATGTTTGTACAATTTTTTTTCTCTTTATGAAAATGAACTACAGAGCCAATGTCTAAACCTAAACATCAAATTAGCTGCTGTGTGGCAGCCTGTGGATTCCACCGAAGTCCACTGAAGCCTTCCTTGTCCCTGAAAGAGCAGGGATTGATGTGGGACTTAACAGAAACAGCAGAAGTGTCATGTGATCAGCGAGCAACGTGTGCTCTGTCCCCCCACAGTGGTGCAGCATTCAGCATCATAAACTTTCAAAAATGAAACTCAGCTAAAGGAGAGATCCATGCAGACAGCACCGAGCCTTCTGTTGCCTTTTGTAATTCAAAATAATTTAACTAATTATAGTTGCAGTGCCCTCTCCTGTGTCTGGAGGATTTGAAGGACTTCCCTTAGGCCATCAGCACGTTTTCTGTCCACGCTCATTTGGTTTACCTTTCTGGCTTTACCTGTGGATAGTGTTGTCTGTCTGTGTAATGTTTCTAATCCACTGGGATGTGAAGAGGCTGGCTGATGTTTGATTCTGTCCAGTGATGCCCCTTAGCTTTCTTTTCCTTTGGTTGGCTTAGCTCCACCATGGGCCCCTGAGACAGTGGGATGATCTTTGTGTTGTATCTGCTTCTGCTGTCATAACCAGTGTTTAGTGGAGAAACCCACTGACTGGCTGGAACCTGGAACTTCATGTGTTTACTCATGTTTTGACCAGCCACCATGTGTTAGTTTTTGTTTTTGTTTTGTGTGTGTGTGTGTGTGTGTGTGTGTGATATATTTCGTGTTTGCTGCATATCAGTAGCTGTAGATTGTATTTTCTATCATATTTATGTGCTTTATTCATTTTTCCAAGAAGGCACAGGTTTCTCATCTAATATTCTAAGCACCCTGTTACATTTTCTTCACTTTTGTATTTAAGTAAAAATTTCACCGAGCTCAGAAATATTTGCTGCTACTTGCTTAAATCCTAAGACTTAACTCACACACACTTTGGGTTTTCCCAGAAAAATGGACCATTAATGCTCTGACACCGACTCATTATTATACATTTATACCAGTCGGATTTTATGGCGTTTAACCAAAGGCTGCTGTAAAATTTACAGAGAGTGTGAAGTTAGTGTGTCTTGTGAAGTTTGAAATCGGCTGCAGATTTAGGTGGTGCCAGGAGCCTGCAGGGTTTCATCAGAGCTGTGCATGCAACTCTGGAGGAACTGCTTCCTCACCTGTGAGGTGACACTCGATTTGGGATGCCCAGTCTCTGCTTTTTTTTTTTGAGACAGTCTCTCTGTGTTAGCCCTGGTTGTCCTGGAACTGTCTGTGAGATGAGGCTGGCCTTGAACTCGTAGAGATCTGCCTACCTCTGCTTCCAGGATGCTGTTGCTCAGCACTGGAAGTACTTCTGAGTCTAAAGCCCAGTCTTGATTTCCTTCCTCGTCCTTGGTTAATGATTTAGTAAGATCCAAAGCCTATTGAGTGGGTGCTGTGTAGCAGGCATGTTCAAGCCTCTGTGAACCTCTGGCTTTACTTCCTGAGGCTTTCTGTTAGTGGGCATGCAGGAAGCAGAGTGGGAATGCTTCTCTAGAACTCAGTGTCGTGCCCAGTTAGGTCCAGATCCCTCTTAGTTCTTCCTGTTCTATGTTCTTGGACTACACCTCCAATCCCATCCCCAGTTGCCTTTCCATTGCCAGGCTTGCCCTTTGCCTCACCAGCAGTTTTCTCCCCATGTTACCGCTATGCTCTAAGATGCTTCAGTGACACTCAAAGATAACAAAGTCTTTGACATCAGTGTCATGCTCAGCTCTCTCTGCTGGTGTTTGCCTTTGTCTCTAGTTGCATCCCAGCTTACATTTTGCCCTTAGGCATGTGTCAGCAACATTGATGCTGGCATGGCCCCAGACTTCTGGCATACTGACCACTGCTGTCTTTATGCACACATTGTTGTTTTATGCATTGAGTAATTTCATACCTAATCTTTCCTATGACTCAGGTAAGGTATTACCTCGTCTCAGAAACCTTCCCCTACTTACTGTGTTCTTCATTCAACAAATATTTACTGAGCTAAGATCCAGTGAGTGATTACTGAGGTAAGCCCTCAGTGACCAAAGAGGGCCCAGTTAAGCACACTATTGTAAAAAAGTGTTGTTTTCAGTGAGTTTTGGAAGCATGTAGTGTTCAGGATGAATCTGAGGGTGACTAAAACTCCAGTCAAGAAGAAGATGTAAGAGAATGGGGAAGAAGACACTGGAGGCTCTGAGGAGAAAGCTGGGATTGGCAAGAACTTGGCACCTCAGACCCATGAAGAGATTGGTTAGGCACAGCCTCAGGACAGAGGATATGAGAGGCCATCAGAAGTTGACCTTCCGGGCTGTTAATGTAAGAGGGGATAGCAGCAAAGGCTGGGAGAAGATGCAGCAGCTGCAACATGGTAGTGCTTGCTGTTGGGACTTAAGGGGATGGCTTCCAAAGATTTTCCAAATGAATATATGTGTTGTGTGTGAGGAGCTGATCTAGAGATTGACCTGAGAGACATGAAATCATATTTACAAGAAGACCTGTGCCTGCGCACAGCAGACTGGAAATGATTCAAGTGTCTGCCAACAAGATGGAGGCCAACAGAATTCTACTTGACAAGAAAAGATGAATTGATGAAATACACCTCCATTTGCTTTTTCCAGACAGGGTTTCTCTGGGTAGCACTGGCTTTCCTAGAGCTAGCTTTGTAGACCAGACCTCAAACTCAGAGATCTGCCTGCCTCTGGCTCCTGAGTGGTGAGATTAAAGACGTATGCCACCATGGCCCAGCCTTGAAGTACATTTCTTGAAGTACTTTAGAAAGCCTTATGAAAGGGACTTAGCGTAATCACTGCCAGTTGGTGACCCTGTAGTTTGTTTGTCATCCCTTGCTAATGAAGAGTGCACCATGTATCTTTGATGTTAATTTCGTCTGACTTCTCTGAGTGACTTTGGGTGTATATACAGTCTCCAGTTGGATAGTGGAAGTGGCTTGGGCAAATACCTGTTACCAGACATCTGGCTTCACAGACTGGTGTGCAACCTTCTGATCTTTGTAAGCTGATGGGTGAGACTCGGCACCCCGCTCTCCGTTCAGCTTCCCGAATGAAGTTACGTTGCCCTCTGAGAGATTGGTTATTTCTGAATTCTCCAACACTTATTCTTTGTTTCTCTCGTGTGTTACTGGTGCCCCTTTCTTACATTTTATGCTGTTAGGGACTCCTAAATGTTAAATGATCAACAGGGAATCCTTGCCCTTCTGGAGCTTATGTTCTTGTGGAGGGAAATGACCGTGAGATGCGGGTATATATAATTCGTTTCAGCTATGGATGTTATGAAAGAGGGTTTTAGGTTTTATGAAAGGTGATGGCTTTGTTGACGTTTGCGTAGGATGTCACGGTTGGTGGTGCGGTCATAAGAGCAGTGTTAGAAGGGAGGATGCTTTAGATTGGTAAGATGCTGACGACGGGTTGAGGGGAGGGGACAAATTCAAATGCAGTGAGGAAGGAGTAGCTGAGATGACTCAGTTGTTTTTCTTATACTCCATGTTTGAAGGTGGCATCCAGAGTATCGGAGAGGACAAGAATCCCAGGTTAGCATATGGAAGGCTTTCAAACGAGTCTCCCGTTTGCTTTCCCACTGGATACTGCACACAGAAGGCTTGTGCATCAGCTGATCTGATTCCCAGATGTCCTGGGCATGAATTGATTCTGTGGGAGACACCACGTAACTAATTTCGTATTTAAGAATGGAACCCAGTGTGTCATCCTATCATTTGATATTTCCCACAATGCACGATTACAAATTCATCTCACTTTCTCATGTGAAATTAATTTGTGATTCCTTGAAGCTTGCTAAATGATGCATTGTTTGTTACCAAGTTGTCTGTAACAATTTCCCCATTAAGGAGAAAAGCTCTTTGAGTATATCCTTCCGTGTGTGACCAAATTCCAAATGTCTGGTGACTCTTCATGGAGGAAGACATGACACTCGCTAAAAATGATTTGCAGCTCCTTGAGCACTGCAGTAAATCCTGAAATGTAAAATCTGTGTCTTGGGCAAAATGAGCAGTGACAGATATGCTCAGCTTACTTCTGATCAGTAACTTCTCTGAGCGCTTTATACCCAATCCCCCAGCACTGAAGTAGAGACGTGGTTAATGTCCTCAACCAGGCAGCTAGCCACCATTATAGAAAGTGACATGTGAGCCTTGGTGGTTTTCAACTTAGAGGCTCGCAGTGGGCTCTTGAATTTGCCCCATGTGTATTCTTCCTTCTCCTGTATGCATGTAGCTCTCCTGTCTGTTACTTAAGATTATGATGAGTATGTTGAAAAGTTTCCCAGAAAACTGAGAGTCTTCCAGCGGAGAGACTAGGAAACAGGCTTCACAGGATAGACACGTGTTGTTTGCTTGTCTGATGCGTCATCTGAGGCTGCTGAACTCTATCTTAGTATACAGAAGTGCCAGTATTTAAGTAAACACTGCAGTTGGTACAGGTGAATCCCACTTCTTGCTCCTTTTACTATTGAAGCCCAGGAAGTACAGTTACAGCCTTATTAATTTGCATGTGACAGCAAACAACAAGGATTTTATTTAAGTGTGACACCTCTTGTACACTCACAGTTTTGCACGCACTTGTTTGTTCATGTTGATCATGGTGAGTGAGTGAATGGTTGCACAGCAGGTTATTCTGTCAACCGTCAGTAAGCGCTTCTGTCAAGCTGAACCTTCCTGCCTGTGAGACCTTTGGCTTTATAATCTGTTTTGTTTTTTATTTGGTTTTTGTTTTCCTTTTCCTATGGATGACTCAGAGGGTCACATGGTAGGAAAACAGCCGCTGGCTGCCGTGGAATAGGTGAACTCACTAACCTGGTCATTTCTGTCCCTGACATAGGACTTAGGCTGTGGCTGCATCTGCTTTCTTCTGCTTGGTGTTGTCTTGTCGGATTGGGTAAATTAATGCTAAAATGACTACAATTGTCTTTTTCTGCCATGCTCTTGTTCTGGTTTCGGCCTGCTCATGCAGATTTTCTTAGGAGCCTGCTGTTTTATGGGGAAAATGCACGCATTTTTATAGAAGTTCCTTGGTTTCTATGCCACAGTCTTGGCTTTTTCATGCGGTTTTCAAAATTCTCTCTGATGCCTGTATGAATGCCTGTATTTGAAGAACCTACCTCTCAGCTTGATAGCTGGAGTCACTTTTGTGTCCTGTCTTAGTTCTCATGACTTTTATCCTTTGTACGATGGTAAGGGCCAGTTTTGTGTCTTACTCTTTTCTAGATGTTTCTCTTGAATGTATCTAACACTTCTCATCAATCACACTTCATCTCTTCCCACCTGGCCGTGGCTGTCCTTTTGACTTTCATTTTAAAAGATTTCCTGTCAAGCACCATTTCCTTCCAGTATGTGAGACCGAGGCACCTCCTCATCTGACTTCCCAGTGCAGCCCATCCCCCTTTGAAATCTAGCTGTCACTGAGTAGCCCAGACTGAATGATGCTCACTACTGCAGAGTGCCATCTCCCTCCTCCCTCCCGATGTTTATTAACATCTCTCCGTTAAATACATAGGCTTGGGGACTCCAAGTCACCTTTGTGTTGTCACAAAACTCATCTCCTCTTGCTCCAGTCGTATCCAGATTCCTCAGGGATCCGTTTTTGTCAGCCCTCTCTGCTCCTCTTCCATGTTTCCGACCACTGTCAACGTTACTGGAACTCCATTCTAAATGACCGTACCCTTACTGATTTATTATATATGTGAGCCTGACCTAATTTAATCTACTTGTTAAACACTAATATTAAATGGACAGTCTTGTGCTTCTAATTCTCAGAGCAGGCTACTCAGTGCCAGGCATGTAATGGCACATGCTAATCCCTGCTCTCCTGGCGCTTGCGTTCTGTTGGTGGGTGGGAAGGAGAGGCAGACAAGAATAAACAGGTAATTTTAGTTTGTGATAAAGGCTATATTGTTGTATACTGAGGAGGTAGAGGGAAGTGCTAAATTGCTTGAGGACTCATGGAGACTTCTGGATAAATTATATTTGAGTTGAGACACCAAGACAGCTGGAACCATCCAGGTTGATGTAGAGGAGCAACATGAATTTGCTTGGTACCATTTAGTAAGAAAGAGGCTTAGTCATTAGGACAACCATTGTGTACAGATAAGAAACCAGATGCTGTATCAGAGGGGTATCCACAGCTTCCCAAGGAAGGGGATTTGCTGATAACAGATGCAGCTGGTGAAACTCTCTTGCCGTCTATAGTGTGTAAGGTTTGCCTTTCTTCACTCTTCTTGGAGATCATTCAAGGATAGGAGGGTTGGTTCCCCCCCACCCCCATTGGTCAGTTTTTCTTTGTCAAATAAAACTGATATATGTTGAAAAGGGAAAAATTGTCTTTGGAATTATTTTTTTCTTCTATTTCACTTCATTTCTTATTGATTTGTAGGTTCTGTCTAGTCAGACCCATCAAATAATTTGTTTTTAAGCAATTATATCTGAACAGTTCCAAAATGGATGTTGATTAGGATGGTAGTCAGATAATGAAGTTGGTAGCGTGTCCTCATTTGATGGGTAGGGGCTACACTGTACATGCCAGTTCGTACTTACACTCAGGTACCAACCTCTGCTTTTGAGGACAGTGGTCAGATCCG
The DNA here is from genome assembly GCA_019843965.1 of Rhynchomys soricoides. NCBI lineage: Eukaryota > Metazoa > Chordata > Mammalia > Rodentia > Muridae > Rhynchomys > Rhynchomys soricoides. Next base: position 7,036,902 of record JADRCH010000066.1, on the reverse strand, counting down.
CATGGCCCTGAGTGTGGTGAAGTTAGACCTAAGGGTCACAGAACAAGGAACTAAAACGGCCTGTGGTCCACGAGAGAGGAGGGAGGTGAAGTCATGGACTTGGATGGACTCTTAAATAGATGGAGTTTTAGAAATTCCAGCTCTTTCTGGTCATGTCTTGATGAAAGCTTCCTGGTTCTCAGAACTTCCACACCTCACAAGCTGACAGTCTTTGATAATTGCTGATATAATTTTCGACTTTTCTATTTCTTCAGATACTTTCAAGTTTCTGGTAGTTCATAATTTTCTTCTTAGAGAAAGTTATGCTAATAATTAACAATTAATACTCATTGTCTTGTGTGATATTATAGTAAAGGAATACTCAACAGACAAATAACAGTAATGACACAGCTTTTCAACCAATCATAAAAAAAAAAAAAAAAAAAAGCAACATAGCCCACAATTTAGTAAAACAGAAGCATGGTGGTTAATTACTGTATTTACTGAGCAGTGTGCTTAATTACCTTGACTGTGTCCCAGGGACAGAGGTAAATGCCACCTTTTGATATGCTATATTGGAACGGACACCATCCTTGAAATGGCAGCCCTCCAGCCAACACCAAGCACATGGCCTGAGTACAGCGTTTCCATTCAGCGCTCTGTGAGATTCAAAAATAAACCACGTGACTCCTGACCTGAGGAGTCTGTGTGATGCCTGTGTGGAAGAGTGTCCTGGGAAAAGCAGGGTCACCCAAGACCCTTTACTGTGTATGAGTACTTCATCTCCAGGGCCTGGAGTTGAAGCACAATTGCTTGTTTAAAAACAATTCCCTTCCCCTCACGTAACTACTGGCCATTTGTAAAGATTGATCTTGGGTGTTTATGTATTTTCATTTCTTCTGTGAACTTTGTTAAACTCTATTTGTTTCCTCCCTAGTTTACTACAGAATGGTCAGCTTGAAATTGTGACCGGTGGCTGGGTTATGCCTGATGAAGCCACTCCACATTATTTTGCCTTAATTGATCAACTAATTGAAGGGCATCAGTGGCTGGAAAAAAATCTAGGTATGTATTTATGTCTGTTCCCCCCTCCCCCTTCATTTGGGCTGTTTTGGGAAGTTACACTCGGGATCTGAACTAATTTTCCTAATGATTGTGGGATAATTTATCCTTCATTAATTATATTTATCAGGTCTCAATTATATAGTCATATGATAGTTTCATTGAATATTATCCATCTTGCTCTATATCTTATTTGTTGACTTTCATTTGTTTAGAAGTTTATTATTTTAATTATATAGTAGTTAAGACTTGTTCGTAAGAGTCAAGACCCTATTATTAGCTTAATTTATAGCTTAATTTATATTAAGAGTGGGAAAGAAAAAAAAAGCAGAAGGCATTTGTGTGTTATATATCATGGAGAATCCTGGAGGTAGAGAAGCTAGGGTAGCTCCAGGTATGGTTCCTTCAGGGAACGTAACTTACACCGTTGAGATTATGTCCTTGGGCCCACCTTGTTTGTGTGTTGGTCTGGACGGTGTTGTTGTCTAGGCAGTATATAAGAAAGATGACCCTAGACAGCAGAACTACTCCCTTCCCCCTCTCCCCAGCTCCAATTTAGACTCCAGGATGAGGTATTTTTTTCAATATTTTATCTCATTGGCCTAACAGCCAGGTGCTTAATGCTGAGGTACAGGACTTGTTTTGATGGCTGTGGTCTCCTAGGGCAGTGAGTGCATCACACCTGACCTGTGATGGCAAGTCCTCTGTGTGACTGGACCCAGGGAAGAGAGTGCTGGGCTGACAGCATCAGACACCCTGTACAACTCAGCAGAACCTAGAACTCACTGGCATGGCTTCTTTATGCCTGCCATACAACATGAAGCTCTTGGCAAATATTTCATACCTTAATATAACTTCTATGCTTTTCTTTATGATAAGCATCTGTGATTTTTTTTTTTAATTTCTGGATAATTTTTATTTTTTCTCCATTAGGAATCAAAGTCTCTCATTATAATTCTTTTTTTTTTTTTATTTTAACACAATTTTAAATCGACTGCAGTGTAATCCTAGAAAACTCCACCCATGCCTAGCATTATGACACATCCACTAACATTTTGACACATTCACTTTTTTCTCTTCTCATACCACTGTTGTGGTGGTGATTGTTTTTGGAAACTTGGAGAATACATTGCAGGTCCTGCATCTGTGGAAATGCATTGCTTCAGCTGTGCTGAGATTCTAACCTCAAAAGCCTTACTTGCGAATCTGCCCTTGGTTGTTACTGGACTCTTGGAGTCTTTATATTGGAGTGACTTACTGCTTTTAAAAGCATATTGTGTGTTTAGCATTTGCTTCCTCCAGGAACCTGGCACCTTAGCATGTGTGTGTGCTTGTGTGAGCAGCGCACAGTGGAAGCCGGGCACTGAATGTGTGATGAGTTTCTCAGTTGATGGCATGTCACACATATTCTTCAGATTTCTTGCTAGGAGAATTACATGTGTGTGTGTGTGTGGGCAGACTCTTTGGAGCATGCTCTCCTCTGGACGTGGCCCACGTTCCTTTTACTCTATTCTGAGTCATAGCCGTGTGACAGTATTCAGAAGATCATAGCACGGTGGGCTTTTTGGGGTGTGTGTGTGAAAACAGGATCCATTTCCCTGCTGCATACAAGAAACACACCTTAACATCAAGGATAGACATTACCTCCGGGTAAAGGATTGGATAAAGATAATCCAAGGAAACAGACTTAGGAAGCAAGCTGATGTAGCTTTTAGTATCTAACAAAATAGACTTCAAACCAAAGCTAATCAAAGAAGGCAGGAAGCCAGTTCAGGTTAATCAAAGGAAAAGCCCATCGAGATGATATTTCAATTCTTTAGTTCTTTTCATGCTTTACGTGCGTATATTATGTGTTTTAAACTTTTCATTGATTCTTTGTGAGTTTTACATCGTGTACCCCAGTCCCACTCATCTCCTGTCCCTTCATAGCTACTTTTTATCATTGCAAACTCCCCATTAAAATAACACACACACACACATACACACACACACACACCACCGCCAACAAAACCCAGTGCATAGAAAATCTCTCAGCATGGAAGCTGTAGTGTGTCCCACTCTGTCCCACAGTGTGTCCTCTGTTCACACATCTTCAATTGCAAATGTTCACTGCAGTGAGTTGTTGGTCTGGTTCAAGATCTCTGGCTTCTGTGACAACGTCAGTATTGAGTCCTCACTGGGACTCCACCCACTTATCCTGTTGTTACCCTGTGTCATGGAGATCCCGCAGCTTTGGATCAGCAGGCCTGGCCTCTCTCACATGTCCCAACTGTTCGAAAATAATATAGATTTTGGGGTGGGCCAGTTCCAAGCCTTCAGTCTGAGCCTGGGTGGTAGCTGAGCTGGGCAGCCAACTAGCTCTTCCTTATCTGCACCACCAGGGCAAGCTTTCCAGTATTGCTTTGGCTAGGCCACCCAATGCTGCCATTGGCAGGAGGCTTTTGAGGCCAGCTCACCTGCACCCATGCCTCCAGAAGCCAGCTCCACTGTGCTGTCTAGACATGTGCAGGGCCCACTCTCCTAAGTACTGCAGCCAGAGAGGGGCAAGGCCAGCTCACCCGTTCTCATGACTCCGGGGCCAGTTTTCCTGACTGCTCTAGGTGGTGAGGGACCAGGGCAGGGGAGGGCAACACCCCTACAGCATCCACACCACCTTACGGCCGAGTGGCAGAGCCAGCTGTAGCTCTCCCTTGCTCTGTCCTTGGGGCTGGCTCACTCACTCCCCCTAGACCTGGGCCAGCACTATTGTCCTGTCCAGGCAAGGTCCAGGGCCTGTTCTCCTGAGTGCTATAGCTGGTGAGGGACAGGGACCCTGGGGCCAGTTCTCCTGCCGGCCACAGGCGGTGAGGGATGTCGGGAGGAGAGGGACGGGCTCATAAGCTTTAGCAAGTCAGCAAACTAGGGTGATGTGTGGGAGTATGGGAAGCTTACTGATCTGAACAGGATGGCCCCTTTCCTTAAATATTGAAATATGTCCTAAGCTAGGAGATTCACTGTATACAAACATGACTTTCAGATTTTTCTTTTTTTTTTTGTTTTTTTTTTGAGACAGGGTTTCTCTGTGTAGCCCTGGCTGTCCTGGTACTCATTCTGTAGACCAGGCTGGCCTCGAACTCAGAAATCCGCCTGCCTCTGCCTCCCAAGTGCTGGGATTAAAGGCATGCGCCACCACTGCCCGGCCAGATTTTTCTTAATGTTTAGCTTTTGTTGAGATATAGCTTACACACAGTTCAATGCATAAATCTTGAGAGATTGGTGAGTTTTGACAGATCTACATGCTCATTTCACCCTCACCAGGAACACTTTCTCATCCCCTCCTCTCCACCTTCCAGCCAAATGCCCCCTGGTCCCTGTTACTGTAGAGGGTTTTCACTTTTTGAAGAACTCATACTCACAGCGAACTCCTTTGCGTTTAGTTTCTTCGTTCTGTATACTTTTGTCTCATGTATAATAAAGTGTATTCACCTAAAGTCTGATGTGCCGCTGTCCCAGGATCCCTCTTTCCCCTTTTGTAAACAAGCCCTGCCTTCATGGCTCTGGAGCTTAGTTCTAGGATTCCCCACAGATACCAAATGCAAGGCGCCTTCAACAAAATGACGTAGTATGTACATAAAACTAGATGGGGCTCAGCTCAAGGCCCTGTGTTCGATTCCTAGCATCACAGAAACTGTTCGTGGTGGTGCACACCTCTAGTTCCAGCACTCAGGAGGTGGAGGCAGGGGATTTGGGAGTTTGAGGTCATCCTTGTCTACCTAGTAGATTCCAAGCCAGCCTGAAATACCCGAAAACCTGTTTGCTTCTAACTCCAATTTCACAGGGTCTGATGCCCTCTTCCCAGCTCCTTGGACACTTCGTGCAACCTGTGCACATACTTTTACAGGCAGGCAAAACACTCATATACACAAAATAATAGATAACCAAATGCAGGAGGGATATCTGGAATGCGTTGACTAAACAAAAACCAGTCCCTAGTTAACTGGGCAAATCCTGATGCACAGCCATGAGTCATGCTTGCATTTGTGTGGATCCGCAGTTCCCCTCAGCGATGTTTTCGCAGCTTTTATTGTGAAGGTTTTGCTTCTAGATACTTTATTTTGTTAGCTGCCATTGTAAATGGGATTTATTTTCTTGTTTTCAGTTAGGAGTAGTTACTGATATATGTGTGTAGAGCTACGTGTATTGATTTTTTTTTTTTTTTTTTGGTATAACGATCTTATATCTTTTTATGACCTGAATGTTTTTGTGATAGGTTCAGGTATATGTTGCTAACTCACTTCAGTTCATGGCTGAGTAGTGTTTGATTTTTAAACTAGATTCCTGTCAGCTGTCCGTAGTGTGCGTCTAGGTGTTAGTTGCCCTACACGGGCCTTTGTGCAGTTATGTGCCAGCTCTTTCTAGGCATGTGTTTCATTGTCCTTGATAAGTTCTGCGAATAGACTTGCTGTAGGTGTGAGGGAGCTTCTCAAAGTGCTCTTACGTTGTACGTTCAACCAGCAATAAATTTGTTCCATAGTTTGGCCAATATTTTGTGTGCCAGTGTTTGCAGGTGACAATTTCAGGAGAGAGAAGTGACTTTATTCTTTCTCCTTGAGTCTCTTGCTCAGCTGAGGATGGGAAGTGTGGCTGGTGTTCCTTGCCCATGGTTTTGCCTCTTTTGATGTTTTCAAGTCTCTCACCCTGGTCGCTCAGTTGGGCTGTTCACTTTCTGTGTGGGAGTCTGAGTGCTTGCTCATATGTGTGCGGTGTGGAGATTTCCTACCATGCTGTGATTGTTCATTTGCTGTTTAAGATTTTATTACTCTGTCCCTGTCTGGGTCTCTCATTCTCCCTCTCTCTGTATGTGTGTGTGAGTATGTGTATGCACGTGTGCATGTGTGTGTGTGGTGTATGGCTGAGTACAGATGTCTATGTATCTGCTGGGTATATGGCAGTCAGAAGACAACTTTCAAGAGTTTGCTCCAGCCTGATGTATGGGGCTGAATTCCGGACATCGGGCTGGCCCAGGAGTGCTTTACCCAGTGAGCCATCTTGCTAGACTATGTTCTTTTGTCTTTAATGATATCAATCATAGTTTCTTTTTCTGTTGTTGTGATAAAATACTCTGATAATGCACCTTAAAGGAGAAAGGGTTCATTTTAGCTAATGGTTGTGAGTTACCCATCAGAATGAGGAAGCTGAAGGAGGTGCTTGACCCAGCTTTTCCCTTCGAGTCTAACCACAAAGAGTGATGAAGAGAAATAAGAGCTCAGCTTACTTTCCCACACATATAGCCTAGGCCCAAACCTGCAATCAAGAGGTGTCTTCAGCCACCAATTAACATAGTCAAGGCAATCCACACAGTTATGTCCGAGGTCTATCACCCTGGTGATTTTAGAATCTAGCCACGATGATATCTTGTTTCTTTTAACTGTTTTAATACTAATATTTAATACAACTTTTGATTTGGATGTGTGAATGTGTAACTGTATAAATCTAACTAGTAAGTTTATTTTATCTTTTTATTACTAATAGTTTATATAGTTTATTATATATAGTAAGTGTGTACTTTCTTAAATATGAAGATTATCTGTGTAATATGGTTAATGTTTAGACCATGACAGCTTTGTTCAAGTCTTCTGTGGTCACATGCTAACAGGTGCTACTTGCTTTTCTTATTTCAGAAATTTAATGAAATTGCTTAGACATACTCAATATATTATCTATTAGCTTATGTAGATATTTTTAATAGTGTTGAGGAAAGTCTTCTTAATGCTTCTCAGTTTGCAGTATGTACTGCATTTGTTTCAGACGTCTATTAACAGTGTGTAGTTTTTCTAATTTGTTCTGTGGTGTCATAGCACTTTGCTCAATTAAGAAGTCATTGACTTCCAGAGCGAATCCCATTTGGCTTGGATGCTGTGAGGTTCAATCTGTTCAGCGTTTCATGTTTTATGATTTTTATATTTGTTTTCAAAAATGAGAGTAGATTTCTTTCTTAATGTGCTACATTTATGTGAATTACTTACCGGCTTATGATATTTAATGTAATAACTAGTCAGATTGCACCCTTTACATTCTAAGAATTTTATGGACATTTGAAAAACTTACTGTAAGAGTTCATGCCCCCAAAACCTTATGTTCTAGGTAGATTTTTTTATTTATGCTGAAAATATTTACATAATTATAGATATGATCTGATAGGAATTAAATTGTTTTATAGGAAATCGAACCTTACCAGCATTTAAATTATTCATAATGTAAAATAATGGCTATATATGGTAACCTTTGTATTAAACACTTTTATATAAATAATTGGCATTCTATGTAGAAAAGTAGGACAGTAACATTTCAGCAGAATTCAAGAAGAAATAGATGACTTGTAAATGTAAGTGATGTATACTAACAGTCTGGATTTTTCATAATATCCCTTCCTCTTACCCGTTTATTTAAAAAAGTCCAATGCCAAGGAAAACACCAGTGAGCTCTAGAATCCCAAAGTCTCCCCCAGCTCTGACCTTCCTTCCTATCATAGGTTTTAAGAAATGCAGTCTCCCTCTTTTCTCCAGTGCCAGTCTGTTTGTGCTGGATTCCTTTGCCCATCGCAGCTCGTTGCTCCTCTGTGATCCAGTGATTTTGATAGGGGAAAGATCATCAATGACACTGCAGTTCTCAACTGAATGGCACTAAACTCTCTGACATTTGATGTGCTCGCTGTCCTGTGACCAGTCTTACCTTTCCCTTTATTTGTGATGATACCCAGTCCTTCTTAAATTTCATACTCGTAAAATGTTCGAGGGCATTGCTTAGGAAAGACACCATACCTCCTGAACATAGGTTCGTGTGCATTTGGTTTAACGAACCATGTGACAGTAAGTCAGAGGCACTTTGTCTCCATTTCTAAACACTTAATTGTGTGTTTGCTAAGGAAACAGGGCACTTTCGTATGTAAAGAGAAGGGAGTTGGCAAACCAGGAGGATTAGCAGTGATGCCAAGAGACAGTCTGGTTCACGGGCAGCATCCAGAGTTCTTCCGCTACTTCAACACCACTGTAGTTAGAGTCAGGTATCCATGGTTCCAGGGCCATGTGTTACACTCAGTTGTCATGTCTTTAGTTTGCTTTAATCTCAAGCATTTTCTCAGCTTTTTTTTTTTTTTTTGAGTTTCTTGTACTCTTATTTTGAAGAGTACAAGTCAGTTTGGGGAAAAGTATGTCAGTCTGATTTTTTCCCTCAGAGTTAGGTTATCCCTGTAGTGTTCATCTCTGGCCAGAGCTTCTCTGTGCCGACGGGTTCTCTTACCCCTATGTCTGATGAGACGCACATGATTATCTCCCTGTTGCCTGTGCTACCTTGATTAGTTTGTTAAGGTGGTGTATCTGATAAACTTTTTCTCATACAGTAAAGTCTCTTTTTCTAAATAATAGTTTGTAAGACGGGAAGGGAGGTATGATGCTGCAGTTAAGACCAGTGACTCTTCTTCCAGAGGACCCAAATTTAATTCATAGCACCCATGTTGGGTAGCTCACAACGACCTCTAATTCTAGCTGCTGGGGATTCAATGCCTGCTTCTGTACTCTATGGGCACCTGTATCTCTGTTCACATAACCACCAGGGATACAAATAATTAATGCCTTAGTTTTACTATTGCTGTGATGAAGTACCACAACCAAAAGTAACTTGCAGAGGAAAAGGAGTTTATTTGGCTTATACTTCCACATCTCCATTCATCATGAAGAAAGTCAAGACCAGAACTCAAACAGGGCAGAAACCTCTAGGCGGGAGCTGATGGAGAGACCATGGAGGGGTGCTGCTCAATGGCTTGCTCCCCATGGCTCGCCCGGCTTACTTTCTTGTAGAACCCAGGACCACCAGCTCAGGGTGACTCACAATGGACTAGATCATCCATCATCAATCACTAATTAAGAAAATGTCATATAGGCTTGTCTACATCCCAGTCTTATGGAGGCATTTTCTCAACTGAGGTTACCTTCTCTCAGATGACTGTTGTTTGTGTCAAGTTGATATAAAACTAATGACCACAACAAAATATAATAAATTTGTAGGAGATACATCAAGAGTAAGAATACATCAAGAGTAAGATATCCTACTTATGTGTGTGTGTGCACATCCACATGTGAGTGAGTGTGTGTGTGTGTGTGTGTAGTTACTTGAGTCTTGTTTGGGTCTTGACTTTTCCTTCTCAGTCTCCTTTGCTGGCTTCCTGTGTTATACGTTGGAATTGTTCAGCAAGGTTTTTCTGCTGTCTTATGAGTTACTTGGGTTATAGCTATTTGAATGGTAGTTTCTCCTACTAGAGCCAGGGTCAGCCTTAGCTCTTTTTTGTAGACCCCCGGCCATCCCATATTTGTAGATGTGTGAGAGAGTGCTAAACAGGTGCTTGAATGGACAGGGTTTCTCTGTGTAGCCCTGGCTGTCCTGGAACTCACTCTGTAGACCAGGCTGGCCTCAAACTCAGAAATCCACCTGCCTCTGCCTCCCAAGTGCTGGGATTAAAGGCCTGCGCCACCACTGCCCTGCCCAAGTTTTACACTGTAAATAGAAGTCTTATTTGAGAGTCTTGAACAGCCGAATGACCAGATTTGTATAATGCTAGATGAATATTCATGTGTCATTATCTCTAACCTGTGCATTTATTTGTATTTGTCACATTTCATTCTCTGAAACAGAGCTACATTTTAGCCAATGACTCTTATAACTGATGTGAGCCATGTTTGAAGCATTCCATTAACCTCATTCTAGGTAGGGCAAAAGGAAGAGCATTAGAAACCCTTGAGATTCGGTGACACACTGCGAAGTCATTCCGATCAGTTCTGACACTGTGTGATATGGTGATGTTGGGCTATTTGAAGGTGTCAGTGGCAGACTGTGGGGTTTGGGGGTGTAAGTTGAATTGATGGATCAGCAGTTCTTGGGTTGCTAATCCCTCAGGACAGACTGGGTATTCGTCTACCTCCAGTAGTTGGCAGTCACGTAAGCATAGCTGTGAGATGGTACAATGAGAGAGTCCTTTATCTTCCAGCCCGGGAGACTAGAGCTCTGATGCGTCTCAGTGCAGTATAACTTCTTCTTATTTCACTTATTAAAACAAAACAAAAAAATAAAACAGAACGTCAACACTTATTTTCTTTATCAACAGGAGTGAAACCTCGATCGGGCTGGGCTATAGACCCCTTTGGACATTCACCCACAATGGCGTATCTTTTAAAACGTGCTGGATTTTCACACATGCTCATCCAGAGAGTCCATTATGCAGTGAAAAAACACTTCTCTTTGCAAAAAACGCTGGAATTTTACTGGAGACAGAATTGGGGTATGTAGGATCTGATGAAAACTGATGACTCCATTGACCAAGGTGTAAGACCTCAGGGGCTCTGAGCGGGAAGCAGTGTGGGGCAGGGGCTCTGAACGGACAGCAGTGTGGGGCAGGGGCTCTGAACGGACAGCAGTGTGGGGCAGGGGCTCTGAACGGACAGCAGTGTGGGTCAGGGACTCTGAACGGACAGCAGTGTGGGTCAGGGGCTCTGAACGGACAGCAATGTGGGTCAGGGGCGCTGAGCAGACATCAGTGTGGGTCAGGGGCTCTGAGCGGGAAGCAGTGTGGGTCAGGGGCTCTGAGCATACAGCAGTGTGGGTTAGGGGCTCTGAGCATACAGCAGTGTGGGTGTCTTAGTTACTTTTCTATTGCTGAGACAAATACCAAGACCAAGGCAACTTATAAAAGAAAAGATTTATTGGGGCTCATGGCTCCAGAGGGCTAGAATCCATGATCCTCACAGCGTGGGGCATGACAGCAGGCCAGCTGACATGGCACTGGGGCATTAGCCAAGAACTTACATGTTTAGACATAATTACAAAATAGAATGGCACTGGCTTTCAAAACCCCAAACTCACCCTAGTGACTGACCTCCTCCGACCCGACACTACCATACTCCCTCCAATAGGGCCACACCTCTAATCCTTCCCCCAAAGTTCCATCAACTGGGACCAACCTTCAAACAAATGAGCCTGTGAATCCATTCTCACTCAAGACACTAGACTCCAGAGGATGTTACTTAAAGTATAGGCTTCGATACTTATAATACAGTACTGCTTTAAGATAATTTTTGTTATCGGACAATTATTTCCCATTGTGTTTGTGTCAAGATTCTTAGGAATATTGATATCAATTCATGTTTGGAAAATTGTGAAGTTGTTTTTATGACCAACAGAAGCAAGTGGATTTGAGCATTTAGTATTTATGCCAACTGGTGTTTTTACTCTTCTTTGGTTTTTATAGTGATTTTATTTGTTCATTGCATGTAGTAAATATGGCTCATTAGATATGGCTCCTAGTGTTGTGACCTTTAACACAATTCCTCAAGCTGTGGTGACTCCCAACCTTACTGTTATTTTTCTTGCTACATCCTAACTATAATTTTGCTACTGTTATGAATCATAGCTTAAATATTTCTGGAGGTAGAGAACAGTTGGAAACTGCCGGTCTAGTGGGAAAATCACTATTTTCTCAGACAGTGAGCCTTAGAACTCATGCAGTCATATCTCAGGCCTAGCTGGTGTTCCTTCTCTCTTGTCATTCCTTGGAATGACATGGATTCTGTCCTCCCAGAGAGTCCCCCTCCTTCCTGTATGCAGACAAATTAAGTCACAATTTTCTGGAGGACACTGTATATATGGGAGGTCTTGTCTTTACCAACCCTCATTAAATATGAACATCTTACTTATTTACTTTTGAGATTATAATATAATTGAATTAAATTATAAGTGAATAATTATAATTCACTTTCTCCTTCCAGACCCTTCCCTGTACCCTGCTAGACTAGCTCTCTTTCAAATCCATGGCCTCTTTTTTTCATTAATTGTTATTGCATGCGTGTATATATAAAATATATTTCCTGAACTGTTACTGTATTCATGTTTTCAGGGCTGGCCCTTTGCTATTGGACAACCCGTTGGTGTGCTCGTCCTTGGGGAAGCCTGGTTTGCCTGCTCTCCGCATTCCTTGGTCATGTGTAGTTCTTTGTGTAGAGTTTTGAGGACCTTTGGCCGTTTCCCATTGACTTAAGCATGTCCGTCGGTGTCCTCTTGTTCAGACCTCTTTTGGGCAGGCATATTGGTTGGCCTTTATGGCTGTAATTTTTGACATCAGCAGGAGGCACAGCCTCAGCAAACTCCGTTGTCTTCTGGCTCTTACAGTCTTCCTTCCCGCTCTTCCCCTAATTGGTCCTGTTTTCCTTATCTGGTTTCTGCAGTTATCCAGGCCATGTACTCACATCAGGAGACTGGGAGCTCAGGGGAGCCTTCAATCGTAGAGATCCTGTGACATTTATCTTTCAGAGTCTAGGGTACCTCACTCAGTATAATCTTTTCTAGTTCTAGATTTGCTGATTCTTGTGCTTTGTTTTAGTTCTTTGTTCCTATGTTCTAAAGTTCTCTGATTTTTATTATTATATTCATTGACTGGATTTGCATTTGGTTTGTTCTTTTTTTTTCCCATAGTTTTGAATCGCACCATAAGCCATTTATTTGTGCTCTTCCTGATTTCTGAAAAAAAATTCAAACATAGGAATCTAGTGCTATCAGTCTCCCTCGCAGGGTGGCTTTCAGTGTCTCAGGCTTTCGTGTCTCAGGGGTTTTGTTGTGTTTCGTTTTCATTTACTTCCAGCGAGATTTTTATTCCTTTCTGACCCATTCATTATTCAGTACTTAGTTATTTATTCGCCTTGAATTTGCTTATTTATTAGTGATTTGTTTGCTGTCAGTTTTAAGTTTTATTTCAATGTGGTCTCAAAGGATAAAGGGAGAGAATTCTACCATATTGAATTTGTAAAGATTTATGTGCATGTGAGTGTATGTGTGTGTGTATGTGTCTGTGTGTCTGTGTGCACATGATCAATGCACCCACAAATACACACCCACATGTACAACATACACCCACATGTGCATGCACACATACAAGATGTGATCTCTGTTGGGGAAACTATGTGCTGCTGAGTGGAGTGTATTCTTTGTGTTTGTGTGGGATATTTTGTAGATATCTGTAAGTCCATTTGCTGTGTGATACCAATTAATTCTAATATTTTGCTGTTTAGTTTTTGTTCTGATGACCTGTCTACTGGAGAAAGTGTGGTATTGAAGTTACCTACTATTAATTGAGTCATGTTACTCCATTTCTTTAAATCCAGTAGAAGATATTTTAGGAAATTGGGTACCCCAGAGTTTGGTGTTTGGTTTAGGATAGTAATGTCTTCTTGATTAACTGTTCCTTTGACTGGAATGAAATGTCCCTCTCTATCTCTGATTAACTTCAGTTTGAAGTCTACTCAGCTGGGTATTCAGATAGCAATGTCTATTTGCTTCGTGTTCATATTTTATTCGAGAACTCTTGTCCGTCCTTCTACTCTGAAGTGGTGACCATCTTTAAAACTGAGTTGTGTTTTTTCTTGTAGGTAACGGATTTTGTTTATTCATTTTTTAAGTTTTTTTATTATTTGTTTATGTATTTTATGTATATATCTTTATACCAGAAGAGAGCATCAGATCCCACTGTGGATGGTTATGAGCCACCATGTGGCTGCTGGGAATTGAACTCAGGTCCTGTAATGAGCAGCTAGTGTTCTTAACTTCTGAGTCATCTCTCCCACCCTAGATTTTGTTTATCGATCCATTCATTCAGTTTGTGCCTTATGATTAGAGAATTGAGTCCATTGATATTTAACATTTTTATTGAAATATGTGTGTTAATTATGGTCATGATGTTGTTGAAATTTGGTGTTGTTTATGGTCTCATTATTATTTTGTATTTTAATAATTATAGCTCCGTCTTTCTTTCCACGGTCTCTCTGAGATGCTCAGTTCTCTTTTGGCTTGAAATAATGCTTTCTGAATTTTCTTTGGTTACTTGGATATATTTTCGTTCAGACTGTTCATATTGTGGAAGGTTGTTCTGTTTGTTTGTTTTTGTTTTTTGTATTTTGTTTTCTTTTTCAATCATGGCAGATAGTTTTGCTGGGTATATTATTTTATTTAGGTTGGCTGTCAGAGTCTTTTAGGACTTGGTTGCTTTTCTTTTCTTTAGATTCTTTTTGGCTTTTAAAGTTTCTAATTACAAATAAGTTGTTATTCTAATTTTTTTTTTTTTAAATGTGACTTGTGATTTTATTCTCTGGCATCTTTCAATATACTTTGTTATATATACTTAATGTTTTAGCTATGCTATGCCACCGTGTTTCCTTATCTACTGTTTTAGATGCTCTCCGGGTTTCTTTTATCCCTGTGTGTGTACTTTCTCTTGGTTTGGGGAACTTTTCTTCTATGATCTTGTTAAAGATCTGGTCTGTGTCATTGACTTGGAATTCTTCTTTCTTATCTATGCCTGTAATGGAAAGACTTGGTGCTTTGTTGTTGTTGTTTTTGTTTGTTTGTTTTGTTTTGTCTTGTTTTTTAATGGCTTCCCACACTTCCTGTGTGTTCCTTTCCTGTGTTTTATTTTACTCTGCATAGATTCTGTACTTATTTTTGAGTCCTTATATTCTGTCTTCTGCTTGATTCATTCTTCTTGGCAGGCTTTCCTTTGAGTTTTGTAGTTGCATCATTGGGATCTCCAAATATGTCTTCATTTCAGCTTGAGTCTTCCTCAGGGTTTGTATTTCCTCACTTGTTTCTTTTCCCACATCTTGGGTTGTCTTTGACATGTTCATCCTATGTTCTGCTTCATGTTTTCTTGGTTATTACTCAAGTATCTATTTTCCTTAAGCCTTTTCTCCTTAAGTTCATTGATCTGTTTCTTTGTCATTTCTATAAATTCCTTGAATTTTTTGATGAGGCTTATGATTTTTAAAAATCCTTTATTTTGGGGTTCATCTATGTAATTCTCATTGATAAACATTTCTATAGGATTGGTAGTTTCTGGAGAGAAGGAACTGGCTTTATCTTTACTACTGCTGGTATTTTTGTGATGAGATACAGTTGTGTGGACTTTGTGTTTATAAAAATAAAAAGAGATATATTTTAGGGAGGTATAGGGAGGTAGGGAGGTGTGGGGGAAGGGCGTGCCTCAGCAGGCCCAAGGCCAGGCAGCCCTTCCCCCTGATGGACTAACCACATCAAGGTATAGTATAGAATAGAGTTTATTTAGGGCATGGGCATGGGAGTTAAGAGGGTAGTAGAGGCAGAGAAAGGCAGAGAGAGGAAGAGAGTAGAGAGGTGGAGGCCGGCCATGACCACGTGGAGAGAGGGGGGAAGGGAATGGGGAAAGGTAAGGGATAAGAGATGTAAGAGAGAGACAAGAGAAAGAGAGAAGTGGAGGGGCAAGCAGCCCCTTTTTTAGTGAGCCAGGCCCACCTGGCTGTTGCCAGGCAACTGTGGGGAGGAGCATACCTGACTATTGCCAGGTAACTGTGGGGTGGAGTTTAGACAGAATGTTAACAGACTTCCTTTATTCGTTGAATGTGTTCTGGACAGAGCAGCTTTGTCAGAAGAGAGGGTATATCAATAGTGTTGGACCTAATAGTTGGGTGTAGCTTGGGTAGAATGAAGTCAAATGGACAGAGAGGACTAGGTTGGTATCTAAGCTGTGCTTCTTCCTTCAAGGCTGATTTGGAGGTAGATCTTGCTGGCTTGAAAGTCTGGGTATGATTTGGAAGAATCCTGTATCCTGCGGTATAGATAGGATGATTCTGGCCAATGTCTAGAGCTTCTTTGTGGAGTAGGCAGGGGAGGCTCAAATAGGCTAGTTCATTGGTTGTGGGTCCCAGTCTAGATCTGGTGGAGTTTGGAAAAGACATGGATAGGGAAGTAAGGCTAGACCCTGGTATAGGCGGACATGGGAAATCTAGTCACCAACTGGGGTGATTGGAAGCTTTTGAGGAAGAATCTGTGGTTATTTAAAGATAGGATAGGTCCTGGTATAAGTGTACGAGTTGACTGTGGCAGCCATAGGGTGTTCAAACAGGTTGGGTAAGGGAGGTGAGACTCTGTAACAGCCTAGAGGTTGGTTACTACACAGGTGGGATTGTGCAGACTAGGCAGACCAGGGCCCTGGTGTGGGACCCGAGCTAGATTTGGCAGATCCTGGGAAAATCATGGTGTGGAAGTCAGGGATACTCAGCAGCTAGATCCAGGAGGAGGATGTGGGGAGTCTAAGTCTGGGTACCCAGCGGGGTGTTTTATATTTGTTTTTATTTGTTGAATCTTTATTGTAGGACATACCTTTTATGAATGCTTTACGATCCACTCTCTCAGTGAGTCTCTCTAACTGTCCTGAGTTGATTTAATCTTTTATGGCAAAGAAATGGAAGCTTAGATTTGTGAAGACATTGGTGGGGAGGTAGAACTTAGTGCTGTATATTTCCTGAGGTTGGAGCCTCTGCCCCCAGTGCCAGTGTGGTTGAGTCTGACCTCCATCTCTGAAAAGGACTTTCTTGATGAATGGATGCGAAGAGGTCACTGACCACCTTACACTTGCTTCCTGAGTCATCCAACCACCAGTGTTTCAGAAAAAAGCTGTTTTTACATTAAGAAAATAACTTTCCCACATGTGTGGAAAAGTTCTAATAAGGTAGGTTTGGGAATGTGGCTTCCTGAAAGATGTTTTCAAATTAGGTGTAGCTTCTTTGTGTTTTATGTTCTTAATGAGGCCGTTATTTTCATTGTTAAAAATATTCACTGACTGCCTGTCCCTATTAAAGAAGCAATGCCCATTGTAGAAACTGGAAATCCATACATGCATGAAAGGAGGGTCCTGCTAAAGCCTGGTATCTTCCCCACAAACCTCTAGTCTTCCTGGTGGTCTGCTTCTGCCCTGTCCTGGGCAGTGGTCTCACGCAGAGACTGAGGTCTTAACTAAAACACCTTCCTCCCTCAGTGGCTCTCAGGTACATGCTATTTTGGTTTCCTTTGATATTTGATTTGGAAGTTTCCTTTCCTCTGTTCCCTTTGTGATGGAAAATACCACTGCCCCCTTCCTAGGACCAGCAGGAGGGACTTCATGAACTTCCCAGTGTTGCACTCTCTCTCCTGGCAGGGGAATTGGCCTTCCTCTAGGGCTTCCCTCCTCTGCCCACCCTTCCTCCCTTGTTCCTCAGCCCCCCTCTTCTTCATCTTCTCACCGAGCCTCTCTGGCTGACCTAACTGTCACAGTGTGTCCCCAGGAACAGATGTAGCAGAAGCTGGCAGCCCAGCGTTGACAAGGTCGAGATTCTGCATGAGCCAGCTGTAGCTCTTATTCTTGCTCAGGTTGTGTGCTCCAGGTCACCAGGGACACCATGGATATTTAAAAGAGGGGAGTGAGGTTGAGCTAGAGCTCTTCTTCAGCTGTGCCTGTGAACTGCTTCTGGAGTATAAAAAAGCCCACTGATACTGCTCAGCTTGCATTTCTTAGATCTGTAGAAAATGATGGCATCTGGGTAGTTTTGGAGAGAAACAATTTCATGACTGGAAATGTGTTGACTTTCTATTTTAGATCTTGGATCTGTCACAGACATTTTGTGCCATATGATGCCCTTCTACAGCTATGACATCCCCCACACCTGTGGACCTGATCCTAAAATATGCTGCCAGTTTGATTTTAAACGGCTTCCTGGAGGCAGATATGGTTGTCCCTGGGGAGTTCCCCCAGAAGCAATATCTTCTGGAAATGTCCAAAGCAGGTATTAAAATGTGTGTTTTGTAAGACATCAAGAACATCGTGGCCACTCACTTCCCTGTTGTTGGGGGGCTGAATAAGTGGGTGTTGGCAGCCAGCATTATCCTCACTCAGACCAGGTCTAATGCAGCTTCAGAATGTCAGCACCTCGACCATGCCTTTGTGGGTTCTAATTTAGTGGCAAGTGAACAATGACAGATCAATATACAATGGCTAACTTAACGCTGTTATTACCATCTCCTTTGCACTCACTATAAAAGCTTTCTACTGTGTTTGATTGATTTCATATACTTCTGTTGATAATAAGACTTTTGGTCCTCATTGTATGAAGTGGTAAGAAAAGCAACTCAACTTCAAAAGCACATTTTATTAAGATGGAGCACACAAAGAGTATAATTATCTCTTACCTTAATAACAATTTCAATAATGGTGACTTGCACAGCTCAGATGAATACACATTTTTGTATCTTTCTGATGTTTTTGACTTACAGAAGACTTTAATTAGAATTATTTATACTTAAATACGTTTGAATAAAAATTGCAAGGATGGACCACTTCTTCAGAAAAAATCGCAATAATGAAGGAAACTTCTCATTTCAAGTTACGTATAGTTTCTCATTTTGGTTCCTATAAAGTTAGGTTCCTACACTAAAAGTGAGAAATGTGCAGTACATTGTGATGTGACATAAAAACACCAAATTTTGCTAGAAAAAGAATACAACTTTTGAATAAATTAATAATTATGTATTATCATCTGTGTATTTAAAGGTTATTTTAAATAGTTTGGTAAAGTAACAGTTCTAGGTTCTCTGGTATTTTAAGGAATATATATATATATGTGTATATATATATATGTATATATATATAAATTATACATACATATTTAATTAAAGAAATATAAAGTTTGAGAGAGAGCACGGGGGAGATTACATGGGTATGGTTGAATAACTTTAAATAGATAGATATGAGAGTACATAAATCAGGAGGGTGTTCTGTTTGTGGTGGTTAATCTGTTATATTTTATTTTGATTCCTCTTACTGGGGGAGGGGGTCCTGTTTTGTTTTGCATATGCATTTGAAATTACAAGTAATAATTAAAAATATATTTAGAAAATGTGGAATTTAAGTAGTTGGTAATAAAGATTAACTTTCTCGCCAAATGCTAATCTCAGAAAACTACGAATCATATATTCTATGAAATCACTATGATGATACTTTGAAGCTATTAAATTATTGCCAAAATTTTGTGTTTGCAAAGCATTTTCAGAGAGTATAAATTTCAGAATGTCCATATGGGATTCTAAGTTTAATTAAATATTATTTTCCATAAAACACCTCTTACTGATGTTCTTTGAAGTCCCTTCATAAGTTTTATATTGGGAATTAGAATTTACTTTTGGATAATCTTTGAAGATTGGAGTACTAGGCGAAAAACCACTCTGTCGTTTAACCACAAGTTTCATAAGCTTTGACTCTCTCTATCCTGACTGGCTCCGGCTTCATCTGCTTATTTAATTTCATTCTGTGAGCCTATCTTCCTGTTTTCTCAATGGTGTCCTCCAAAGGACGTTCCTCCAGAACACTGACGCTGAAGTATAAAAGCTCTTGACCTCAGCACACCAATGGCTGGCTGGCCTTGGGGGTCATGGTTCAGGGCCCAAGAGGGTGAAAACCAGAAGAGCAAATTCAGATGACAAGCAGGAGCCATTGACCAGAAGGGCAGTGTGACAGTGGCCAGGCTGTTGGCGGCAGCTGTACAGTGAGTGGCTGTCCCTTTGGAAGGGAAATATTAAAATTCCAGGAAATATTTGGTGTTACGATTTATACTTTTTAATCTTTTTCTAAAGTTGCTTTCTTGCACATTTTACCAGGCTATTAGATTTTTGGTTGTTAGACAGTGGGATAGTAAAGTAGAGTGAAGTTCAGCATTGCTATATAGTTGAGAGACCTTAGATCTTCCCCTACGAGATTACTGTAAAACATGGGCTCTCTGGTGTCTGATTGCTGTGGTAGGGAAGGGGGTTCCAGGAAGACATTGGTATCTCAGTTGGCCGTGACGTCTCAAAGGATATCCTTTGGAAAATGATGTGACTTCCCTATGGTAAGAATTTGTAGCCATTTAAAACAGACAATAAGGAATGGAGAAAATCTGTCTTATAAATTTCACTTTACCTAATTTTTAAAAGGAATTAATAATTTTTTTCCCATATAATACACCTTCGGTGTCTAAGCTGTCTTTTTCCTGAGCTGCTGGGTCAGCTTTTCCTGATACATTTTGTTTTTACAGGGCTCAGATGCTACTGGATCAGTACCGGAAAAAGTCAAAACTTTTCCGCACTAAAGTTCTTCTGGCCCCACTGGGGGACGACTTCCGGTTCAATGAGTACACAGAGTGGGATCTGCAGTACAGGAACTATGAGCAATTATTTAATTACATGAACTCCCAGCCCCATCTTAAAGTGAAGGTGAGGAGAGAGCCTCTGTGACGTCTTTGGAGTTGAGCCTCCGCCTACCTCCGCCCTTCACTGAGACCCCACCACAGTAGCCAGTGTCTCTGCCCCTGCCTGTATTAAACATAAACATAAATTTGCCATACCCTATGGTGATATTTCCGAAGGTCATCCTTTCTTCCTGTGTGAGGGAGTTTAGTGCTTGGGGATTAGAGAAGCATTCCTTTTATGTGATTTTAAAAAATGTGCACCTACTGTGTGTCTGCTGCTCCTTCCGGATGTCTGCGCTGTTTACAGCAGGGAAGGTTATTGTTTTCTCCTGCATGCTGCCTCCTTGGTTTACTGATGTGACCAGCTGTTAGGAATGAGCGGTTCGTGGCTTTGACAAGTGTCTTGTGTTCAGAGAACACACTTTCACGTTTCCTAAGCGGGATGATTTTGAAAATAATCAATTGCTTGTGAATTTTATTGGGTTTTTTGTTTGTTTGTTTGTTGTTTGTTCGAAGAGCAGAGATAGCTGCTTTCTCTTCATGACCATGACCCAGTGCTCAGGAGCTTAGGGCCACCCTTGTTCCAGATGTGTCCTCTAGCTTTTGTTGGAGCAAATTGCAGGTGTCATGTTTTATCTATAACCTTAAAAAGTAGTAATTTAGAAACAGGAATCTAAACAGGATGACATTTTCTCAGTCTTATAAAACATGTTTTACTTGAGACATTTCAAATCTGACACATATATTGCATCTGGACACAAAGCCTTTTAAAGTTTTGCTTCAAATATATCTTGGAGACCCTATGTGACGAAATTCACTATTAAACATGTTTATTAGAGCCACATACCTATCCACAGCACATAGAAGATCTGCAGAAGGAAGTGCTGTGTCTGTGTAAAAAGTTTTAACAGTTCATAATAGATCATAATTTATGTGGTAAGAATTTAAGTTTATTAAGTAAACGTCTATAATATGAAATAAATGAATTTTTTAAAAAATAAAAAATTTATCCCAAATATTCACAATTAAAAATTTTCAATCGTATGAAGTCCATACCCTCAAAAGTGAAGCTCATACATGATCAGAGAAGGGTGAATGAAGATATCTTAACTCATCATCCATCCATCCATCCATCCATCCATCTAGTGTACATGAGTGTGGAGGCCAGAGATTCACACTGAGTACCTTCCCTGCTGGTTTTTCACCTTATGTCTGAGTCAGAGTCTCTTACTGAACCTGGAAGTTACATACGGCATGGGAGCTCCACCTGTCTCCACCTCTGTAGCACTGGCTTATGTGTACCACTGTGTCTAGCTTTCTAATGTGGGCGCTGCTGATCTGAACTCAGGTCCTCATGCTTTGTGGCAAGTGCTTTAGCCACTGAGCCATTTCCCAGCCCTCTAAAATGCATCTCATATATCTTACTTCACCCTAAAGAATTAGGTCATAATTTTGTCATTTTTCCCATTTCTTCTTTTGTACGCTCATTTTAAAAAGTTTAAGAATAAAGTAGTGAAATGCCATATACGGAGAATTGTGCAAACCGTAAGTGTGCAGAGAGTTTTTAAGCATCATCTAGAATCAAGCTTAAGCCGTCATCCACCCAAAGCAACTTCTTGGGATATTGCCCCTGCCCCCACGCACGGATGCAAGCACCCATGGAAGTAAAACGTACCACACTCATGTTTTCCGTGTTAATCCCCACTTCTTCCTCCAGAGAGTCTCGTTCTGCTCCTTGATAGTCCCATTTCTAGTTCCTTTTCCCTTTAGCGTCCACATATTAGAGATAACATTCTACTTGCTTTTCTGACTTTCTGAGCGACAATTATTTCATTTATCTGGATGATCTCCAGGTCCACTCACTTACTGTTTCCAGTATGATGCTGCTGCTGGTTGTTCCTCCTCCTCCCCTTCCTTCTTCTTCATGGCTAAGTAGTAATCCATTGTGTGTATGTGCCACATAGTCTTTTCCATTGACTTACTGATCTAGACAGGTTCCATAATGTGGCTATTGTAACTGGCACCTCAGCAAACGTGGACTTAGATGGGTATCTATATCGTACACTGTCTAATTCCTCCCGTTAAGCTCGGTGCTTCTCATGTTTAGGTCCACAGGAATATCTGGAATGGAGTGCAGTGAGTGAGCCTTTGGGTCTATAGACTATAGGTCTAAATAGTTCTTTAAACTGCTTACAGAGGCGTGCTTTCTCTTAAATTTGGACCTCGGTACAATTCAAAGAAAGTCAATGGCATTGAACACTCCCCTCTTAGCATTTATGAGTTTAACCTTTGTGCCCGTGCCAACATGAAACTCTTTCTAAATACTTATTAATTTTTCCTTTCTGCATAATAATTAATTATTTTATTAATGAATTAATAACAAAGTATTAATTAATTATTAGCAAATAACTGAAAAATGACTGTATTTCCTAGATCCAGTTTGGAACTTTGTCAGATTATTTTGATGCATTGGAGAAAGCAGTAGCAGCTGAGAAGAAGGGTGGCCAGTCTGTGTTCCCCGCCCTGAGTGGAGACTTCTTCACTTACGCTGACCGAGACGACCATTACTGGAGTGGCTACTTTACATCCAGACCTTTCTACAAACGGATGGACAGAATAATGGAATCTCGTTTAAGGTACTAGACCTTCAGATTGTTCCGTTTATTCTGTTATGTCTCCATACTGTTTTAATAGGGGTTCACAATACATCCTTTCTGTGGTGTCGTGTATTTGAGTTTTAATGCCATCAGAATATTTCTTTATAGTGTAATTAAGTTGAAAATCATACTTTTTTTGTTGTTGTTCTGAGCTGTCTTTTCTTCAGTTTGCACCTCGTATTTTCCTAATTAATTTTCCTGTATTGTTTCTGCCCCGTGTTACCATTAGATGATGCTTGTGCTTCTGCAGGCGGGAAACCCAGCAGGCTGAGCTGTTAGTCAGAGAGAATCAGTGCTTCTGAGCAGCTCCAAGTGGGTCTCTCAGTTCACGCTCTGAAATGAGTGCATTCTCTATGTGGGAGAGCTGCAGAGGCTTCATCTCGGTTCTGATTTCTTCTAAGTACCTTTTTCCATAGGTGTTATGGCTTTTCTTCTTAGAATTGGAAAGCATTGAGAACTGATGGGCAAGCAGGTGACTGGCTGAATAATTCTGTAGAAATGCCGGGAGAAAGCATGGTAGCATGAACAGCATGATCAATAGAACTTCCTGTCACTGACAGTGAGAGCTTTGTCTGTGATGTCCACTGTGGAAGCTTTTACACTTGAACACTGAAATGTGGCCAGTGTGGTTCAGAACTGGAGTCTACGTATCGTCCACGTGCCTCTAGCCACATTTGGACATGTTTAGAAACAGGTTTCTAAAAAACCAAGTCAGACATTCTGTGAACTGAACCATCTTGAGATGCCCGAGTTCTTTTCTTTCACCTCCGACCTAGTAGAGAAACTTATTTTCAAGATGATCTTTTTTTATTTCAAAGATTTGTTTTTACTTTATATATGTGTGTTTTGCTTACATGTATGCATATACCAGCAACTCATGTGTGCATGATGCCTGCAGAAGCCCGAGAAAGGTGGCAGATTATCTGGAACTGGAGTGACAGATGGTTATGAGCTGCCATGTAGGTGCTGGGAACTGGGGACCAGGAACCAAGCCCAGGTCCTCTTGGAAGAGCAGAAGTTCTGAACCACTCAGGAGCCATTGCTCCAGGCCTTCCGAGTCTTCATAGTATACCCCAGTTAGAGCTTACATTCTCTTTCAGGAGCTAATGTTTTGTGAATACATTTTAGAAAGACAGTTTTTTAAAAAAATCATACATTTCTTTAAGAAAATATCTTAGGTACTAGAGAATATTTATAGTATATTTATTATGTATATCATGTGTACACTACTATAAAATAGGTTTTATATACTAAAGAAATGTTCATGAAGTGAAGTTTATTATTGTAAAATTTTATGATAAAATGGAATAAATAATAAATAGTTTAAAGATGCCAATGGATTCATGAGTTTTGAATGTTAATTATTTTCTAATGGCAAAGAGTTGTGAATATATTCAACATACTGATGAAATATATTCAAGACACAGTGGTTATGACTAGGAATTTATTTTTACATTACGCTTTATGGCAAGATGAAGTAAAAAGTATATAATAGTTTTAAATTTCTGACTGTTACTTCATGTAAACCAAATGTATGTTTGTTGGTAAAATATTCCACTCTCATTTGCAAACTGTAGATAGAAAGGTATAAGGAAGAAAGTCTGGTAGTTTAACACACTAAGGTAATGATTGTTCAACATGTCTGAGGCCTCAGTTCAGTTCTTAGCACGCGCGCGCGCACACACACACACACACACACACACACGAGAGAAAAAATCATTTCAAAATCTTCAGAGGAATAGTTTTCAGACATTCCCATAGTGTAGTAGGTCTCCACCCCCACAGGAGTTGCATAACAGACACAGTATATATACAGGATAGTTACATTACAGTTGATAACAGTAGCAAAATTACAGTTATGAAGAACAATGACGTAATGTTAAGGTTGGACCACTACAGCATGAGAAACTGTATTAAAAGGTAGCAGCCTTAGAAAGGCTGAGAACAGTGCTACAGTGTATTACTGTTTTCAAAAGCAAGAATGGTTGCCATGGATGTGAGTGGGCGTACATGATTTATTTAACTCTGACTTGCTCATTTCCATGGCATGGGTCTAGACAAGAAGTTTGAAGTGGGGGTTAGTTTCTATCTTGTTCTCATTTTTACAGTTTAGAGAACTCATGACTTTTTATGAAAACAACTTCTAATACCTTCTTTTTCCTGAGTATTGATACAATTTTAAGATGCCTTTCATCCATTTCTCTAACATGTTTATGATGCAGAAACTTCTTTGGCTTCTTGGTCCATGTTGCCTTTGAAAACATTTTGAAAGAAACCTGTTTTGAAGCATGATCTGCTGATCATCAGCTTACATTCTTGTCTCAAAGCCATTCTAGTCTTTAAAGCATATGAAAAAGCCAGGCAATGTGCTTCATGCCAGCACTCAAGAGGCCAATGCAGGATTTGCAGGAGTTGGAAGGCCACCTAGGTTCATAGATCTGAATGCTTGGTCCTCAGTTGGTGGAACTGTTTGAGAAGGATTAGGAGGTGTGGCCTGTTGGGGGGGTGTGCCACTGTGCTGTGAGGTTTTCAAAGCTAACACCAGGCCCAGTTTCTCCTCCTGCTTTCCCTTTTCTCACTGTGTTCCATACAGAGAAACCTAGCTGCCTGCCAGCAGGCTCTGGCATTTTTCCAGGAGACTGATACCTCCAGTAAACACAGTAGTCTTTGGTGGTTGAAAACTTAAAATACATTAGATAGGTACAATGTTGGCTTTATAGAAAATTTTATCATTGGTATTTTCTATATAAGAATTTGCACTGAAATTGTATATTTGGTTTTATTTTTTTTTTTAGTACATTTAAAAATCATCAGTGAGCCAGGTACGGTAGTGCATGTGTTTAATCCAGGGCCAGTGTGGAGTGATGGGGGTGGCAGAGAGAGACAGGTGGATCTCTGTATGTTCAAGGCCAGCCTGGTCCACAAAGTAAGACCCTGACTCTAAAAATAAAAACAACAACAAAATTATCAGTGATGGTAAGTTAAACGTTTGTTTCAGAAAATATATTAATGACTCTTCTATACACTTAGGACTGCTGAAATTCTTTACCATTTGGCCTTGAAACAAGCTCAGAAATACAAGATAAATAAATTTCTTTCATCACCTCATTATATAACACTGACAGAAGCCAGAAGGAACTTAGGACTATTTCAACATCATGATGCCATCACAGGCACCTCGAAAGACTGGGTCGTTGTGGACTATGGTACCAGGTAATGTAACTATAGAAACACAGGTTCAAGTGAAATATTTTTAATGTGTGCGCGCGGGTGCATGCTCATGTGTGTGTCTGGAGATGAAGCCGCTAGTGTATTGCAGAGCACCTGTCCAGTGTCACTTGTTCTATATACTGCTATAGCCAAACATCGCCAACTTTCGAGAGCTGTGTGGAAGTGGTGTCCTAGCCTCAGCTTTCAACTCCAGTCCTCGTCCTCATCCCCAGATGTCAAGCCTTGTCTTAAATCCAGTGCTGTTGTCTCCTAAGCACAGAATGGCAGTCAAGGTTATCTTCTTTATCAGATACTTGACATTTAAGCAGTCATGTATAACCTGGGCAGGTAACCGAGCACCACTCCACTATACAGCAGCTCAATCCTGTCCTCTGTCATGCCCAGTTGCCCTTGGATGCTTGACATGACTTAGAGGGACACTGATAGGAAAGCCAGGTAAGGGGACTGCAGAGTCAGGTGTGTGGGAGGAAAGCTGTCCGAAATGAGAATGGTGGCTGGCATTGAGAGGAAGGACCTTCCTCAGGGAGGATCTCTCAGGCAGCTAAGGAAGCAGGTACTCAGTTGTTTCTAAAACGATTCTTAAAGAGTATCGGTAAAGAATTGGAAGCTGTGCGTACACTGTGGCTTGGAAAGACTGAGATCTTTGTCTCCAGTGCTGCCTAGTACCGGAGGACCTGACCTGTCATGACTGAGATCTCTGTCCTTACTCAGTTTGATAAGCAGACATGAGGATCTGCGCAGGAAGGGTTTCACTTCGGCCACAGAGTTTTACCTGCCGTCTCGCTATGCCTAGACTCTTGTGTCATCTAGATTTTCTTATAGTTTCATTGAAGTGTGGGGATATGGACCCAGTGGTAGAGGATCTGTATACCATCCATGTGACCTTATAGTTTAATCCTCTGTGCTAAAAAATATGTATAAAAAGATGCTTTACTCTGTAATATTTTAAACTTCTCAGACGTATACTGCTCACATTTAAAACTTTTATAACTACTCTCGTAGTGAAAGGAGTGTAGAGCATATAAAATCAATACTAAATAATTGGTTTGCCCCTGGCACTATCATTGTGCTAAGTAAGCACTGATGTTTTTAGTTCTAATATTTTAACTAGATTTCAAGCACTGAGAAGGAAACATTCTTAACATTCTTTTTTTTTTTTTTTTTTTTTTTTTGGTTTTTCGAGACAGGGTTTCTCTGTGTAGCCTTAGCTGTCCTGGAACTCACTCTGTCGACCAGGCTGGCCTCGAACTCAGAAATCCGCCTGCCTCTGCCTCCCAAGTGCTGCGATTAAAGGCATGCGCCACCACTGCCCTGCAGAAGGAAACATTCTTAAAACCTCACTATTGACTCCAGTCCTTCAAAAAGCATATTTAAGGTCTTATCTTGAATATCTTGTCAGTTTTCCTTTAATGCATTCTGCATAGAGGTTGAACTGTTGTTACTGGCGAAGCTGTGGCTGTTTCTCTCATAGAAAGCAAATTGAAAGGAAGGACAAAACCTGCTTGTCTTTATCCACTACTATTGCCTCTGACTTACTGAGAATTTCTAAGAACATCTTGGACACACAGGGCAGTGGGAAACCACTCTCCTGCTCTGCCCATTTGCTCTATCTGGCCGCCATAGCAAAGGTACCTGCCATAGGACAATGAATTATCCATACTCGTTCTATCTCGTGACCTTTGTAGGAGGCCAGTCACTAAGTACCCAGTGTGGTTTCTGATGCTTTTAGCTTAATACCAAGCCTGTTCAGAACTGTGTGTTAGAGGTGGCAGAAAGACATAGTAATTTTCAAATTGTACTTGACATTTGTAAATTTACTCTGCCAGTGCTTCACACTTCAACTGAAAAGTCGTAAACAATTATCAAGTCATTAGCACAGACACTTTTAAGAAAGAAATTTGAAAACGTGTTAGAGACTCCGAGACAAAGAGGCTGTCTCTGTGCTGGTGCTCTCTCTCTCCCACTTTGCTGTTGACTGCCGCTCATTCAGATGTTGGCAGGCATGTCCCTTTGAACAATTGTGTGAGTGAGGGATCGGTGTCTGCCAAGAACAACTCCAACCAGCATTAATCCTGCCCTGTTTATTCTCATGTCATATTTTAAAGTCTGTAGATCACCCAGTCTGTATGTCAACTCTACAGTGCTGGAGGGAAGCCAGGCCCTTCCAGCTTCTTCCTCTCTCTCCTGGGCTGAGTCTGAGGAGAACTGCTCTCAACAGTAGCCTAAATGTTTGCCTGTTTCTTTGTCTGTCTGTCTGTCTGTCCCCACTCCCTCATTGAGACAGGGTTTCTCTTTGTAGCTCTGGCTGTCCTGGAACTCATTCTGTAGACCAGGCTGGCCAAGATCAGGTTCTTTAACATGGAGAAGGAGAATGCTTTGTGGCACTTCTAAGGGTCACTTCTAATTGTGGTCTAAAAAGGAGTAACATAGGCTGGGGTCAGATGATGGACAGTTAGCTTCAAATGTAGATCTTTGGGCTGGTAGAGAAGGGACGGAGTCAGTGACATAAAGATCTAAGTCTTCCAGTTCCTCCCATGTTGTAGTTGCATAGTGAGAGGAAGCTAGGTGAAGGGTGAGCGGGAGGGGCCAAATGGACAGATGAATCTGTTGACTGACAGGCAAAGTAGCAGCTGTTTAAGCAACAGGCATGGGCACGGACAGAGAAGGTTCTGGAGTGCGTGCTTTATGAACCCTGTTCTGCATTAATGTGAGTTTGAGCTCATGTTAGGATGCCGGAGGCATTGTTACTCTCACATTGAGAAGTCTAAACATTTAAAATTCTGTTCTGCCCCATCTTTCCTGAACTTATTCACTGTGCTTCATTTGAACCGTATAGCTTTATCCGTCCTGAGGAGCTGTTTGGGGAATGCTCTACTCTCAATGTTCATGCCCCATCTCATTAGGACACTGTGCTTGCACGGGATAGATGCAAACGTAGGTCAGGGCCTTTCCCTCACGTTAATTAGGACTGTTTAATATGCTGTGATCCGTGTATGGTTAAGCTGTTGTAGCACATGAGTCCTATTCTGCAGGTCCAGCTGTCTGATAGAGATAACTTTGTGGATAATAGAAGCAGGCTTTGGCTGAAGGGATTTTATCCCTAACTACCTTCAGTTGTCTGGTATTTAGTCTGTCGAGAACACTTATTACTGTGGACAAATGTGTATATGTTGAGAAATTTATCTGGATAATGGTATGGACTAAAGTCCATAAGATTTTGTTATTAATGTTGTAGCTTTACTATGTAAATCTGTTTAATTAATCATATAGGCCCTGTACACTTAAGGCCTTACATTCTACACAAAGAAGTTGTCATTGTTTGTTGTTCAGTCTCAGTCTGTAGTTCAGGCAGGAACTCAGTATTATTTCCTGGCTAGTGTCAAATTTGTGTGTTCTTATCGATTCAGCCTCCTGCGTGCTGAGATCATACCCAAGTCCTGCTTCTTTCATAGATTTTTTTTTTTTGCGGCTGTTGTTACGTGACAGCAAAAATGTTTCAGCACATAGACACCGGGTCGCTTCCTGTATTAGAGAAAATAGTGCTTAGTAGTAATACAAGTAAAACGGGTCGTTCTGATCGATCAATGACTGACATGCTTGACAAAGTTGATTTGCAGATTTCTACACAAGTGTTTGTTTAAGGATGCTTGGTCCATAAAGCCTTATACAAGCAAGAAAATTAGAATTTACACCAAGTCATTTCCCACGAGGGGTTGCTCCAGACCTGGGATTCTTAGCTCTGCTTTTGTTCCTTGGACAGAAAATAAAACGAATAGTTATTAATGCCAGTGCTCAGGAAAAGCAACAAGGAAAGCCTGCTCCATCATCTCGAGCTGTGAAAACTTCTCTTTGTAATTATTGTGAACAAGAGCATGGCATGAAAACAAGCAGACATCACTGCTAACTCTTACAGAAGTGTCTTACGTACAGATTGGGTATTCCTGCTAACAGTTAATAGCATATTTTCTTTTGCTGTTCTATTAACTTTCAAATTTTTCCTAGGGTGAAGATGTAAATCATTGCTTTGTGCGTATTCCTTTGTAGCTTTTGGAGCAGTCACTGTAGAATTTCTTACTTGGCATGATGTTTGTAAGAATTGTAAACACTTTCAAAAAGTTAGTCCAGGGGAAAACAAAGAGCTAGTTCATTATAGAATCTTTATATATTTAGCCTTGTGAGCATGAGATGGAAATGTGGGTGGCTTGTCCATTGTCTTATAAATAAAAATATATGCAGATCTTTGAGTTATCAAACTAATAAATTTTTTCTTTACAGACTCTTTCAGTCACTAAATTCTTTGGAGAAGATAATTGGAGACTCTGCGTTTCTTCTCATTTTAAAAGACAAAAAGCTGTACCAGTCAGATTCTTCCAAAGCCTTCTTAGAGATGGTTAGTTGATTCCTTCTGCGGGTGCAAAAACCATGTGATTCTTTTGTTCTTGGGTTAAAAACGAGACGAGAAGCTCCATTAAGAGAATATTAAAGTATAAGAATTGTTTTCTTCATTAGTTAAGAATTAGTTGTCACTTTATATAGTTGCCTGCATATTCAAGCATCTCTTTTCTGTAAGGGTGTTTGAATTCGATTTCTGTATATAATTTATTCTGCCTAAATCTCAATGAAAAATAACTCAGTGAATTTATTTCAAAGCAGGTAAAGTAGATGTGCTTTAGAATATTTTATTGTAAAGCTTCTGGGTGCTATGATCAGTTACCCTGCTTGCCTTTAATTAGAAAGCTCGTGATATTTGAATTTAGTTAAGCCCCTGATCTGCTTTTGCTAAAACTGATTTTAATGGTCCTTTGGGTGTCACGATAGGTCCATTGCACTCGGTGGGCAGTGCTGAGACATGGACAGTGACAGAGCAGAGATTAAGGAATTAGGACAGTGGTTCTCAACCTTCCTGATGCTGTGACCCTTTAATACAGTTCATCACATTGTGTTGACCCCCAACCATACAATTAATTTTCATTGCTACTACAGAAATATAATTTTGCTACTGCTATGAATCATAATGTAAATATCTGTATTTTCCAGTGATTTCAGGCAACTTCTATAAAAGGGGTTGACCCAAAAGGGTCATCAGCCACAAGTTGAGAACTGCAGAATTAGGAGATTAGCCTCTGCTACAACCTGACAGCGGGGACTTAACAGAGTGTTTGTAGTTTATTTTCCTTTATGTGTAACATAGCAGGTAATACCTGCCTCAGCTTGTGCTGCTGTGAGCAGGGCAAGGGGCACTCTGTCCCTCATCCCAGAAGAGCCATCTAGGGAGGAGGACGCTGTTGAGCACCCTCTGCAGGTTCTCTTGATACCTTGGATACTTGAAATTATAACTTAGTTATCATCGGTGTCTTTTATGAACTCTGGGATTTGGAATTTTAGATGCAATTTGAAATTACACATTTGCAATTAGACATGCAGCTTCACTATCGTCTTAGATGGGTGCTTGTAATCAAGTCATGATTACAAATTTTCATTTTAATGTGAAAAACACACGAGAAGAGGATGCATATTTCCTAAGGATGGGAGGTACAGGATGCAAAGATTTCTGGAGGATGCTCTCCAGCACGCAGAGGGTTTATTTGCTTTCAAAATGGAGCAGTGCATTGTGCTGTTGTGGCCTCTAGCCAATAATGCACGATGTGCATCTGATGTTCTCTCTCTCTGTCTCTCTGTCTCTCTCTGTCTCTCTCACACATATACTCACAGTGACACACACACTGACATACACACGCACTCCCACGTAAGAATTATTTGCTTTGAATTTAGCATGCCTCATGTACTTTGAAAGATAATGTTTGTCCTCTGTTGTGCTCTTTTTAAAAGTTTTGCAAGGTAGCATTGAGTAGCTAATTTTGATGATTAGTTTTAAAAAGTAAAATTTAAAAACACTACGCTTTTCTTTTGAAACAGGATATGAAGCAAAGTTCACAAGATTCTCTGCCCCAAAAAAATATAATACAACTGAGTGCACAGGAGCCAAGGTAAATTGTGTGATTTCTTACCACTTCCTCAGCTGTTTTCTCTCTGTGCTTCTGACCTCCAGTCAGCACGTAGTTTAAAGAAGCTTTTCATTAAATCAATTATTAATCAATTAAAAGTTTTTCTGAAGAATCAGGCTTTCTTCCATGACTGTCATATTCCATGCTCAGAACTAAATTGGCATAGTGATTTGTGTGTTTATGATTGCAATATTTTTATAAACAGAAGTCAAGTGATGGGAAGAGTACAGCTGTGATCCAAGCATTTCCTCGTCTCCTGACACTGTTGTCAGATTTCTGCAGTAACCTATCATGAAGTTACTTACTTGGTTTTCTTTAATCCCAGATGCAACATTTTTAAAGATTTATTTATTTTATTTATATGAGTACACCTTAGCTGTCTTCAGACACACCAGAAGAGGGCGCCAGATCCCATTACAGATGGTTGTGAGCCACCATGTGGTTGCTGGGAATTGAACTCAGGACCTCTGGAAGAGCAGCCAGTGCTCTTAACCCCTGATCCATCTCTCCAGCCCCCTATGGTAATTACTTTAAAGAAGGGATTTAATTACTGCAGACTACAATTCCTTCTTTCATATTGTCATCGGAAGACTGCTGTGTGGCCGATCAGATCAGGCCACAGTTCTGTTGTTGGACACCGAAGCTAACAGTTAAGTTGTTTATTAAACAAAAGCCAGGATAACGGGTGGCGACCTCCGACTTCTAAGGAAGCCTAGTTGTTTGCCTTGGCGCACCCTCCCAGGCTTCTGTGTTTAGTGAATGAGTGTACACAGTTACTGCCCATGAACATAGGCAAACGGAATCTCTTTATAACTTAATTTTAATTTTTGTTGAGAAATTTATTGTTAATTGAAAGATATAAACAATTTTAAAGGCAATTAATGACTTTTAACTGAGTCTGATTTATTACAATTATGAAAAATCAGTGCAGTAACATTGAAGACAGTTCATGGTGCTGGTGAGGTTGAGGCTGTGATGAAGCAAGCGCTCACCAAGCCCATCGCGTCCAACTGCTCTATAAGAGGAGCCGTGCCCAGCTCATACCTTAGAACAAGAAATGGGGGTTCTTCAGTTACATGGATGCTTAGAGACTCCACTGAGGTCACTAAATAGATTACTGGATGATGGCATGGGAAGAAACAAATTATGAAATGTTTTCTTTGTTGTAAAAGAGATAATGCTTGAATGACCTGAAGCTGGAAGTCTGCTTCTTATCATATCTTTGTAAGCCCTTTGGCTTCAGGAATAGTCATAGGAACCTTTTGCCTAAAGACCTGGGAGGATCTTTGGTTTTGCTGTCCCTAAGGATCCTATGTACTTCCACAATTGACTGTCACAGATTCTTGCTGCCCTCTCTGGTTGCATGTTGTGGTGGCTTGAGGCAAGCTAGTGTTTCAGCAGATTAGAGGAAGAAACAGATGCATGGTTGATGGTTGATCTGGTGAAGGAGACGGGGCTATTAGCACAGTGAAGGAGACGGGACTCACATATTAGCACAGACAGCATTTTTAAGGCTCTGGTAAAAGATGCCCTCACCAGCTCCTATTTAGGCAATGCTTTCATCCATGGTTTCTCTTCATAGAAGAGACCTTCCTGCCACAGGTTGCTACGGCCCTGTCTGTAATTCCATTGTTGGGTTCTGTTTCTGTCTCTGTTTTGTATGTGAGAAACTCATGACTATAGCTACGTTTTTTCTTGTTGTTGTTTTAAAATTTGGTTGTTGCTTGGTATTACAAATTACCTTAATTGTTAATATAGTAGTAAAATTGCCAAAGAATGTCAGCGGCCTTTAGAGTAGAAGCATTTGACAGTTTTACTTTGCTGGCTGTGGGAGTTAAATAGTCGTTTTGAGTCTAGAAAGTGTTAGAATTGAGTACTGAGAATTTTTCGTATTCTTTTTAAATCTTCTAGAATGTTCTTGGATGTACCAAATTATTAATGTAAGTAAACCAAACATTTATAGTGGGAAAGATGACACCCAGAGGGAGAAAAATATTATTTTTAATATGTAAAGTTATATATATATACATATATATATATATATATATATGTAAAGGTAAAAACATGTAGTATTAATATTATGTGGGCCACTAGGAAATAAATTCTAGAAAGAGTCCTTAGAGAGATGATAATGCAAAAGCAGTAGGAAGAATTCTTGTATAAATTTAAATAATGCATGCAAGTGAATTTGACCATGCTGTTGATGTTGTTAATTGGGACTGCGACCTAACTTACTTCAGTGATATCAGTAACCTGCTGTGCATGGCTAATTCCCAAGGCTTTGTGAGTTGGAATGCATAGATTTTGTATAGACAGCAAATAAGTAAGAATTTCAGTGTGGGAACCTTGAATAAATTGTCCCAAGGAATGTTTGAGTTCAGAAAGATTTTCTTCTGAACTCTGTACTTTTTCTAAGACACCGACTGTAAAGACCCCAAATAGAAAGTTTAGTGTCTCCAATGACTCTTGTGCAGGGGGTGTGTGTGTAAGTCAGGTCTCTTGAAGACTGACTTTCATCTCTTCAGCCTCATCATCATGCAGGCCAGAAGGCCATGCACTGTGACCATTTGTAAAGGCAGCTTTTCTATAAGGTGGATTTTCTGAAACATCATTAAGAATCAGAGTTGTGTAATAATAACTTCATAAACCCAAGAATGGAAAAATTTCAAGTAAATGCTTTGTTTTACTTCATTTGTGGTGTTGCAACAGAAAACTAGACTGGCTGAATTTTAATGACCATAAACCTAAATGGCTTATGCTCACTCTGGAGGTTAGAAAGTCCCAGGCGGAGTTGCTGCATCTTAGGATGGCGATGTGCTGAGTCATCCAGTCCTGCTGAGTCAGTCATCCCATGGTGGAAGGTGGATTAGCAAGTGGTTTTGGTGGCTAATGCATCATTTTATCAGAAACTGCTTTCCAATAATGAACCCATTCCTCTGATAGTAGCCAGTCCATTCATGAGGGCAAAGCCCCGATTGCCCAAGCAGATCTTCAGAACCTCAGCATTCAACACAGTTTACTTACTTTATACAAGAACATTCAAACCCTGGCAAATGATTCTAGTTTGAGAAAAATTTGTTTAAGCTACCAGTACAGATTTACCTGAAAGTGGTTTTAGTTTTTAGGAAAGCATTTATTGGCAAATAATCTTCTTATCTTCTCTACTCTTTTCTCACACTCCTCACCTTTTCCCTTCCTTGCTGGTTTTTTCTGAGCGCGAGAGTGAGAGAGCGCATGCGCAGGCGCTCCATGTTGCCCTTGCCCTTTGCTGGTTGGATGACCCCTCTTTGGCCCCTCCCACATTCTCATTTCACATCCTTTCGTTTTCCATACAGGTGCTTTCCGTTTGGATCCCAAGGTGCTAGATACTCATATTCTCTTTTATTCTGTCTTCTGACCCCAGAATTCATTTTGACCTCACCTTTTTTCATTTCTAGTACTTTGTGAATGCAGAGTCCTCTACATTACCCCTTCTCCATGACATCTGGCTCCTCCCATCACTATGGTCCTTAGTGGCCTTTTGTGCTCAGCTTGAGTGACTGTAGACTTTTAGCTCTTCTGTCTTGAGTCTCTTACAGTCATACTTTATAATCTGCAGGTACAGGTGGCAACTACTCAAAAACACTGCTCTCAGAACGTTCCTCATAACATTCTCCAGGAAATGAATTACCTATTGTAGGAAGTAAGATAAATACTCATGATTTAGCAATCCGTTTCCTTAAAAACAATGAGAAAACAAAAGCCATCTCAATTGTGTCATGTTGATCATAACTTATTATACCTCTCAGGGTTCTGGAGAACTGCTGGCCAGTTTCCACTTAGAGTAGAGATTGGGACCAAGCTTGGCAGGCCCAAATGTCTTGGCAGACTTGTTCACATGGCTTGAAATTGCAGCTGTCTATGTCTGAGGGTTTAGTTGGGGGCAGTCGTTTGCCAGTGTGTACACATGTCCTCTCCAGAATGGCTACTCCCAAGAGGGGGTGCCTGAAGGAGTTTCAAGCCTAACCCAAAGAAAGCAATCAGGATTAAAGGTTTACAAAATACTGTTGAGTTTATGTTGTGTTGGCCAATGACTCCTGGGCATGGGCCTGCCCTGAGCTGTAGTAATATACACACTGAGACTCCACTGGAGAAGACTAATTTTTCCTTTGCAAGTGGCTGTCAGTTGCAGATAGCTCCTTGGTTAGGGGTAGAGGTTGTGTCAACATCTCCACCCTCCATGCTGGAACCTATTTGGCTTGAGCCTGTTGCAGGGTGTGTGCAGTCTGCCAGACTTTGTGAGTTCATGTGTACGTCATTTCTGTTGTGTGGGTGGAAGGCCTCTTTTCTTGATGTCTTCCAGCCCCTCTGCTTCTTGCAGTCATTATAACTCCTCTTCCCACATCGATCCCTGTTTCCCAAACCCCGAGGGAAGAGGTTTGATGAAGACATCCCTTCAGGACTGAGAGCTTCCAAGCCCTTCACTCTCCACACTTTGTTCATGTGTGGACGAGGATGTGGAGTTAGAGAAAACCCTCATCTGGTGTTGGTGGGAATGCAGTCATGGTTCCCGTCGACTGCCAGAGGGAGCCATCTGATGATGCTGAGGGAGACCCAGGCATTTGCACACTCAGGAACCCCATGAAAACTTTCAAACTGGAAGTGATAAAATAGACAGCAGGGACTTGTAAGGTAAAAATAAAAGAAAAAAAAATAAAACAAAAATAAAAAACGATCAGATAAAATTAAAAAATAAATACATAAAAGAGGAAGGAAGAGCCCTGACATGACACTTTGAGACATGCAACTTCCAAAGAAGGTGCCATTGAGTTAATTTCCTGTTGACCATTGCTGCTGGGATTGCAGCCTTCCTGTAGTTTCTTTGCCATGTTCAGTAAGTTGTACAAGTATCATTTTCAGTACTAGGGCCTTGTTATCAAGTTTGTGGAGAACACTTGTAGTGTTGGCAACGGCCTTGGTTGTTTGGGGACCCCATGGAGTCCCTTTGGACAACCAGTCAGTTTGATGTAACCTAATATTATTATGGAAGCTTTATCGGGTGACAAGAAATGGCCACTTGTGACTTTGTCTTCCCCATTATTTTGTGAATTCATTTAGCTCACCTTCACAGATGTATATATTTTAGGACGCTTCTATTGTGTTTGGTTCCTGCACTACCCCTCAAATGCCTCTTAACTTTAGTTGTCTCTCCTAGATTTCCTTCCTCGTCCTCCTCTTCCCTTGCCGTCTCCCCTTGATTGCCCGCCATTCATCTATTTTATTTCTTTTCCTGGGAGATCCGTCTCTCCCCTCACCCATCCTCCACTCCTAACGTCTGTGGTTTTATGGATTGCAGCTTGGTTATCATCGGTTTAACAGCTAATATCCACATATAGGCAAATATATGCATTATAATGTCTTTCTGGGTTTGGGTTACCTCACTCAGAATGATTTTTTTCCCTAGTTCCATTCATTTACCTGAAAATTTCACTTCATTTTCTAAACAGCTGAGCAATAGTCCATTCTGTAAATGTACCACATTTTCTTTTCCTTTTTTTGTGTGTTGAGGGATATCTAGATTGCTTTCAATTTCAATCTGTTGTGGATAGAACATCAGTGAACATGGTTGAACAAGTATCTCTGTGGTAGGATGAAGTGTCCTTTGAGTCCATGCCCAAGAGTAGCATGACTGGATCTTGAGGTAGATCGATTCCTAGCTTCCAGAGGAAGCTTCTTACTGATTCCCTTAGTGCTTGGACAAGTCTGTATTCCCAGCAACATCAGATGGGTATTTTCTCTGACTCCACATCCTCACCAGCATGAGCTGTCACTTGTGTTTTTGACCTTGACCATTCTGACAGGTGTAAGATGAAATCTCAGAGTTATTTTGATTTGCATTTCCCTGGTGGCTAAGGATCGTGACCATTTCTTTAAGGGTTTTCCAGCCATTTGACTTTCCTCTTTTGAAAAAGAGGAAATTTTTTAAATTTCCTCTTTTTAGATCAGTACTAAATTTTTTAATTGGGTTATTTGTTCTCTTGATGTGTAGTCTTTTTTATATTTACATATTTTGAAGATTAGCCAAAACTTGATTAGAGTTGCTACGAATCTTTTCCCATCCTGTAGGCACCACTGTGACAGTGTCCCATCCTGTAGGCACCACTGTGACAGTGTCCCATCCTGTAGGCACCACTGTGACAGTGTCCTTTACCATGCAGAGGCTTCTCAGGTTCCACAAGGTTCCATTTATTAGTTGTCGATCTTAGTGCTTACACGGATGGTGTCCTTTGGAGAAGGCCTTTTCCTGTACCAATGAGTTCAAGGCTTTTCCCAATTTCTCTCCTCCCAGATTCAGTGTATCTGGTTTTATGTTGAGGTCTTTGCTCTGTCTGGATTTGAGTTTTGTGCAGGATGCTAAGTGCAGATCTCTGGGTTCTTCAACATGCAGCTGTCTAGTTTGACCAGCCACACTTGTCGAAGATGCTGGAGGAACATGTGTTTTTATAATACACAGGGACGATAGCTTTCATCTTTGCATTATCATCTGTTGTCTACTATGTGCCACTGCTCACATGCCTACTGTATACAAAAGCAAAATCACCCTCCAAGATGTCGAAAATCTCATTCTATTATGACAGCGCCTTACAATTCCCATCTTTATCATATTCAGCACAGCTCATTTATATGGCTCAGCAGCGGATGGTGGCTTGTTTCTGCTGGTATAATTATGTTACAATAATTTTACTTAATTATAACATATTGGTAGTAGAAACTATTTCTACTATCAATACTGTATGCCTAATAAAAATTAACACAAAGTAAGGGCTCTCGTTTGAGATTGTTTCATTTTTATACACACACACACATACATACACACACACACACACACACACACTGACCACTGTGGCTGTGTCTTTAATGTAGTGAGTATTCATTATCAAAATTTACTAGGGTATATCTAATTATTGACGGAAAAGAATATTAAACTTTTTCCCTGAGAAAGTGTCATGTCCTGGTATGGTTTCCACTTCTGTCTCCCACTTGTACTTGGGAGGAAGGGTGTCATAGTGCTTCCTAATGAACCTGTACAAAGAAAATAACAATCCAATGGAGATTTGAACTTGCATAACTAATCATTTGAGAGGTTAGAGTTTCATATTATGAGACATGAAAGTTTTTAGGCTTCATGTAATTACTGTATTTTCATGAAGTTAACACCCCTGAGCTTACACTTTGGAGGAGTCTTCAGGTCAAGGGTATATAAAAGGTCTACATGTGCCTGAATGAGTTCTCCTCGTCAGGGCTGCTCTCACACTCAGCCCTGTGTTCTCCTCTTCAGGTCAGCTGACTTAACCTCGTACAGTTCCCTCCAAGTAAGATCATCATGAATCAGCTACTTGTTTCTGAACCATATTTCATTGTTCTTCTTTTATGACTTAGTTAATTTTTATGAACTAATAAATTATAGAAAAGAGCCTCTTTTATATTAAATTGTCTGTTTTGGAAAGAGTCCGTGAAATGGACACTGAAGAACATTGGCCAAATGGCTATATAAGGTATGGAAAGAATCCTAAAAAAAAAATAGACACAATCTGTCATCAGATTGCTCAGTATCTGAGTTCTTAGTGCACTATAGGAAACCCAAGTTTAACACCACAGATGATTTATGTGTGTTTGGTTATATAGAAAGTAATGCATAAAACTTCAATTAGTCGTCTCATTATCAAAGTAAAGGCTTTGCTCCAACATCAGTAGTTTAGAATATGATACACGTTCATGTATTCTATGCTAAAGTAAAATGCTCAGAATAATACATGCTTATCTAAGGATTCACTGCTTACACTTATGGGCAGACTTTACTTCTTTGATTTGACAGATCTAGTGCCAGCCTTGGTCATATTGATCACAATGCTTTCACTGGGGGTATTTTGTAATGAATTGGAAAACTGAATCTGTGAGAAATAAATGAGTTAGAAACACGTTGAGACTGATGGTAGATCAATGATGGAGGGAAGTGTTTGCTCTAGGAAATTGCTGTTGTTGGCATGTGATGCTCAGTGCTGAAGAGAGAAGCTTTCCATTTGTTCAGAGCCCCTGTGCTGAGGTGGAAGACAGAATACCAATCAGGCACGGCCATCTTGGATGCTAGGTGGAAGGCAGAATACCAATCATCAGGCACGGCCATCTTGGATGCTGGCCTTTTGGCAACTTGCTGTCAAGCTTGCTGGGACTCCTTTTTGTCTTCTTTATGTTCTTCATGGGGCTAACTAAATGATTTAGTCCTCCCATCCCCTCCCTCCCTCTCTTCTTTCCTTCCTTCCTTCCATTTCCTGCTGTTCATTTCCCTTGCTCCATGGGGACAGAACGTAGTTTGCTCTGGCAGTAATTTCCCTGGCAGATGCCTGACACACTATAGGTTGTTCACAAATACTTGTCAGATTAACTCTGTCTAGAAGAAGGATTTCAACTAATATTAAGACAGAAAAGGCTAAGGGAACCTAAGCAGGTACAGATTCTGAGTGGGCGGAGCCTGAGCAGGTACAGATTCTGAGTGGGCGGAGCCTGAGCAGGTACAGATTCTGGGTGGGTGAAGCCTGAGCAGGTACAGATTCTGGGTGGGCGGAGCCTGAGCAGGTACAGATTCTGAGTGGGTGGAGTCTGAGCAGATACAGATTCTGGGTGGGTAGAGGCCTACTGCCTTGAGGATAAGTAAATAGAAAAAAAACTGTAGCAAACTCAGAAGAAGATTATACAATGACCAGAACTAGGAAACAAGAAAACATGAAACAGTTTACCTCTTAAAAGATTTATTTCTGAGGACATTAAAGGGAGGAAGTAGCTACTTAGACTTCTTGAAACCTGAGCATGGCCCTCTAAGATATACATGCTGAAATAAAAAGCTAAAAGGAAAAGGTTGATCAGAGATGTAGCTCAGTAACAGAGTGATTGCCTAGCATGTTTAAGTCCTGGGCTCAGTCCCAAATACTACACAGAATTAACAAAAGAAAGAAATTAAAGCTAGAAAATGAAAACAGAGGCAACAGGAAAAACTTAAAAACATGTATCTAAATGATCAGGCGGTATCGAAAAGGGGGGAGTGGGAAATTGGAAACTGTTAGGTGGGTAATGACTGGATGTTGAGTGGGGGTTCTAAACTGCAAGTTATGTGAAAGAACATCAAGAGATGCACAGATCAGGAAGAGAAGAGGCTAGGCGTGGAGGGCAGGATTCCAAGCAAAAGTCATGATCTCCTATTGGGAGAACAGACACAACAACAGGTAGTGATCACAGACAGGGGACTGGTGAACAGCTCTCAGAGAGGTGAGGTGAGACCTGAAAAAGAATCTCTTTTCTAGCAAAGCAAAACAGGAAACTTTACAAAGGAGAAAAGAGAAGAAATCCAGAGTCCATTAGTGAGGGAGTGGAGAGGTTTAGAAAGCTTTCCCTCCCTAGAGAAGGCAGTGATTAAAGCGGCATAATAGAGACTCGGAAAATCCAGTTGGTGATAAGAAGGAGACATTTTAAAGAGAGGGAGAAAGAGACTGGGGTGGAAGAAGGCATGAAAAGTTGCATGTGGCAGATGGAGGAGATGCTAAGAAAACCCTCTCTCCTTGGTACTCATTGGGAGTAGCAGAGATGCCATTTTAAAAAGAGCCAGCTGAGCAAGCATTTTGGCTGCCCCAGACCTGCCAAGAGCTACATTTATTTTGGGACCCAAGCAAGTGTTATGGGGCCGTGATACGAAATGTGACCAACGGGATTCCTTTAAACTACAAGGATTTTTTATTAGATTCTGGCCAGACCCAGAACCTTTTATGGACACAGGCATAGATAGCAAGGGGAACTCCTGATGTCGAGGACCACCCAGTGGTGGGGCCAGCATTTGCAAAAGGACTATAGAGGAACAATTAAAGTTGTGACAGCATTTGTGGCCAATGTCACAAGGGCTGCCTAGAGGCGTGCCCTGTGTGTGAGAGTCAGGGAAAGGGGGATAGTCAAAACTAGAAGCACGAGCAAGCAAGAAGTGATCCTCAGGTTCTAGCCCCATAGGTTCTTCCTCACCACATGTGTTCCACCTCTCTTTAATACCCAGCTGTATTGACCAGAACTGCTCTGTCTTGCTCTTGTATTTTCATAGTGAGCCTACTTTTTGATAATTTTGGTTATTTGTGAAATAGTGTTCTATTCTCAGAGTAGTACTGTGGGTTGAACCAGGCACTACAAACACCAGCATAACAGAGAAAAATAACAATAACTTAGTCTCTGTTGAACATTGAAAACACATCCACTGAAAGAATGGAGTGATTTAAAAAAAAAAAAAAAGACCCCACAGATGACCTAACTAACCACAGAGATGCAGGTTACAAAACAAAAATAAAAGAAACACTTCAAACCAAGTGAGAGAACTGCTCCAAAAACTTAATTCTGAGTCTCTGAAGATGCCTCAGAGGGTAAACACACCCATTATACAAGCCTGATGTCTTGAGTTCTGGTGTCTGTACACCACGTGAAAAGCTGGGTGTAGTCCTGTGCATCTGCAATCTATGTTTCTTTGGTGAGGTAGAAAGCAAATGCAGGAACATTCTGGAAGCATGTAGATACCCAGACTGTAATGTGAAGCCATAGAATAAGAGAGACCCCTCCTCAAAATAAGGTAGAAGGTGAGGACCAACTCTTGAATGTTTTCCTCGATCTTCACACATGTGTCCTAATATATGTGCTTCCACATCTGCATAGAGTATGCACACACACACACATACACACACACACATACACACACACACACACATACACACACACATACACATACACACACACATACACACACATACACACACACACACACACACCAAATTCATACCCCTACAGTACTGGCTCCATTGAGAATAAATTAGATACAATCCTAGACAAAGAATTCAAAAGTATGATTATAAGTATGTTGAAAGAAATTTTAAAAAAGAAATAAACTGAATGAATTTCAAGAGAATACAAACAGCTGAATGAAAGAAATAAAGAAGTCAGTGTAAAATATGAAACTGAAATTCAATAAAGAGGTGGAAATCGTGTGGGGGAACTGACAGAAATACTGAAAATGAAAAAAAGAAAAGCTTAGCATAAAGCCTTTAACAGAATAAGCAAGGGAAAACAAAATCAGGCTTGAAGACAGGGCTGAGGAATCAGAGCATTCAGGCAATGACAGATAAACGTATAAAGTATGAACAGAATATATGAGATCTGTGGGGCAGTACCGAAAAACCATCTGTGAATTGCTCCTAGGAGGAAGGAACTCTTATGTTAAAACTATAGAAAATGTCAAAACTCATAGCAGAAGCTTTCTCAAGTCTATGACAAGACATGTCCATCTAGGTACAGGAGGCATCCAGAGTACCAGACAAAAACTAGTGAGAAGGAATCTTCCCATTCCATATTAAAATTAAAACACTAAATACACACCGCAAAGAGTGTATTGAAGGCTTCAAGGCATCAACTTTTTCAACAGAAACTTTACAAAACCAAACAGAACTTGGAATGATGTATTTCCAGCTCTGAAAGAAC
This sequence comes from Rhynchomys soricoides, assembly GCA_019843965.1. Taxonomy (NCBI): domain Eukaryota; kingdom Metazoa; phylum Chordata; class Mammalia; order Rodentia; family Muridae; genus Rhynchomys; species Rhynchomys soricoides. Next base: position 6,993,351 of record JADRCH010000066.1, on the reverse strand, counting down.
AGAAACTCCCAACCCAAGCTACTATCTGTCATGATGGAAGGAGAAACAGAAATTCCAAATAAGACAGACGGAAGGCATTCATGATTATTAAGTCATCTCTGCAAAGATACTTAAATTCTTCATACTGAAGAGAAAGGTTATCACTTTCATGAAACTACAGGAAAGATAAAACTATGCTTGAAGACTAAGCAAACGAGGAATAAGAAAACACCAAACTCAAATCAATAAAGAGTAATCAATACGCACTTTCCAATAACTCTGAATATTAGTGGTCTTAGTTTTCCAGTGAAAGTCACAGATCAGAAGATTGAATTCAAACAAACAAACGAAAAAACCAGGATCCATAAATTTGTTCCCTCTAAGAGATACTTTGTAGAATAAAAGTCAGATGCAGCCTGAAATGAAAAGACATCAAACACACTTGTATGCATACAGCACTGAACAGAAATGTCATCAAAGGGGCGACTTTCCATTGGACAAACTGATCTGCAAAACTCAGCCAACTTAATGTAGTCATTTTAAATTTACCAAAAAGTCAAATATCAAAAATTTCATCAACTTGCAGTGGGTCAAAGAGGTTAACATCAGAGTTGTTTTACTGAACTGTTAGAAGTAAAAGTGGAGTGCATAGTTAAAGATGCAGACATAGACTGGGACTTCCTCAGCAGGACTTCAGCTGCTCAGGAAGGAATGCTAACAACTGACAAATTGGGACCTCATGAAATTAAAGTTTCTGTAGAATCTGGAGAATGGGAGGAAGTCTTTGGTAGGTGTACATCTGACAGAGGGTTATCATCTACACAGAGAATTCAAACCAACAATTCAAACAACTAGACAAGCATTCAAACAAGCCTAATGCAATGAACAGAGTTACCAAAAGATGACATACAAATGACTGATAATCTTATGAAAGAAATACATCCAATCTCACCAGGAGAGAAAGGCTGGTTAATACAGTGAGGTTCCATCTCACTCTAGTCAGAATGGCAGAGGCCTTAAGAAGACAAATAAAAACTGCCGACCAGAACGTGGACAAACGGGAACCCTTAAACACTGTTGCTGGGCATGACAAATATTTTAACCATTCAGAAAAAAGTATGGCAGTTCCTCTAATAACTAAAACCCATATAATCCATGTGATTCCAGCTATACCCTCCTGAGTTATGCCTACAGGACTCAGAGTCAACATGCCACCAGCATGCCTAGTACATCAGTGTTTACTGCAGCGCCATATACAGTAACTGAATTATAAAAAAAACCAGGTGTCCATCAGCAGAGGAGTGGGTAAATAAAATGGGTGTATATATGCACAGTGAATTTTCTCAGCCATCAAGAATGAAATTGTGTTGTGTCCGAGACTGGAGATAATCATGTTAAGCAAATTAAGCCAGACTCAAAGAGACAAATGTGTGTATGTGCTTTCGTTTATGGTTCCTAGATATTGTTCTGTATAGGACATTTGAAATGAAAGTGGACAGGAACTAATTCAACAAAGGGGTCCAACATGGGAGTGTGGGAGTAGGAGAAGAGGAGGGTAGAGAGGTATGAGGAGTGTACTTGATCTCCGTTGTAGGTAGACTTGTATGAAAATGTCCTTAGTGAATGTGTGTGTGTGTGTGTGTGTGTGTGTGTGTGTGTGTGTTTCCTTCAAAAAAGATGTTTGTACTAAAAAATAATTATCTCTTTAAATACTTTTGTAAGTCAACTCAATCAAATGTGGAGAGATATTCCCTATGAAGCACAGAACCGGCTTCACTGCTATGTGACACATGGACTGCCTCCCTCCCTCCCTCCCTCCCTCCCCTCCGTCCCCTTCTCTTTCCTATGCTCTGCTCCATCTTCCTTTCCCCCCTCTCCTCTCTTCTGTGTATGAAGATTAAACCTAGGGCCTCATGAGTCTTAGACAACCATTGCCATTAGGCTCTGTCAGCAGCCGCTCAAAGTCACAGTTCTCACTTGAAGGCAATAAAAAGATGCTTCCACATATCAAAATATGAAACGTGCCCTTCCACTTTGAACAAGAAATTTTAGGATCGTTCTTGATTGTCAACTCAGCTAATAGGTGTTTGGGAAAGGTGAGTCAGTTTCCTTGGTGTTACGGTCAGTCCCTGAGGCTGGCCATGCTCCAGTGGATGGCCTCGCACTCATGATAGTATGGGTAGCATTAAATGGTCTCAGTGGGTTATCTATAAAACAGGAAAGGACATGGATTGGGAGTGGGGTGTGTGTGTGTGTGTGTGTGTGTGTGTGTGTGTTTGTGTGTGTGCGTGTGTGTGTGTGCGCGTGTGCGTGTGTGCGTGTGTGTGTGTGCGTGTGTGTGCGTGTGTGTGTGTGTGCGTGTGTGTGTGTGCGTGTGTGTGGAGTCAGAGGGAACAGGAGGGGATACGTAGTTCAAAATCACTGTATGTGTGTACTTCTCAAAGAATAAAACGTATATGTATAAATTAAATGATAAATTAAGTAAGTTGAAAGTGCATTGGAAATAACACTGAGAGGTGAAAAGGAATTGGCGTACATTTATTTTGTCCCCAAATAGGGGTCGATGTCTCTATACACTTTTCATAGAACTTTTAAAGAATTGAGCAAATTTACTTACTGTGCCATAGGTCTGCCGGCAGCTTCAGGTCGTCCTACTGAAGCATGTACAGTCCCTTCAGCGATGGTTTTGCCTCAGGAAGTTGACATACTAACAGTGCTGGTAGAGTGATGTGTCCTGCATAATTGCTTTCATTTATGTCACAGCTCACTGTTCATGTCTCTGCTGGGAAAAGTTGGAGTCTTGTGAGTGTGTGTGTGTGTGTGTGTGTGTGTGTGCGCGCGCGTGCGCGTGCCTGCATATGCTGCCACGTGCACACATACACATATACACACATGCACACACACAGCAGTAGGGTGACTGGAGTGGTACATGCCTCTCGACATGGTGAAACAGTATTCCTCTCACCCATTTGAACATGTTCATGGTTCCACGCTCGTTGAACTTCACAGTAACCATCTATTACAGTGTTTATGAGTGGTCCCTTCATTCAAATGCTTATTGGTCTTTACCATAAATTCTTCAAGGACCTTAACCTTTCAGGCTCAGCTGGTCTGCAGATGCACAGTAGAGCCGAGACCTCAAAAGGGTCTCAGTCTTGTCACCGAATCCATCCTCTCTACATTAAATGTCATTACCCGGCTGCCACTATCTGGGTGACTGAAACATTGTTGAGTGGGCAAGATAAAATGCATGTATGAACATAGTATCGCATGTCTTAGCACTTAGCTAGTAATTGTAATTGTATGCTAATGCCTGAGTTCAAAACCTGTATTTTTCCATTGCCCTAAGTATAAACTGTACAGTATTGGGCATGCCTTGGGTCTGCAGTTTCTAGAATTGCTTTCCAAGCTAGCCTGGCCTATCTGCTGCAGGCTCTTGGTAACTGTTCATTTTCTGAGATGCTATGTTGTTACTGGTGGGTTTCACACCCAGGATGAGTGGCTGAGGTGCCTAGTTAACATATCAAAGTGGGCTTGGCATCCAGGTTCCCCCAGCCTCCCTCAGTCCCTGCCAGTTACAGGGTGTGGCTGGCATACCCAGCCCTTTACCCTGAATTTTCTAGCCCAGGGGCTGAACTTCCCCACCCCCAGAGGCTCTTCTGTATAAAATACAAGCATTTTGAACACTGACACCCTCCCATCTTTCTCTGCCTCTCTGCATTTCTTTCTTCCTGTGTGACACACACACACACACACACACACACACACACACACACACACCCCTGCCTGTCTGCAAGGCAAGTTCCCTGACCACCTCCTGTGAGATCAGTGAATTCGCCTAAGAACTGATCCCCCAAAAAACTACCTTTTAATTTGGCTTGAATTGGTTTATTTTGTCTACAGCTTTTCAGTTACCTCTGGTCCTTGCTGCTCAGACACAAAACGGGACCACCACCACCAAAAACCCTTCCCACCTAGCTTGGCCACATTGGCCACAAGCCTTTTAGGACTCAGTTTAGTTGCTAACATCGTGTGGAAGCTGTCTTTGATGTCCTTCTTCCCTGCAACACCATAGTCATGATGCCCCTCTGAGAGGACTTTGTGTAAGCCTGGACAAGTAAACTGGTTCTGGTTCATTATTGTCATCTGGCATCCCTGACAGCCAACGAAGAAAGCGGTCCTGCAGTGTGTGCCAGGGACATTTTATCTTTGAATTTCACTGGAGGAAGTCACTGCAGCCAAAACTCAGGTGTGGAGAGGAGCTGGCTGGGAGTGGACAAGGTTTGCCTCCCGGTGTCGAGTGGTGACAGAGGAACAAACACCTTGCAAGGTGTAAGGTATTCATCAGTGAGAACGGACTGATCAAAATCCAGCCTTTGCAGAATGTTACAGAAACTTAAAAATTTTAAATTACCATGATAGCATTCTATACTAAAAAGAACAATGTGGTTTTAGCTTAAGATTTGATTGTTTTTCTTTAAAATTTCTTAGAGAAGAAAATGATGGTGTTTTTGAGTTAAAGGAACTGTGAACAGTGAAGTATGTAAAGCCTACTTAGGACATATGGAATGTTCACTAAGTTAGTGACTAAACCTCGGAAGCAGGCATGGTAAATATTAGAAAAAAGTCACACTGTTATTTGACTACGCAAAACTTGTCTATGAACTAAACTGTCTTCCTCTTGGATGATTTACCCAAAGAGCAAATCCAGATTTCAATTCCAGGCTTCGTGCTCCCTGAGTCTTCCGTTTTACAACTTCAGTGTGAGTCTGAATCTGTGCCATCCTGAAGGCTGTCCTGTCAATCGGTCTGTCTGTCCCTGTGTCTCTGCCGGTCCTGTCTGTATGTCTGTAGGGTGTGTCTCTGTCTGTGGGTACTATATGTGTATGTCTGTCTGTTTCTGTGTGTCAATACACAGGCTTCACTCTGTTGAGCAGCACAGAAAGCTTCACATGGGGAAAGGAACATGGCACTTTGCAGAAATCTCTAACAGTTTTACAAGACACTAAGCAACTGATTGTAAATGTTCCCAACTCACCCAGACATTGTTTATCAACCAGTATCCATAAATGGCTGCTTTTATGGTAGGTTTTAGAAAGTAGCTTTCAACTTCTGTATTTGCTGCTTTCAGCAATCACACACACACACACACACACACACACACACACACACACACACACCATCTGAGTCAGGGACCTTAGTTTAGGTTGAAAATGTCGATTACTAAAGCAAGTAGGATTAACTGTTACACTGTTTTCCTCTTTTAAATCATATTGTTAAATTTTATCTCTCTTTTTATCCTGTAATGTATAGGTGTTTTCCCTACATGTATGTCTGCACATCATATGCTTACAGTACTCTCTGAGGCCAGAAGAAGTGACAGATCCCCTGGGACCAGAGGTACAGATGGTTATGAGCTGCCATGTGGGTGCTGGGAATCAAACCCTGGTCCTGGAAGAGAAGCTTCCACTCTCAACAGTGAGGCATACTTCCAGTCTAGATTACATTGTTTTCTTTAAACCAGACTTAACAAGCATTTTGAGAACAAAATAGCATCAGTTTTAAGTCCTAAGTGACCTGAAGATATGTTATATTTTTCACTCTGACTCTGAGGTCCAGAGGTCCAGGAGAAGTTCCAGTCTCAGAATGTAAGAGACATTTTCACAGTGATGTTTAAAAAATTACAATCATTTTGGAGTCCGTGTTCCTTCTTAGATTATGATTTTGGTACTTGTTGGTTTCCCTTTGTGACCTGATATTGCTTCTTGTAAGTGCAGTGCTTTATTTTGTGCTATGTCCAGACACTGTAACAGAAACTTCAGTGTTGTCACAGAAAGCAGTTGATTTGTCCTATGAAGGAGATTCACTGCAGGCAGTTCAGGTCTCACGGATGCTCCCTGGTGTTCTCAATAGTCCAGGCTCCCTCTACCTTTTTGCTCTGCCACTTTCAACTTACAGCTCTTACTCTTGTGGGTCTGTGGTGTCTCAGGCTTCTCTCTTCATTGCATGTGTGTTCCATCTAGAAGGTGATGAAGGCTTTTCATGAATGGCAACATAACAGTTGCTCACTAACTACAATAATGATGACTTAGAAGAATGCCATGTCACTGCTCCTGCATGGGGAAATCAGAAGGTGCCCATTGTGTGTGTGTGTGTGTGTGTGTGTGTGTGTGTGTGTGTGTGTGTTGCTAGGGCTGGAAGGATTTGTACATGCGAGGCAAGCGTCCCAGCTACCACTCAACTGTATTCTTACCAATATTCAAATGGTTTGGTTCCTCCCTCCCCTGAATAGAACTTTTGCCAACTTCAAGCAAATTGGGTTTCTATTCATTGGTAATTGCTGTTGGGTTGGCAGCTGCTGCTTCTACTCAGGCTCATTAACCAGATCAAACAGTAGCTGCCATCCATATTGGCTCCCCCCCCCCAACACTATTAACTAGAGTCTTCCATTGTATACCACTGGATATGATTAGTAAATGAGCTTTTCTGCATGCTAGAAAAATCTTAAAACGTTGACCCCAAGACATCAGTTAGGTAGAAAAATAGTATCAAAAGCTTATTAATGGAGATGAGAAAGTTTATTTTTATTCCAAAACTTAAGATATAATTGGATCCTGAAAAATTAAGAATCCGTAAAGATATAAGATAAAAGCCAGTGAAATAAGAATAAATTTCTCCTACTGGGACTTGAGTTATTCAAGTATTAAGAAAATTGAATGTGTGTGGACAGTTTCTTAGTACTAGACCGTGGGGAAACAGGGATTTGACTCGCACAGTCATCCTTGCAGGGGTGAGTCTGCCTTGCTCTCTTTGTGTAGCATGTGGAGGCGTGTTTTCTTGACCCCTTAGTTTCTTGAGAGTTACTCCCCCAGAATCTGCACAATGCCTTTTTTGTTGTAGTCTCTTAAACAGGATCTACAATGTGGGATGCTGGTGAAAGCCAGACTCCATTGTCTTACCTGAGCCTTCAGAGAGAATTATACTTGTGAGGGACTTTTGTTGTTGTTGCTGCTGTTGTTAATTTTAGGAAAGGAGTGTGTATCCGTGCCATAAACTGCAGAGTCTGCTAACATTTCTGAATGTTCAAATCAACACAATAAGGATGCTGTATTGCATTGTCTGAGTTCATACCAAGTTTTCGTACCAAGTGAGTTATGAAAACTTCTGATTTTTTTTCTTTTCCCAGAGCCTTTTGGATTTTATAGATGAGATGTCAGTAAGAGTAGACTGATGGCTGTGGGAAATTAAGAACGTGATGAACACAGTTAACTGGTCCTAGAAGAGAGACCGCCACAGTGCGCAGCTTAGCTGTTGAGTTGTGCTGAGCTCTCATTGCGCTACTAGCTGTCCTGTTGGGCTTTTCTCCCCATCTGAGTTTCTGGGCCTTTAAATCCTGTTGAACACCATGTGACTCCAGAGGTATGGCCGGCCACCCTGAGCTGACTCCGCCACAGCACATGAGACATGAGCTTTGCCAGCCTGGACCTTCAAGCCTTGCGAGCATCTGTCCTTGGTGCCCTCAAGCTGGCTTGTTATCAGAGCTCGTTGTTTAGTTTTTGTTTTCTTGTTCCACCGTTGCAGTTCCTGGAATGCCGTTTCTTCTCCCATCAGGCTGTGTAATGTTTATAATAGCTCACCTCAAGCAATGCCATTGTGAATTGTATTCATTTTACCTGTCATTTAAAAGTTTGAAGAAAACGTTTCTTAGTGGGTCACTGCCTCACATTGGTGTTAAGAGATGTACAGCATGCACTGCCTCCTTGGTGCTTCTGAGGGATGCTGTCTGAGGCTGTGCCTTTCATCACTGTGTCTTGCATTCTAAGGCTCTCCCCTGAGGTTTTATAATTAGTCAACTGTGATTTTGTTCCTTGAAACAAATTATTTAGCTTTTACTTGTGGAAGTAATTACATAGACTCCATTAAAATGGTGGCTTCAAGTTTTATTCCTCGAAGTGTGGTGGCAGAGCAGTTAAGTGATCATAGACCCCTGCCAAGTGACCTGCTTAGTCTGTGTCCTCATTGTCCTTTATTATGTTTTGAAAAAAACTTTCTTAACTAGCCATGCAGTTCTAGTTTATTATCAGATTATTGTATAATTAATTAAATTTGTACACAGTAGATTTTAGTTATGAGGTTGTCCTTATGAAATTAAATTGGCTGGTTGGGGGTCACAGCATTGTGTATGATTGATAATCATAATCAGTGGAGTGAAGAAGTGGAGGGAAAATATCCACCTGTATATGTGGAATTATGAAATATTCCGATCTTTCAGGATATGAAGTCAGTTACGCGTAAATACCATACATAGTACAGCCAAGGTTGTGGTAATTTTTATTTTTAGGATGCTTAGAAGGTGTAACATTAAGGAAGTCAGGGAGTGTCAGGAGTTGCTGGCACTGAGTTTGGTGTGTCTGGCAGGTGCTCCAAATTATTAACGCTTCCGTTTCTGCTCTACTGGGTTTGCTTTTATTCACTAGTTGTCTAGGTACTTTACATATATGGAATATGCATGATTTTCAGTGCTTTTCAGGGGAGGGTAAGAGTCAAGTGAGTATATAACAGATTATACTGTCAATCATTTTGTCCTGGCTTCTCTCACACTTAGTTACAAATGCAGTTTCTAGCTTTTTGGGAGTCCGTCTGCAGTCCCTCAGGCCTGCTGGAGCTGTGAGCAGAAAGCAGTTAGGTCTTAGAAAGAAGTGCTGTGGCATTTTTAAAGGTCTTCCATTCTTCTGAATTAGATGGTCTTTTTCCTTCTAAATGCACATTAATAAAGCATGCACTACAGCAGGAGCAAGGAAAAGGGGTTTAGTGTAGGCCTCATCATCCTGAAAAAGTCAGGGAGGGCTTCAAGCCCATCTGGGACTTTAGAACACTTCATGATTTTGTGGTAAACGAAAAAGAAACGTAAATAACTAGAGCCTTTGGCCTTACACATTCCATCCTTATTGAAGAATAGCCTTCTTTGTTTAGGCAAGAGTGTTATATATGGAACTGGGCCCCTTGGGCAGACATCCCTGGGTTTCATGGTCAGCTAAGTAGTTGGGCATGCGTTTCTCATGTGCTGCAACACTGTGTGTTTGTGTTCACTGTGCGGGATGTGTCTTTGGTGTTCTGCATCTTCCTCAAACAGTGCACTGGATACACAGGAAGGATTCTTTTCCAGGAGCAATGTTGTTTCTGACAGTGTTTTTGAAATGAGAAACCATCGTGTTTGTCGTTTTTCCTTTTTTTTTTTTTTTTTTTTAACACCATGTGATGGCTCACTGACAAGAAGAAGACAGATGATAGGACATCGTTTTCTCCTCTGTTCACCTGGAAACGTCATAGATTTTGTTCACCAACAGATACACAAGTGACTATTAACTCTGTCTTTAACAACAGAGCAACTTGTCATACTGCGTTAATAATGGCTACGATTCTTATTTGTGAAATCATTGTTTATGTCCCGTATGTTCTTCCAGACTTACAGCTTGACTCATCAGAGAAATGAAATTTTCTTCCAGTAGATGAAAATTGCATTCTGAATGAGAAATCATTTCTTATGCAGTCACCCATAAATATAATGTCTTTTGCTGTCGTTTCTGGAAATGACTACAGATGTGATTCTGAATTGACAAGAAAATAGAACATCTTAATGTTTTAGGTGAAACAGATGGTATTTTTGTTTTAGACAAAACTCTTTAGAGTAAAAGCAACTTGATTGGTGACAACAGTCTTGGGATCAGCTAAATTAATTTTCTGTCTGTTTTCTTTTTAATTATTTCGTATCAAGAGTTACAATACTTAAGAAGGAATATTTATCCTTTAAATATTTTCTTTCTCTTACTGCTGTGCTCTGGATAAAGTAATAAGCATCATTTAGTCTATTTTTATTCATGAAAGTTTCATGATTCCATGTTGGTTCGCCTTGGCACACATGTATCATTCTGGAAATGATTTTTAGGATGTGCAAACGCCCTGCAGTGTGCACGGCATGGCTGAGGTTTGATGGACTGTACTCTCGAGTTGCATTCTTTTGCTGCACGCTGTGATCACATTTCTCATCCCGTCATTTCTGTGACACTGCTCTGTGTCAGTTCAGACTGTCAGCCTGCAAGGAGCAAGACGTTGAGGCACGGATTCTGGTCCCACATAGTCCCTAACGAGTTTCCTATTTCTGGAACTTCCATCTCACTTGCTGTGTGTCTTGGATACGAGGGGTTGACAGGATGTCACCATGGCATCTGTACCTGTCCCACACCTAACCACTGGGGTTGCTGCACTGAAGAATCTTTGCTGGGGGTAGGGGGCTTAAAAAGTCATGGGAAGGGTGACAGGATTCCAAGGCTATAGTTGGTGTCTCTGTGGTGGAGACACAACCCCCAAGTGCTTGAACATTTCAGTGACAAAACCCAGCAAGTGTTTTAAAGAGGATGAGGGGGAAGGGGTGAAGCCAAGTGGGTATCTGCTACAGGTAAAAACAAGAACACAATAAATGAAAAGGATATTTTCTCAGGTCAGGGGCATCCAATATCACTAGATTCCATGTGGCAGGGTGGACCAATAAAGCGTACAGGGCACTCACAGGGGACTTACGCCCCTCATGGTGACTAAATGGGAGGCTTAGCAGGGACAACATTCCGTTTCCTATCCTGAGACAGTTTCATGTATCCCAGGCTGGCTTCAAGCACGATATGTAACCAGTGATGACCGTCAGTTTCTGATCCATATACCTCCACACCACTGCAGGGCTGCTAATAAAGACATGCACTGCCAGGCCTGAATGGATGCTGAGGATTAAATCCAAGGTTTTATGCATGTTAGACAAACACTCTACGCAAATGACATAGACCCCCTACCTCCACCAGGTCAAATTTTTATGTTTAATATCTACTTCTCCTTATGAGGAGGTGATGGGAGGATTTGAGGAGTCAACCCTTAAGTCGAAGCTAGAAGAACAAGCAGATAGTTCAGATAGGCCAGGAGAGGCCATTGAAAACTGGACAGAGACAAATGCAAACACTGGAATAAACTCGGGGACTCTCAGCAAATGTGTGTCAGCAATAGCTATTCGCAGAAGGTGTCATTGTGATCTATTTTAAAAATACTTTATAACTTCTCATAACTAATATTTATAATTAGGCAAATTATGAAGTTCAGAAAAATAATTTTAGAACAGTATCTGTCTTTTAATCTAGTCATGACTACTTCTACAAATCTATTATAAGAAGATAATAGAAGCAGAGATGAATCATAGGGCACTTTTGGATTCCTTAGCAAACGTGGTAAAAGACAAGAAGTGTCTATAGCCATACCTGGCCTGTAGTCAGTATAGTTTAGGCACCATGCTGTCACTAGTCATATCTGAGCACTAAAGCCTAGGTTTTGGAAGGGTTTGAAGGTTCAGGTAAACAACCCAGGTTTTGAATTCAAAAACTTAAAACCATGTGACAGTTCGACATGTTATGATAGCTTATGATACAGTTTTCCAGTAGAGAACTAGAAATCAGGATTCCAGGTGAGACAGTGGTCCTGTATGGTTAGTTTTGTATCTACTTGACAAAAGCTGTAGTCATTTCGAGAAAGGGAACCTCAGAGAAATTGCCTAACTTAATTTACCTATGCATACAGTCTCTGATGCATTTCCTTGATTGATTATTGATATGGAAGGGTACAGCTCTTTGTGGGCAGTGCCACCCTTGGGCTGGTGGTCCTGGATGCTATAAGAAAAGAGGCTGAGCAAGCCGCGAGGAACAAGCAGTAAACAGCATCTCTCCATGGTCTTGGCATCAGCTCCTGCCTTGAGTTCCTGTCCTGACTTCCCTAGTGGTGTTTGCAGGTGTGGATTAAAGTCAGGATCTTAGGGTGACACTGCTGTCTACTTAAGATGAAAACAGTACATTAAATACAGATTCTTAGAAATATTCAGAAGTTTTACAAAAAGGCCACATGTCAACAGAAGCAGAGTGGTTGGAAACTTGAGGAAGGGTTCAGAATTCAGGGTTACAGGGGGCTTCTAGTAGGTGAGTAAAAACAGAGGGTTGGATTCTTCAGGGCTCAGGGAAGAGATAGAGAGAGGAGTAGAGGGAGCGGAGACTGAGTTTGTTGGTAATTTGCTACAAGTAACTAATAAGCACCATTCCTACTCACCATAGAAACCCTGAATCAAGAAGGATCAATTCTCAATTTGTTTTTCAAGATTTTATATAGTTTCATACTTCATTTCTTGCTTATAGCCCAAAATATTCTTTTGTGCTTAATAGTATAACATTTTCTAGTATTTACATTTTTTTCTCAAGACCTCGTAGGCTTAGATTTTTCAAAACCTACTTTTAATAAGTATTCTTAAACGCTTTAACCTCTCTTCCAGCCCAGCACTCACCAGAGGTAGTGGGAAAGAAAGGTTATGAGGACACGGGAGAAGTGACCCTGTTTAGAAATAGTTCTTGGGAGCAAATCTAATCTGCATTGTCAGGATACCAGCAGCTCAGTTCACTTCAATCAGTAGCAGCTCTATCCACTCGCAAACACCATTCATGAATCAGCAGCGGCAGGCCGATCCGGAAGAAGCTGCGAGTCTCTGCTGTACCTTGTTTAGAAGTAGTTCCTTGAGGCGATTTCAATCTCCAATTGTCAGGGTACCAGCAGTCCAGGTCAGTAGTGTCAGGATGGCAAATGGGAATCAGCAGCGGTGGCACAATCCAGCAGGAACAGCCAGGTCTCCACCGAATCAGCACAAGTCAGCAGGAGTGACCAGGACCATCCGGGATGCCAGGAGAAGACCTCTGCTGTGCCTCTCTCAATGAAGTGAAGACCAGCAAAGACCAAGACGAGAGAGCAACGAAACATCCAAAGCTAGCTGTGCATTGGCCCTTGAGTCCTGTTTATACTTCCTCCAAACTCCCACAGATCTTACCTCTGCAAAACTCCACGTGAGTCTGAATCAGCTGACATACTCAGAAACTTCCACTTCTCTCTGCCCATTGGCCCGAGGAAGTCTGAGGAGGCAGCAGGAGGCAGCAGGAAGCAGCGAGGAACTGCCAGAAAGCCATCAGAAGTTTCTTGGTGCGTTTATTTCCATGAAGTCACAACAAATGATGACCAGTAAGGAATGGCAAGGTATACCGATACCATCATCCAGCATCATCCACTGTCTGTTGGGTTATGTTCATATTTCTTCTTAATATCACGTGTCCTTTCAAGTGTCTGCTGTAGCAAAACATCCTCTCACCTGCGTGCCCCAGCAAAACATTATTTGACATAACTGACTTTCCAAAGAAACCAGAAGCTTCCATGTCAAGAACTTTGAGGTTGGGGCTGGAGAGATGGCTCAGCAGTTAAGAGCACTGACCACCACTGAGCCACCACATGGTGGCTCACAACCATCCATAATGAGATCTGTTGCCCTCTTCTGGGGTGTCTGAAGACCGCTACAGTGTACTTACATATAAAATAAATAAATAAATCTTAAAAAAAAACAAACTTTGAGGTTAGTGATGCTAGTACCCGTAAGAATGCTTTTTATTGCTAATTACATCTCTCAATTTCAATCATTCTGCAACTTAAACAAGAAATTCAATACTTGGGATAGCACCTAAAATATTTACGTTGTTCATGTATAATATAGCTTTGGTTTTGCTTATTAATCTCTGTTTCAGTTTTGTTCCTTATAATTTGTTTCTAAAAGTAGGGATTACTAGATTAAAAGGGAAAGACTATTTTCACAGTGCATTTTTCCTGATTTTTTTTAATTCCCATCCTTATATATAAGAGATATAAGAAAGGTGAGACAAACAAACAAAACAAAACAAACACACAAAAAACATTGGCTATAATGCTTCCTCCTGAATATAGCTCTTGCTAAAATTTTGGGGAACTTCCTCCATGTTCTTTTTCTTTTAGACTTCATTTTTGATATCACTTCTGACAGCCCCGAGGGAGGAAGGCCTTCCTGTGCCTGTCCTCCTTCCTGTGCCTGTCTCCTCACAGCCTCCCTGTGCCTGTCTCCTCCTCACAGCCTCCCTGT
>JADRCH010000066.1:6958771-6968816 GCA_019843965.1 Rhynchomys soricoides | reverse complement strand
TGTCCACTGGCACTGCCGCAGAGACAGGTACTGCGCATGTCCACTGGAACCGGCTGGCCACCGAGATGAGAATGTCTCCCTAGTTTATCCTTGGATAGGGATCAGCTCTCGGCTGTGGAATTGTATTTATTTATCCTTATTAAAGGTTGGCAGTTTGTACTGGAAAGTTAGATGTGTCAGAGCTGGGATTCACATAGGAAGACACGAAGGATGCGTGTTCTCCATGAGGAAAGCTAATCTAGGCTTGGTTCGCGGGGATGTGCAGCGCTGTGGATGTAGAGACTCGAAGTTCTCAGCCCTGTGGGGAAAACGTCACTGGATCAGCTCTCTCTATTCTTTAGGGATTTACTAAACAGGTTTTCCTACTCTTGACTGTAAAAGCATGAAGTCCCGCACATTTTGAAAATGTAGTGGATGTTAGGAAACAGTGGAATTGACCGTAGTCTGCAGCCCCATGAACGTCACTGCCCACATCCGGATGCGATTTTCTCTTCTTTGAGCATCTCCACATTTGAGCATCCTCCCGTTTTGAATTTTTACCTTATTACCTTTACATATTTCGGATTTCATTTTTAACTCAATCTGATGGCACGTGCTTTGGAGGCATAATTCCTGTGTTTCAGAGTCTCCTACCTTGTCCTACTTTTCTCACTAGAGTGACTTGTGATCGGCTTTCTTTGTAGACTCTCTTCGCACAGTCCTGAGTATTTTCTGGGAAGCCGAGCCCAGGCGTTTTGGGTCAGTGTATGGAGCCAGGCTCTAAGGTTTTTCTGTTTACTGATTCTCTTGCCTCCAGTGTCTCAGAGCTCTGCCCCAAGCCAGGAGAATTAGCCCAGTAAAAGCCTTGCTTCCAACAACGCCCCCACCCCCAATTGCTTTTATGCCTTTGTGTTTCCTTGACCTCAAGATGCATTACTCTCCTTGATGCTTTGTTGCTCAGTGACTAATCTTTCTTCTGAGCAGATTATTTTTCTTCTATGGTTTGCAGAGGCCACACACTAAAATGATTAGATTTTTAGCATTGTATAGGCCACCCCGAGGTGGTTTGTTTGTTTATGTTCATGCCATTGAAAAATTGCAGGTAATAGTTTATAGACTTATTCTAAAATGGGCAGAGAGCCTTACTAATAAGCTATTTGGATGTGTCTCACTTAATAGCTTTTTTTTTTTTATTATATAATTATTGGTTTAGAGTCTTTGTTTTGATTTAATTTTTGTTTTCTTCTCTTTCTTTCTTTCTTTCTTTCTTCCTTCCTTCCTTCCTAAGACTTGGCTTCAATATGTTTGTAGCCCAGGCTGGCTTCAAACTCATGATCCACCTGCCTCAGTCTCCTACCATGCCTATGGGATATTATGCGTGAAAAATAGTAGTTAAATTAAATATCTGTAATGGTAGATGAAAAGAGTAAGAAAATATTATAAAGTATAAAATAAAAGTATTGTAACATCAGGGAAGGAGATATCTGTTGTGTCAGAAGAGAGCTGGTACCCAGAAACCTCCCTGCCCGCTTCCCTTCCCCTCTGCAGATCTTCTGGATGGATGATAATTTTGCAAAAAGGTACACATTCTATTAGCTTTATTGTGTTTTTCTATGGACGAAGTGGTGTGCTTGTAATAGAACCTCACAATTCTGAGAGTCTCTAGACTCGAGCACTCTATCTAAAGCCTTGCTTCATGGTCCCATTGAGCTAAAATCAAATTCTTACATAGATGCTTTAAGTTTAGTCTCGTGTCACATAAGTTGCGCACTTTATTCCCTAATTTTCTTAATGCTAAATAATGAAATCTAAGCCAGTGCTTTCCAAGTTCATAAGTTTGCTTTCTGTTCAGCCAGCTCTTCCCTGCCAGAGTAGTTCCAAGCTCAGTAAGCCTCACTCTGAGTAACTGTTTGTGAGTCTTGCATCCGATTTGCTTAGCCCCAGCATGTTCCTATCTTATTGGCATCGGGGGACCAGGTCGAAAGTGCTGGCTTGGGAGATGTTGCTACTCAGGATGATTTCATTTCCAATAAATAACACTATGGATAATAGAAGAATGTAAGTGAGGAGAATATTTCTGGATTATCTCAGGCCGATCAAGTTGTAAGCATTTACAAATACAGGCTTTATAATTTTATGTAAGGAAAGAAATCTTGGCCGGGCAGTGGTGGCGCACGCCTTTAATCCCAGCTCTTGGGATGCAGAGACAGGTGAATTTCTGAGTTCGAGGCTAACCTGGTCTACAGAGTGAGTTCCAGGACAGCCAGGGCTATACAGAAAAACCCTGTCTTGAAAAACAAAAACAAAAAAAAAATCTTACTGTATGTCCATTGTTTATGTCCTGTGTACTCTGATAAGTTATAAGATTTTCATGTCAAGTTATGAATATTGAGCTGTGTGAATTTGTCATTTCACAAAATATTCCTAAACTCTTCTTGGGAAAGTCGAGAGACCAGAGTGGTTTTTGCTAAAACCTTCCTTTCCTCCTCAGCCGTACGTGTCCCTCAGACTGCCCTTTGTCAGAGTGACACGTGGAAGGATCTACTCAGAAGTGACCTGCTTCCTCGAACACGTTACTCACAGAGTCCGCCTGTACAACATACAGGGTAAGAAAACAGCGCCTCTGTCAGACACGCAGGCTTGCTGGTGAAGTCACGCTTTTCTTCTGTCCTTCTTTCTGAGCTCTGAGTTGTTTAAAGACAATGTAATCTTTTGAAATTGACTCTGTACCTGCAGCCTGGCTTCCAATGCCATATTTGCCTGCAGATGGTGGCAGTGGTGAAGCCTTCTCATCTGCTAGGTTGACATTTATTCTGCATTTCCTCCTTCCTCCTTAGCAGCTGACTTGGTCATGAGATTTTCAGCCAGAAACCTTATGCTGAAGACCTGAAAGCAGTTCAGTATTTCGGTGTGGGTTTATGAAATAGAATATTAGCATAATTTCCAAGTCGACCATTGACTCCGGCAGCTTCAAGTATCTTAGAAAAGTCCTTATAGATTCCCCACTTTCAGTTGTCCTAAGCTGAAACAGATCTGGAAGGAGAACTTTGCACCCTTGCCTCTTCATGTGGGAAGGAAATAAGGAATGCCACCAGCCGACCCAGACTGCTGCTGCGTATGGGCTGGTTGTAGGTTGAAAGGGAAAAGGTATCGTGCTCACAGAATTTCTTAGCTACCCAGTGTTCGATTCCTTGATTTCACAGTCTACACTTAATCTTGCTTTTATTTCATTATGTCACTTCATATTTTCCTAGTTTTGCCTTTTTTTCTCTGTTCCTAGTCATGGTCGGTGTTTTTCTCCTCAGAGCTCTGGGGAGTAATACAGTGCACTTTCAATCCATCCATGGAAGTCCCCTAGAGATGGGAACACTAACACTAGGCATGCCCAACTGTGACTTCTGTGTGACAGAATGACCGTTCACCATGGGAAAGCCTGTAATTATAAAATAGCCCCTTTTTTGAGTTTCCCAAAATCTCCAGAAAGTCAGAACCATGGGGTGAGGGGTGGGAGTCGCTTTGGCCATTTTTAGTAATTCTCTCCTGGTAGCTCTAACATCCCGTTTTCAACTACTGCCAACTGCTTCATAGGTGAGAAATAATATCATGCATAAAAGGACTCATGTGGCTTTTGTTTTACCTATAACTTATACACTTAGATACTTACATACTTATAGCTATAATTCAAGTTGCTTGAGAGGCGGAGTCAGGGGGGTTGCAACTTTAAACAAAGGCCCAGGTAAATTAATGAGGCCTTGTCGCAAAGAAAGAAAAGAAGCCTAGGGCTGGCCTGAGCAGTGGAGTAGTGACCTAGCACATGTCAGATCCTAGCTTCGGCCCTTAGCATTGCCTTCTCTGAGAAAATACAGGTTATTTGTACGTATCAGTTTCATGATGACATCTCCACTCTCGGATAATGTACCTTAATCATATTCATCCTTCTAAGTCTCCTTGTCCCCTCTTTTCCTTCCACAAGACCTATGTCCCTGTCCTTACTTGTATTAGGAGACCAGGCATTTCAAATAGTTACTGGAACATTGCCTTGAAAAATCTAACCTCACTGAAACACATTTCGTAAGTTGCTTTGCTTTCATTTAGCCCTATACATCTATACCACTGGATCTCCCCATCTTCCCCTGGGTTCGCCAGGGCTTTTGAAGTCCTGTTTCAGAATGGCCTGAGTAACGTAGATACTTCTCTTCCTGCTGCTGGTGGCTATGGCTTTGCCTGCTGTCATAGACCAGCAGCCGATTTGGAAAGTAATCCACTCTGACGTGCCTGCTCCCTTCTGCCAAGAAACTGTGCTGTCACAGCTAAGTGGCTGTCATCTTTCCCATACCTTTCCTGTATCCTTCTCCTAGCTGCAGCCCTGTCCAGCCCGACTGGCAGCTTGGCAGGAGGAGCTGGGGCCTCTGAGGTTCAACTGGCAGCTGCTGGCTCTCTGTCGGAGTCCATTTCCACTGCTGGCTTGAGTTCTCTCTCTGTTCTCTGCTGTATTATTTCCTCGTCTTTCCTTCCTGGGCTGTGCTCCCTCTCCTCTTTGTTCTGGGTCAGGTACACAGCTTTTGGCAATGCTGCCAATGGGCAGGTTCCTCTCATTACCAAACTGACGGCCTTGCCGCTGGGCTCTGGTTCCTGACCTCCTAGGCCCACCTTTTCTCAACATTCGTGATGTATTCACTGTAGTTGCTACATAACCATTTCCAAATCTAGGAGTATAATTTCTTGCCAGTTCTTGGAATCTCCGAAGTCTGGTCTCTAGGGAATGGGAGTGCTTTTAAACTTTAGTTTTCTGAATAGGGCACACACGATGTTGACATGGTTTTTTGTTTTGTTTTTAATGCAAACTCTATTGTTTCTGGATTTCTCAATGGGTAGAATAAACTTGGGAAGACACATTTTTGTGCCAATAGTAGATTTTTGTAGCTCAAAAGCAGGAGGGTTTAGAAATGTGTTCCGAATGACGGGTAATGTGAAGTTAGCTGAGAGAGCTCTTCTGGGTGAGCTTTATTCTGGTTGTCTGGATTAACCCTGAAGTCAGCATACAGAGACTTGAAGTGACAGATAAGCCTTGCGTTCTTTCTAGCCCTGAGCATTTGTGGATTGTTTGTTTGTTGTTTGGTTTGGTTTGAATCATCTAAAAGGCTTTTTCTAAATCATATCACCTCCTGCATGTGGAGCTGACCTCTTTTCAATAAGTTTGCCTCTCAGAAGAGATTAGCCACATGGAGGAGAGGCTTAGGCTTTCTTTTTCCCTTGGTGTCTGTGACCACCCCTGTCTGACTTGCTCTTCCATTGTCTTCGAGGACTCATCATGTGAGTTTTGGTTCACTGAGGTTCTCATGAAGAGAAATGCAAAGCTTGAGGCAGGAATGTGGGGTCTTCAAATGGATGATTTTTGGTGTTTAAAATGTGATGAAGTTTCTAGGTGTTTAGAAACACCCAGGAGTTCTTGAATATGCTACAGTTAGGCTTCCCAAATAAACAGGTGTTTAGATGGCTAAATGCTCCGTCAGCAGGTCAGTTTCTTAGTAGAACAAGACTTACAGGTAGTGTGTATGTTTCTGTGGATTGACTCTTAGCTAATATTTCTTAAAATAACTAAATACACCTCAAATTTAATCTCCCGAGCTGTCTCTATATCTAGGCTAAGTCCCTGCCCTCACCAACGTGCCCAGTGTTTCCTGGATGAGTGTTAATGAATGAAGCCTGCTTGTTATTGGTATCAAATTTCTTTTTAATTTAAATTTTTATCAACATTTTATTTAGTAATATTTATTTTAAGTTTTATGTGCACACATGTACACATGGGTACTGGTGTTTGCAGAGGCCAGAAGAAGGTGTCGGCTCCCTGGGACCTGGTGTTACAGGCTGGGAACAACACGTGGGTCCTTGCAAGAGCAGTACCTTCTCTTTACCACTGAACAGCGTCTCTAGCCCCTTTATTAAGATTTTAAGTTAGCATACAAAGCAATGGTTTTCCTTATGGCATTTCATACAAGTACCAAATTAACGAGATGAGAAGTAATGGGGTTATTAATATTGTTTTCTCATGCACAGGTCATTATACTGTGTTATCTGTTTTACGACATATTTTATTATGGTTTAGCAACATTGACAAATAGAAAGTGACTTAATCTTACAGACTGTCTCTTAATTGATAGTCTGTGTTCAGTATTCAGTTTAATGAACTAGTCTTTCCCAACTGTGCAGAGCTGACCAAACATCCTCTCAGTCCTCGGTGTGTGTCCCTACTTTTTTGCCTAATGTAACTTCTGTCAAGAACGTAAGTCAAATGCTTCCTAGATTCACAGATCAGTTGGTCATTACTGACTGTGAGACCAGCTGAGTTGAGAGGCCTTGGTACAGCCACCTGCTGTATTGAATTCTGGTTTCTCTATTTACATTCACCACAGATTTGGAAAATAACTAGTTCAGCTGGAAGACTCACTGTTTCTTAAAGTCACTTAGCTGTTCACAAACGCCATGTTTAAGGGATGAAGAAATGGCTTACCAATTCAGAGCAGTGGCTGTTCTTGCAGAGGACCCAAATTCAATGGCCAGCACTCACATAGTGGCTCAGAAACATCCCTAACTGAAGTTGGAGGCAATCTCTTCTCACCACCTCAGACACTGCATGCCTGTGGCAGTCAGTCAGGCAGACAGACAGACAGACAGACAGAACCACACACACACTAAATTTTAAGAAAACAAATATTTTTGTCTTTTTACTAACTCTCATATGTCACATTCAGAAGGATTCTGGAAGAAATCTCAAAGGAAAGCCTATGCTCACGAACTTTGAAAAATCAAGATCAGTGCAGTTTCAGCAATGTCTGAGGAAATTCTTTGATTTTTTTTTTTGGGGGGGGGGTCAGGTTGACTAAAAAATCCACTTATAACCTGCACAATTTAATCTGATATCCCTTGGAGCCATTTGGAATCATCTTCTAAAAGATTATTTTGTAGGAAAATGACATTTTCTCTGGTGAAAACACATGGACGGGGGAATAGGAATTAATTTTTTTTCATTAGGTTGATGTTTGAAGCTTCCTCGTGTTCTCTTTCTGCAGGAAATAGTGTATGGTATGATCATGGGCTGTGTTTGAGACTGAACATCTATGAAAGGAGCATCATAGCGATCAGCCAGCAGCATGGCCAACTAAAGCTCCACTTCTTCTTCATGTATTTATTAGACTTTTGTAATGCCCCAGCTCTCTGACATCAACCACACTTTGAAGGGTTAGGTTGCTATGGGTTACCTGCACATCATGTATGTTTTCACTAGCAAAAGGTTTAGGTCTCAAATCTGTTAAATGTCCTCCGTCCAGCTCCCCACTGTCCCGAGGCTGTTTTTTTCTGGACAGGTGGCTGTGAATGAACGAGGGTGTGTGTGGGAGCCATGCTTCAGCCTCAGGAGAAATAGCTAAAGTGCAATGTTTTAATTGTCTTTTCAACAACATATTGTAACAGTACTGCACATGTGTAATGGATCTTGTTAAAGCAAGCGGACTGAGGCAAACATGTAATGAATGAACTGCTGTCCAAAGCACAGGAGGAGCATCTCCCTTGACCCGGAAGGCTGAGGAGCATCCCTGGATGGCTGTAGCCAGCAAGCAGAGCACCCGGGTTCTCTCTGCGCTGTTCTGAGGATGTTTTAAAAAACCCAGTGGGTTCGTTATGATGCTTGACTTTTAGAGGCTCAGGATGTCCTTCCCCTGGTAAAACGTGTAAGGTACTCCCATTGAGGATGAGGGAGCCCCGTCTTAGTGCAAATCCTTTCTGTGACCTCTCTGAAAGCTACATAACCTTTTGGATTTCTCCTTTAAGTTCCTGGTAACTCTGTTTCTTAATCAATAGAAAGAGCACAGGGCCAACTATGAGTAACATAACATCAGAGTCTTCACAAAACTTAGAAGCATGTGAGATCTGTTCTTGACTGCTTATTCTAGTGTTGTCTGCTAAGGATGCCTGAGCCGAGGGCCTCCAGCCCTGGAGCCACCCCGTTGTAATCAAGATCCCAGAGTTTCACTGAAGTTGTTTTATCTTTCTATAAAAAGATTCATGAGAATGTTGAAATGGCTTACAGACAATCTCCTGTTTTTCCCCAGAGCTGTATTCTTTATTTAATATAAGAGTGAGAACCATTAAGCTATGGCTAAGCAGACCTAGGTAATGAAAACATTTTCAGAATATAATATGTGATTGCCTGCTAAGGACTTTTCCCTTTTAATTTGAACTTTTTTTCTGTTCTTTTTTTTTTTTTTCCCGAGACAGGGTTTCTCTGTGTAGCCCTGGCTGTCCTGGAACTCACTCTGTAGCCCAGGCTGGCCTTGAACTCAGAAATCCGCCTGCCTCTGCCTCCTGAGTGCTGGGATTAAAGGCATGCGCCACCACTGCCCGGCTAAATTGGAACTTTTAAAAATTGAAATAAGTCACTACGTGTAGAACTTGATCGTTCCCTACAAGCGTGCAAGGGAAGTTACATAAGGGTCCGCACGTACATTCAGGTTACACCAACTCATACTCAGGCTGTCGGCTCTCTTGGTTGTAGCTGCTGCATCAGACTCTGCTCCCTAACAGGGAGATGGCAATGGCGTCCCTGGTGAGCGTGCTTTGCTGAACTCTGCTACTTGGTCCCAGGATCGGAAGCACATAGAAGTGCGTATGAGCAACTCCTAGCTCTGACTCTGCAATGGGGACAGTTGCAGACTCCACATCGGTGGCTTTAGTGGCGATAACTAAGTTAGTACAGGAAGCCGGGTGATTTGTTAAGTGTTGTATTTGTTTAAGAGACAGAATGGGCCAGTCAAATTATATAATTTGTATTTAAAACATAAACATGACCAAAGAATGGCCATTGGAATGAAGAGAGGTGCAAGGTTGGATGTAGACGTGAGTTTTAGGTGCTAGGTCATGGGAAGACGTCGAAATGGGCAGAAAGAAAGGAAAAGAAGAGAGGTTGGCTAGGTCAAACCCTGTTTTCTAGCTGAAGGACTCTGTGTCTCCTATGTATTTTCTAAATTGACATGATATTTTTATTTGTATATTTAAATAATTGAAAAGTACATCATTGTGGTTAACAGTGACATTTAAAAATAGACATATCCACGGGTGGCAATTCATTGCACAGTCAGGAATTTCTAAAGAGGTTGTACAGACTGTTCCCTGGCCGTCCGCACTGCCACACCTTCATTTTCTTCCTGTTGTTATGTCTGCATTCTGTGTCACCACCGGATATATCCCTAATACTGCATCGTTGCGTTCAAGAGTCTTGTTTGTTGGTTGACTTTTCGTGACTTCTCTGAGACTGTAATCCTGTCTGTTGAGCATATCTGTGTGCGCAGATGTCTAAAGTTTAAAAACTCATCCTGTGGCTCTAAGTGTTGTCTTTCTGGATTGAGTTATTAAAACAATGTAAATAATGCATTACTGTTTTAAGAATTTGTTTTAGAAATTTTAACGGAAATGTTTCTCTCAGTGAACTGTGCCTTTTGGTTTTCATAAGTACCAAATGCAAAGGTGCGTTTCTTTACTTGTACAGATTAGCAGCAGGTAATGAAAAGAAGGTTATAGAAATATTTAATACAGAACTCTTTCTGCGTCAGGCACTGTATGTCACAAAATGACCATCAAACATTTGTTTTTTGGTTTTTTTTGTTGTTGTTGTTAATTATTTTAGTATTGCCTGTCAACCTGATTCGGTATCCCTTCAATTTTGTTAAAGTCAAACAGTTGAAAACTGGGTTTGACAGAAGTATTTGATAGTCATTTGCAAATCTAATCAGATTCTCAAATTATATTTGCTCAGCACCCATGTGGGTGGGACTGGATGAGAAGTGTGCTTCCCCACTACCTACTCTCCCTCCTCCCTCTTTCCCTCCTCTCTCTCTCCCTCCTCCCTCCCTTCTTTCTGCCTCCTTCTAGTGCTGTAAGTTGGGAGACATACTATAAAGAGTGGTAGGAGCCAGGCAGTGGTGGCGCACGCCTTTAATCCCAGCACTCGGGAGGCAGAGGCAGGCGGATTTCTGAGTTCAAGGCCAGCCTGGTCTACAGAGTGAGTTCCAGG
>JADRCH010000066.1:6936764-6951926 GCA_019843965.1 Rhynchomys soricoides | reverse complement strand
ACACACAGACATGTGCACACACGCATATACATGTACACACATACATACAAACATACACATATATACACACACAAGTACACACAAACACATACACATACATACACACACACAAACATACACATATATACACACACACATATATATACACATACACACATATATACATATACACACACACATATATATGTACACATACATATACATATACACACACAAACATACACATATATACATACACACATGTATATATACATACACGCAAATATTACACACACATGCATATACATACAAATACACTCACATACATACAAACACACACACACATATATACACATACACACACACGCACGCATACACACACACACACGCACACATGCACACACGCGCACATGCACACATGCACACACACACACATACGCACACACACAGAGATGCACGTGCATGTGTATACACACACACACACACACACACACACACATCTCCAGAGTAATTGGAACATCACAAGGACCAGCTCTGGTGGAGGACCAGGACCAGGTCTCCTCTCCCGTCCTACTCCCCTGCGTCTATGGAGAAGATGCTGTAATAGCCCCTCCACTTACCTCACCTCTACTGAATGTGTTGAGTTTCTGCAAAACACCTCTCTTCGTCTCTGAAATTGACCCAAGGCTTCCCCAAGGACCCAACAATGCACTTAAAGTAGAGTTCCAAGTAGATACTAATAAAGCACTTTAGTTTTCTGCAAAAGAATTATAAAATCTAGGTTTGACTCATCTTCAAGCTGTCTTCTCCTCTCTGTCGTAAAAGGCAGAATGGATCATGTCATAGCAGGAGACCCAAGGGGACAAGGAAATGCAAATAAAATTGATTTAATTTCTAAGGCTCCCTTCAAACTACAGTCCATAAATACCAGTATGTTAATAAAGCCCCTAGCTATAAATTATCTTATGGGATTCCGTCTCCTTATAAGACATTGAAAGGGCGTGACACACTGTGTTGAGTGAGCAGAGTGTAAACTCGGTATCTCCTGATCCTAGGGAATCAAAGAGGGCATGGTTACGGTGTCTTTTGGGGGAGAATGGTTCAGGTGAGAGGCTGGCCTGTCCTCACTTCCTGTCTTCCTTCCCCTCAGAACCTCTGGGAACTATGTGGCATGCTGTCCTGCTGCGTCCTCTCAGTCTTTTATTGAACTTCATATAGTCTTAAGTAAATACTGTCTCCAGCCTGATAGCAAGAAGAAAATCTTAAATTGTTATACCGTTTCATATATGAGAAATGGTCAGAAAACAAGGAAATATATGGGAAGAGATTTTACAGGATATTTAATAAATGTGGAGACAATAAATGCTTTTGTTAATGTGTATTTTCTTTTAAATTTAGGAATAGAAGGGCAGTCCATGGAAGTTTCTAATATTGTGGACATCAGGAATGTGCATAACCGTGAGATCGTAATGAGGATTTCATCTAAAATAAACAACCAAAATAGATATTATACTGACCTAAATGGATACCAGGTAATCTCCTCTAAAATCACTGTGATGGTTGTCTTTATATGCCATTTTATATGTATATTTATGTGGTATTTGTGGCAGATATATATATTCATGTGTGGAGTGTGTAATTTTTTTATGCAAGATAAATGTCCAGTTAATTTTGAGTCATTTAAAAGCTATTCCTAAAGTTGCCAACTATTTCTAGGATCGAGACGGTTTTAACAGACATGTGCAGGCTCCCCTGTCAGACCACCAAAGGTAGATGGGAATCTTTCAGAGAGATCGTGTTTTTGGAACATCTATTTATAAAACTTTATTTTTTTTTTTAATTGAAAGTTAAGGGGCTGGAGAGAGTGTCGGCTGAAGAGGAGCTTGTTCAGTTCCTAACACCCATGTCACCTGGCTCATAGTCACTTGTAAATCTCCAGTCCCAGGGGATTTGGCCTGTCTGGGCACCTAGATGCAGATGATAAACATATCTCTCTGTCTCTCTGTCTCTGTTTCTCTCTCTCTCTCTCTCTGTCACACACATACTTTTTAAAATTAAATCTTTAAAAATGACAATTTGATGACTATTAATATATTAGTTTTCTAGAATTAAACATAAAAGGAAACAGAATTAGGGAAGGAAGATACCTTTCTTCTTCACAGAGAGCTCGTATATACGCGTCCTTGATTCCCCACGGTATAGTAACAGCAGCACTGAAGTTGATGGCAGTCCTTCGCATCCGTTACCATTGAGTGGATGCATGCATGTACACAGAGAGGTATATGCCCATTTAGAAATGTGGGCTCCTACATATTTAATCAAAACCATCATACAGTGATTATAAATATAAGAAAATTAATTCTTATATTTTATTTGTATATTACAGAGTCTTTTAATTGTGCTTAAGAGATCTCTTTGGCCTGCTCTCTCAATTTCTATTATTTTGTGTGTATGTATGTGTGACAACATGTATTTTAAATAATACCACTGAAAACATGAGCATATTTTTGAAGCATTTGCATCTCAAAGATTCCTGGCTATGAATAGAAATAATTTCACAACATATGCTCTTTTACTTGGTCTGATTTTACTTGGTCTGGCTATAAATGGAAAGGGCTGGATAATTTTCTCTTCTATGATTCCCTGCAAAAAAGTTAAATTTAAACCTTCTCCAGAGAACGAAAATCAAAGCGTACATTCTGATCATCACTCTAATTCTGCTGCGGCCCTTCAGTTTTCAAACGAAACTCTGACTTCATGGTGATTAATTTTTCTTACGTACAAAAAGAAAACATTTTCTTAAAATCTCACAGAAACAAGTACTTGTGTATGTTGGTTTACATGTGAGAAAGAAAGCTTAGTAAAAACTGAATTACTAAAAATGTGCGTTTTGTTGCCGGTGGTAAGATGAGATACTGATATTATTTCCGGTCCACAGTGTAAAGATTTCCTATAATAAGACCCGTTTTAACCTATGGAAATAGTAATTCTTGGGCTCACAGGAACTCACAGGTGGGGGGACAGCAAGAACACAGCTAAGGCGTCTCTGCATGTCCCTCCCTCCTCCTCTTCTCTCCTCCTCTGTGTCCCTCTCTTGTCTGCATCACTGCTTCCTCTCCTAGGGTTGCCATGAGTTTGTTTTACCACACACTGGGTCTCTTAAAAGAACAGAACATTACTCTTTCATTCTCTTGGAGACCAACTGTCTGGAGTCAGGCTGTGTACAAGGCCACATTCCCCAGGGACCTCTCCTGCTTCTTACAGTCACACATAGGTGACCCCTGGTGTTGTTGTGTGTGTACTTGCGCAGTGTCTTCCTCTGTGTCACATGACAGCCCCACATTGTCTCTACGTGTGTCCGCATTTCTTTATTACAAGGACGTCAAGTTTGGGCCATGTCAATTTCTGAAAACTGTCATCTCAAAATCAGATCAGTTTCACAGGTCATAGTTAAATACGAATTTGAAGAGACTCAGCGTAACCAGTAGGTGGTGGGGACCAGTGAAGGCTTGTTGAGGATGCTGAAGGTCAGATCTGGAATAAGCTTAGGCAGGGCCACCCTTCCATCGCTAGGTACTCGGTTCTCATGAGTCACGGTACTAACTTTCCGCATTTACTGTTTTTGAGTTTCGTTTTAAACGTTCACAAGTTTAAACAAGGAGGCGGCATTTTGAAGTGGTAGGAGCAAAACCCAGTGATAACAGAGTCCTGAGCACATATTGGCTTTCAGTACTGACAGCCTCACAAAAGGTAAAATCTGTGTCAAGCCTTCAATGACAGGCTGCAGTGCTGGAATTCAGAACTATCTCAATTTAAAGTAAACGAGTAAACACTGAAATTTTTTAACTATGAGTGTGCACTTGATTATATGTTAGAGGATTTGGTGGCAAGCTCTGTGGTGTTTATTAAAACTGATTCAAGAATAATAGATATTTCTTGAATGGGGATGGAGAGCTAGTGTGCTTAGCATTCATTACAAAAGCAGTATGTTAGATCTAGATGAAAAATGAATACTTAATACCTTCATAATTTGTTTTATGCAAATACAGGAAGCTGGAAGACTTCTGCCGGGCATTTTTTTATTGTGACTTTAAATAGAAATGCCTGTTTTAAAGTCCAGACAAGTTCTACCTTTCACAGTTAAAAAACTGTCTTCTGAGGGCCTTGTGGTTTCTCTGTATATGATTTTAAGGAGTGCTTTAATTTTAAACTATTTCTTTGCTTAAACGAGAACAGAAATTATGTCCTTTCTCTTTGGAAAAGAGATAACTAAATAATCTAATTTATAAAAGAGTATGTGTAAATAATACATGTACAAAATAAGAATTGCTTGATTTCCTAGATTCAACCTAGAAGGACCATGAGCAAATTGCCTCTTCAAGCCAATGTTTACCCAGTGAGCACAATGGCATACATCCAGGATGCTGAGCACCGGCTCACGCTGCTTGCCGCCCAGTCTTTAGGCACTTCCAGTATGGCTTCTGGTATGTGTTAATATTCCACTCTGAAAGCTCTCAGTTCTAACTATAAAATATTTCTGTGGTCAAATATATTAATTATCCTCCCCCTTAACTGCTTTCCTTTAAGAATTTGACAAGTAGTTAACCCAGGGCTTTTGAGAATTACATAAGATGAATATCCTCCATCTTCAGGTAATGAACAGGAGCCTAAGACGCCTTGCCTGGGTGGTTTTAAAGACAAAGTGTAGTCATTAGCTTTTCATTGTAAGCAGTGGTAGCACACGCCTTTAATCCCAGCACTTGGGAGGCAGAGGCAGGCGGATTTCTGAGTTCGAGGCCAGCCTGGTCTACAGAGTAAGTTCCAGGACAGCCAGGGCTACATAGAGAGACCCTGTCTCCAAAAAGCTTTTCATTGTAACAAAAATACCTTTGGGTAAGAAGTACATTTTGTTCCCAATCTCAGAGGCTTCAGGTTGTAATCACCTGGCTCTCTTGATTTTAAGCTGTAGTGAGTTGACATCATGGTAATTAGGAAGACAAATGAAAGAGACAGGGAAAGGGGAGGGGAAGAGAGAGGATGCTCCTTTCCGGCTTCAACCAGTGACCCCATTCATCTAAGCCCTGCCTGTAACAGCCCAATTATCTGTGAACCCCCTGTGAGCTACAATCGATGGAGTTAGTTTTGATCTCACCACTTCTAAGTGGCCCTGATAACTAAGGACCAAGTCTCCAACAGATAGGCTTTGGGAAGCATTTCGTGTACAGATTGCAGCTAAAATTCCCTTTGCTAGCCTATCATTTACAGAGGTCTCTGTGATTTACTGGGTTGGAAACTAAAACTCCAGAAGTTTAGGCAGTTTGCTCAAGTTTGCAATATGGATGTGGTGGTTCAAACTTACAGTGTTAGATTTTTTTTTTTTCTGGACTGTGATACTGTGACCTGTCCCCTCAAAGGCTTCAAATGCTAAAGACCTGCTCCCACAGCTGTGGTGCTACTGGAGAGTGATTGCTGAGCAGCAATGAAGGAAAGCAGAGATGATAACGTGCTTTATATATTCTTAGTAGCTACTGTGCCTTATTATCTGAAGATAGCCCGTTGTCTCACAGAGTGTCTGGATCCCCCTTCTTAACTCAAGGGGAACTTAGTTCAAAGCAAGGGGGCCGGGTTTCTGTTTAAACGGCCTTCAGTGAATATCTGAATAGAATTATCCTGGTCAGATTTCTTTGTTTCTTTGTTTTAGGTCAGATTGAAGTCTTCATGGATCGAAGACTCATGCAAGATGATAACCGTGGCCTGGGGCAAGGCGTCCATGATAATAAGATTACAGCTAATTTGTTTCGAATCCTGCTGGAGAGGAGAAGTGGCTTGAACATGGTAGGAAACACTAACTAGCCTTTCTTAGGTTGGAGTTCTTTCTCTCCACCACTGAAGGTGATGACAAAATTTAAATGCAATTTCTAATGCTGAGATGTCTGTATGATAGATTTTGCTCATATTTATAGAAATGTGTCAGAAATACTAAATAAGGGCTACGTTTGGGCCATATAGTTTTTTCTTTTTGCTTTATTACGTAGCCAAAAACAATTTCAGGGAAGCAGCTTGGAGGAGATTATTTTCAAAGAAAGGTTGATATCTTGGGCTAAGAATTACAGAATAGACGGTTTAACTATACAGTCAGTGTGTTCTGAGCCTTAGTGACTGTGTCACGGTCTTAAGTTTATTATTTGCAAACAGACTTACTTTATCCTTCCATAGTCAGTATTTATCAGTCTACATTAAACCCCAGCACTTGGTGAAGCAGTTGGACAAGCTCAACTACAGGCGAGCAACCGGCCTTCTCACTGACGTCAGTATAGACACCAAAAATTTACCACTGGCTGTGGACCCCTCATGTTGGGTCCCTTGTCACCTAGGTGTCTTGCTTGCCTCTCCCCCGTGGCTTCTGCCGTTGGGCTCACCTGTTTTCATTCATTGTCAAGTTCTTCCTGTGCCCTTTAGCTCTGTGGTGTAGTTACACACTCCCTTTCCTCCTTCCTGTCAAGGGAACTCTTGGCAGTAGTTCAGACCTAACTTCTTTCCTGCCCACATCTTCTCCGCTTACACCGGGTCTGAACTGTCCATCTCCTAGTCCTGTCTGAGTATGACTACTTGATCTCCTTCTTTGGACCACAAATTCCATGCGAGTCCAGACTGTGTCTTTCTCTGCTTCTACGATCATTTCTACTTAGAGGAAAGATCTAATGGGTCATATAAATGGCTGCCCACATGTGTAGGAAATGAGACCTGCTGAGCTGAGTGTGCTGCATTGTTGCCTGCTAATTGTGGTCCTTCTAGACTCCTGAGACATGCACACCTCATCTGCAGACTTCACCGGCTTCTCTGCCCATGTAGATGGTTTATACATCAAATATAGTGATGGGATGAAAACATGATTTAACACAAATGATTTTATAGTATTGAGAATTACTTAGGAAAAAAGTAATTCATATTCATTTTAGATGTTAAAATTTGTATCAGCTCTTGAGACTTCTGGTCTTAATCACTGATGAAAGAGCCTGGTTTGGAAAACTAAAGCTGCATTGGTTTCTTCTCTTGTTATTGACACTAGCATACAAAACTTCTGTTTACTCTAGCAATAAAAGCATTTGTTTTAGACTAGAAAACCTTCATTTAGAAGCTAAATAATTTGTTGATTCCATCCAAAACTCCTTGGATAGCAATTGATTTAAATTTGATCTAGTATTTCTATAACCCTATATTAGTTAAATTTTTCTTTTACTCCACTATAGATTCTAGGGCTTGAATCCATAAAGTCTTTTAAATAAAAAATGAACTAGAGAAGGAACTATAAATTTTAATTTGTAGGGAGATAGATTTAAAAGACACTTGATTAAGAACTGTTTCATGTCCTGTGGTTTAACTTCTGTAGCAAGTGTTTTTCATTTCAGCTGTTCTGATGTTCAAAATAATGATAGTGAAAGACTGTGAAAGGAAGAGATCCTCAGACTTGTGGAAACACTGGACAAACTGAGTGGCATGGGTCCTGCTCTCAGGCTGTCCTGCAGAGGCAGTGAGGACAGAAATGGGAGGTACCAGTGGAGACACTGTTTCTACTGAATCCACAGAAGTGGGGAGTGGAAATTATTTCTGCCACTGTCCTCTTCAGGGCTTGACATGTTTGACACCCCTCCCCCTTTCTGGCAACAGCTGGAATAGAAAGGGCTGTTGGTGATGTGGAAGCTATTAACAGTCATGCTGTGGATGCCAGTTCTTTCCCTATAAGGAAGACAGATGGGGAAAGGTCAGTTCAAAACCTACTATAGAGAGCTTACCAAGCTCAAGAGCAAATGTTCATGTTTGTGGGAACCAGAATGCCTGGTAAGCCTGAGGGGACACATCCCAGAATACCCGATAAACATGAGGACACATATCCCAGAATGCCCTGGTAAACTTGAGGACACACATCCCATTGAGAGTTCTATGTCAGCCCCAGCTGATGGTTTCTGTATAGGAATGCTGATCCAATATAACTCAGAGTTCTAGTTTCTTGGTCAAATTCACAGAGATCCCACTGTCTCTGCCTCCCAAGTGCTGGCATCTTAAAGGTGTGCACCACCATGCTCGCTCACCCTTGTTTTGGTTTTGAAATCTGAGTCTCTAAAGAGGTAGCTTTTAAAACCCTTTAATGTCATGCCGACATGCTAAAACATGGCTTCTTCAATTAATAGACTTTCTAACACAAACATTCATTAGGCTCCTACCAAAGAGCGTAAACAAAGATGGTTTTCTACAATGGCAATAGGCTGGACTGTGGTTCACTGCTAGAGAATTTGCATCCCATACACCAGACCCTGGGTTCCATCTACAGCACTTCCCCACAAACAAACACATGACTTCTTTCTTACACATAATCAGCAAGGTTCAGTTAGGGCAAGAGGAAGCCTTTGATGCTTAAAGATCAGACAACACGGGTGACATTAATAAAGGACACCAAGGAACAGCCAGCAAAGTTCAGCTCTTCTGTGTGGTTTGGATCAGCATAAGCTGGAAACTCTTTCATGTCAGGCTAGGCTTATGTAATCTGAAACCTTGCAACCCACAAGAAACCAAAGAATGTTTTTAGTACCTGGAAATATCAGTAACTAAGGGGCTGGCAGATCCACTGGTAGCTAATCAAACTGGAAGCATCTCTACTGCAAAGATGGTTAGGAATTTAGGCGCTCCCAAGACTTGCAATTGAGAACATTGCCTTTCTAGTGAGTTAAAAGATATAGCATTTCGTTTGTAGGCATCCTGCTGAGCCCCTTGTTACTGTCGTATTAGAGAGTACATGAATAGGGGAACTCTGGCTGAGACTTTTATTTATAGGCCAGGCCAGCCCCAACACTGTTATTTGTCCATCTGACTTTTATGGAGAGAGCTAACTGTACCCTTCTCTTAATTCACTTGTCTTGCTGAGAACAATAAAACTGACAGATCTTTAATTCCGTGAGTAGCTGCATTTAAAACACTGTTTCCTTTTACACCATTTTATCAAAACATCTCTGATTCTAAACCTTGTTTATTCCATGCAAAGGCCGATGGTGGCAGTTCTCAGCTCAGATCCACAGAGCAGCCTATAGTGCCGTGCTTGGGTCTGACCTGCAGAAGGTTTCTGCTTTATATTGCCAAGGTCTTTGGAGCTCTTAGTTCTGTGGATTTGGGCTAGGGTTTGGGTTTGTAACGGCAGCCCAAGCAGGAAAACACCAGGCTCAGGGGAATAGATTTGGCTCGGAGGATTGGTATAGAAGCATGCATACATTCTGAATGGATGATTCATCAGCGAAGCACCTCCTCTGTCCCAGAGTGTCTAGGGTCCCTCCAATACAGAACAAAACCATAGAGTGTTTCCTGACTGCATCTTGACCTAGGATGGACTGAATCTTTTAAGGCCGTGTTTTCCTTTCTTTTGGAATCTTTCATCTTCCATTACTCAAAAATGGTTTTGTCAGCAATCCTGACCTAGATTATGGAGTCATTTGATCCAGGAGTCCATTTAAGTGCCTTGTCGGGCTTTCTCCCTTTCTAGCCATGTTATCCT
Source organism: Rhynchomys soricoides (assembly GCA_019843965.1). Classification (NCBI taxonomy): domain Eukaryota; kingdom Metazoa; phylum Chordata; class Mammalia; order Rodentia; family Muridae; genus Rhynchomys; species Rhynchomys soricoides. Next base: position 6,942,406 of record JADRCH010000066.1, on the reverse strand, counting down.
GCAAGCTGCATTGAATGGCAGCATTGCTGGAGAATGCTGCTTCATTCAGTCTTTACAAAGAATGTGGATAAGTTTCAATCCAATTCTTTCACAACTCACTTTTTGTTAGAATTTTAACACTCAACGTTCCTCTGATGTCATTAAGTATTTCTCTCTCCCTGGTCTGAATTGTAATGACATCGCCTGTTAGCTGAGCTTCTCGCATATTGTAAGTCGCCCTTTGCTAGCACCTTTCTGTCCAATGCTAGTCTGACCGTCTCAAACCTAAGCTCTGTATCTTATAAATCTAGTCCTTTCACACAGATGGACAAGTCAAACCTTTGAGTACTGAATCACACAAAAAGATGCAAAACCTGAAGATAACAGTCATTTAAAAAAATTAAATACATAAAATGTAGCTTCCATGTGTCTTCTTTTATTCCTTGGGCATTACTGGCTAAGGGTCTACCTAGGGGTTGCTTTTTCAAATTTTCTTTTCTTTCTTTTTTTGAGGAATGGTTTCTCAGTGTGGCCCTGGCTGTCCTGGAACTCAGAAGACCAGGCTGGCCTTGAACTCTCAAAGATCTGCCCACCTCTGCCTCCTGGGTGCTGGGATTAAAGGCATGTGCCCCCATGGCCCATCTGATTTTTCAATGTTTTATATTACCTAGCTTAACAGGTTCCTAACCCTGGCAGATTTATTTGATGTTTGGCACATATAAATGTTGCCTCATAAGGATAGATACATTCTAGCTTAGGGTGAAGTATTTTTAAATTGTGCTGAGTAAGGGGTACTATGTAAATGTACATATTGTGTAATAACAGACAGAGCAGTCTCTGTTTTACAATAGGATGAAGAAGTTGGTGTAATTTACCAAATTCAAAGATCACAGATGATCTAAATATGTTGCCAGTGGTTTTTTTATGCCTTAAAAACATCAGATTCCATTGAGAATTTTGTTTTGTTTGTATTTTTAGGTAGTCCCATGTAGCTCAGGCTGGCTTCTAACTCCATATTTAGCCAAGGCTAATTTCTGTTTGCAGTGCTGGAGCTGTAAGCACATGCCAATCCAACCGGCTGATTTGGTTTGGCTTGGCTTGGTTTCAATTGCATCAGTTGATAAGGTTTAGGTTTCAAAGGTTTTTTTTTTTATCATTTATGAAATATAGTTTTAGATCCATATATGCCTTGTTAAATGCATCAAATGAGCTCAGGGTGAAACCCTGAGGAGGGTGTGACATTCGACATTGTGTGTGAGATATGGGACATTATGTTTCTGGTGCTTTGAAGGGTTTGTGGCAGGTTGGGAGTTTTCATAAAAAGCCTCTCATCAAAAAAGTGGGATTTGTCTTTAGTGTCTTCGGTGTTGACTAGGTGCAGGAGATAGTTAAAGTGTGAGTTATTACACACTATCGGATTGTCTTCCGTGAGCTTGACACTCTACTGTGTATTTTCTGTGACGGTCACCTGTGAAGTATACCTCACAGGGTTCATGTATTTTTGTATTTAAACTTTGTCAGACAGTGAATTGATTTGATGGGTGCCGCACATATAAAACATGGAAGCTTTTGTGCTTTTTCTTGACAGGAAGAAGACAAGAAAAGCCCGGTCAGCTACCCTTCCCTCCTCAGCCACATGACTTCATCTTTCCTCAGTCATCCCTTCCTCCCCATGGTACTAAGCGGCCAGCTCCCCTCCCCCGCCCTTGAGCTGCTGAGTGAATTTCCTCTGCTGCAGTCCTCCCTACCCTGTGATATCCATCTGGTTAATCTACGGACAATACAGGCAAAGGTAAATGCCAAAATATGTCTGCATGAACTTGCTTCTTAGGTTCTATACTTGGTTCAAGGGGTAAGCTTAGGAGCAGTTGCTCAGCAGGCCTGCTCTTGCAGAGGATCTGAGTTCAGTTCCTAGGAACCCAGAGGAGTAGCTCACAACTGCCTGTAACTCAGCTCCAGGGCCGTCCTCCCCCACTCGTCTGGGCTCTGTGTTCACACACACACACACACACACACACACACACACACACACACACACCAGAGCAAAACCACAAACAAAGATGAATTCAAAGTAACATGTAGCAAGCATCCCAGTGCATTGTGAAGTAATCACAAGGACTTCCCCTTTTGGCCAGTATGCTGTTAATTTGACAGTTTCTCTAGTTTAGCAAATATTCCAATATTGATTTATTTTTTTCCTCAGGGCAGTCCTGGATGGTGAGTGGATCAGAGTTTGACCCATTACCATACATGGATGCCGATGCTGGCCTCAGGTCCCATGATCATGGCTGGCAGAGCCAGACTCTTCAGATCCAGTCACTTCATTGACTTTCGTTTGTTAGCCCGTGTTCTCAAAGTCAGAGAAACCCTGAATGTATTGTCCACAAGAGACGCTTTGATTTCCATCTCTTTTGTTTGAAAACATTGCAGATCTTGCCGTTGTGTTGGGAACCAGCTTTTAGAATGTTTGAGGAAGAACCTGGCCAGGATTTCTTAGGTTTCCAGTGTAACTGCTGTGTGTTTCAGTTTGTGTTTACATCTGCATGTTAAAGGAGAAAAGGCCAGGTGCAACTGTGCAGATGTTGCAAGGCTGCCGAGCTGGGTGTAGAACATGGCGGAGACTCTGTGGGAAATATCTCATAGAAACGGACTCAGTGTGAAGACCAGAAGGAGTTCAACCTAACCCAAGAGAAGGATTTGAGATTAAAGAAGGCAAACTGAGTAGAAAGGACGGATGTCTACACTGTGGATGTTGAGGCATTTACAGACTTCATAGCCAAGATAAGGAACTTACTCCTGGCTATGCAGGAAGCTGCATGACTTGAAATAATGACAACAAACAGTGCATAGCTGCATAGTTACATAGCTGCATGGCTGTGTGTATATTTGTGCAGAATCACTTGTTTCATCCTGTGAGGTGAACATGCTGAATCTGTGTTGAGCATCCTAGCTGTTAGCCAGGCGCTACACTCACAGCTGGCAACGGACAGACAGACGTCCTCGGCTACCCAATTGTCGTTTCTAGTGGGAAGAGAAAGAAAACTGCAGGAGATAAACAGGTTAAATGGTGGTGAGAATCAGGGACGGCAGAGCAGTCCAGAGAAGGTGATACGTGTTTGCTCAGGTGGATAGAGACCCCTTAGGGAGGGTGAGAATTGGGGAAGAAGCCTGGATTGGTCAGGAGAGGAAGATCCAAGTTTCTGAGAGACTGTAAGGACCGTGAGAGGAAGATCTCTGCAGAATGAAGAGCAAGTGTGAAAACCATGAGTGCTACCTGTGGCCAGAATATGGGAGCTTAGCTCTGCATCTGTCCATTGCTATGGCTCCTGCCTTGAACAGAGCCCACACGTGGGACAGGACCTTCCTTTGAATAAGTGAATTGTGAGGCCATTCCCTCTAGTGTTTTTTATCACATTCTTTTATGTGTTTTCTTTTGGATCCATGAAGACCAAGGTGGCCCATAGAAAGAGCAGCTAAGGGATAGGTAACATCCTTGAGGTAACATGTCACTAATTCATAAGCTGAAGGGAAACAAAAGAATAGAGGGCAGGAAAGTTTCCACAGCACAGGTTTCTACGTTTTGACATAGATGCAGGGGTCATTAGCAGCCTGAGAATGCCAAGGGCTTCTGACAGTGGGGAAAATTCTGGCCACTGTCCCTCAACCTCATTTATAGATGATTTCTCTCCTGGAATTGTGTTAAAGGCATGGTTTTCATGATCCCCACTAGTTGGCCGAGTCACTCAGTTGAGAGTAGAGTCACCACTGTAGTCCAAGGCTGGCCTGTTTTTCACATCATTGCTTTTTAATGGTAACTTCTTTATGGTCTTTTTGTTGGCTGTCTTCCAATTATAGGAGTCTAGTTACTTCCTGTTCCAGTCTGCATCTGTCTCTGTTGCTGTGATAAAACACTCTGGCCTAAAGGAACTTCTGGGAGGAAAAGTCTTATTTCAGCTTAGCATTTTTAGGTGCCAACCTCTCACTGAGGGAAGTCAGGGCAGGACATCTAGGTAGAAACCTAGAGCAGAAGCCATGGAGGGCTCTTAATGGCTTACTCACAGTCTCGTGCTGAGCTAGTTTTCCTGTATTGCCCTGGACCACTTACCCTGGGGATGGGAATGCCCACAGTGGACTGCATCCATCTATATCAATCAGACAGAAGAACCCCTCTCAGACATACCCACAAACCAACTGATAAAGACAGCTACTTACTCTGGCATTTCCCCGTAAATGACGCTAGGCTGTTTAAGGCCAACGGGCACTATCCATGTGAAAAATCCCATTGCCTACCAGATTAGTTGATGCCCTTGTGCATTCAGCTCTGTCCAGGCTACATTCTACTTACTGCAGCCACCTGTCTTCTCATGGACCTTGAGACTGCTAACTTAGCTTAGTCTGTGAAATAGGGACGTGTCAGGCAGCCTGCCTCTAGGTTGTTAAGAGAAACAAAACCATGTTTGGAAAGGCTCTGGAAGACAGAAACACTCAGTAAGGCAGCAGTTGGTCCTGATGATGCTTACAGTATGTGATAGTGGGGAGCAAGGAGATTTGTCACAAGGGAATAGAGAACACGCATACATCAAGATTTTGAACGGGAAGAACTGAAATGTAAGTGGCATTATCACATGCTGACATGGAACCGGAACTGGAGTGTGAGGCTGTTTCTGCATGATCGGATCTATTGGTCAGGTCCGGTGTTAGCTTTGGTCTCTGAGCATGTGTTCTGAATTGAGAGCAGAGGAGATTCATTGGTCCATTGAAACCTAAAAAAAGTTGCTCTTTGTCCCTTAACCTTTGCAACAGGAGAGATCATTGTTTGGTGAAGCTGGTATACTGTCCCAACAAAGTTGCTGCCTAAAAATGTATCCATTGTAACCCCACAAGATGCCAAAGAAGTAACTGCAAAGCCAGAGAGGATTGATGGGGGAATCAGAGCCTGCATTTCAGGATTCTGAGTTAGCTTCCTGGCTCAGTGTACTGGCAGCATTCAGTATATAGCAGTGGGAATCATCTGGATACTGTAACTCCTTCCCCGCAGAGCCCTGCTGATGTAGATGTCAGTGTCTAAGAGAGACCCAAGTTTGCACTGCCAGTGTGTCAGTTAACATTTTCCCAGTAGGTCTGACAGAGGCACTTGTCCCTTCCTGCGTGCTAGCGACAAGTAGTGGCATCATGGGGCACCTCTTCTGCCCGGTCCCCGCCCTTGGCCACTCAGTTCTGAATTTCAGCCTGGTTGTCCTTGCTGATCATGGATAAAAGAATTATGGGTTCAGAGACTAGTGAGAGAAGCCAAGGGAAGGCTGGACATGCAGTGAGAGTGAGAAACGCCAGGTTGGGCTAGTGGTTGAATTGAGTACCAGTTCTCAGATTCTCTGAATTGAGCTCATGTCCATGACCTTCAGAAACAGAGATTTAACAAATGGACCCAACTTGGTGATTCTGGTTCTATTTGTCTATAGATAGCAGAGCCAAGACATTTAATAACAATTTAAATAATTAATATAATTAATTTAAAATAGCTTAAAATAAACATTTAGAAAAATCTTTTGAGATAGGAAATTTAAAAATTACCTCCATTTTAAAACAAGGGTTAGAGATTAAATTAAGATATAACCCTTTAGTAGGTCTGTTTCTGTTTAGTAGGTCTGTTTCTGTTTAGTAGG
>JADRCH010000066.1:6810099-6936754 GCA_019843965.1 Rhynchomys soricoides | reverse complement strand
CCTTTAGTAGGTCTGTTTCTGAGTCCTGTTTGTGGACTCAGAAGGTGGTGTTTGATTTCTAGAATTACTGTTTCTGAAAGCTCCGAACTCGTGGGGATCATCCTGTTGTTATAGATGAGTTTACGCCTTTATAGGGACATAGTAATACTTGCACTATCACAGTGTGGTGTGAGCTAGCTCATCCCAGCTGCTGCCTGCGAATGTGATTGCTAACCTTCTCACCTAATGTGCCTCATCACCCTCGCTTCTGTGAGCTGCCTTCCCTTGATCATTCTGTCCTCCCTTTGCCATCAGACACTTTGAGTGAAGCTTCTTTAAAGGTTTAGAACCTAGGTAACACGAACACTGCCGGAGTATACCAAGCAGGAAAATCCGGGGCACCAAAATTGGGTAACTCTTTAAAAATGAGAAGGGATTCTTGGTAGCTGAGAGACGGCTATCTTAGTTACTCCCAATTGCTGTCCTAAGACACCGTGACTGAGGCAACTTACAAAAAGAAAGCATTTAATTGGCGCATGCTTGCAGTTTCAGAGCTTTAGTCCATTATCCTGGCAAGAAGCATGGAAGGAGGCAGTCCAGCATGTCACTCCAGCAGTAGCCGAGAGTTCACATCATGAGACAACAACCAGGAGATGTGGAAAGGGAGTCTAACTAGGAGTGGTGTGGGCTTTGGAAAGCTCACAGCCCACCCCAGTGACACACCTCCCCCAACAAGGCCACACCTCCTAATCCTTCCCAAACAGTTCCACCAGTGTACGAGCCAGTGGGAGCCATTCCCATTCAGATCCCTGCAGCTCCCGTGGGAAGACAGATCATGAGTCAGAGCTCTGCAGGGTGGACCTGCAAATCACTCTTGGAACAGAGCAAGCCAAAGAGATATGCTGCCCAGCGTCCATCTTGTAGATGGCACCACCCAGCTTTACGGCTTTGAAAAATCACATGTAGCCCACATTTTGTTAACTTGCTCCTTGTTATTTTGTTTTGACATTCTCATTTGACTTGTCCAGATTGGTCTGTTCTCTGTGTGATTTTTTTTTTAAGGTTAACTGGGTTCTTGCAAATAGTTAGCCAATCATTTCAAAGTCAGTGCCACTTCGAATGTGAGACTTTCTCCCCACTTGTTTACACCATCACCCCCTCTTCCTGTATATAAATGGCACTTTGAGGTTATTGTTTCTCCTTTTTTATAAGAATTGATTGGTGCTTTATTGATCTCCCTAGCTTCTGAAAAGGTGAAAATTGAAGGATGTCCTTTGTTGTACGTACCTAAGAACAGCTGCCCACCTCCCCTCAGCCCACCTCCCCTCAGCCCACCTCCTCTCAGCTCACATCCATTGTCTTATCTTGTTGATCGACACCAAGAGCTGTTACTGGGCATTTGAATGAGTGGCCTGAAAAAAATGAATCTTTACTGGTTACTTCCTTCTGTCTTGAGACTTGCAGTGAAGCGTGTGATTTTTCTAAGACTCTCTCTGCCAGAGTACAATGAAGATGGGTGTTATGTGGGTTACCAAGTATGTCTCTCAATGTCTAACTTCTTGAAGAATGAGAACAGTTTAGAGACGGTTTCCTACAAGCTGTGTAGCTGTACCTTCGTGTATGAACATTTTGAAGTCCTCTAAGGAGGCTGTGTGACCCATGCTGTCCTTGCAGAGTCTGATCAGAGTTGGGGCTCCTCTCCTGTTGCCTCTTACTTAGCTTTATCTTCTCTTACAGAGGCGTAGTCACCAGTGAGTTAGGTAAGGTCCTGGGGGTGCTAAAGCAGGGTCATGAGTGGCCATTGCTCGAACACTGTGAGAGAGATTGCTTTGTGGTGGGGATAGTCCTGCGTAGCCAAACTCACTAATAGTGTATTATTTCATTAGCTCTGATAACCATCCTAAAGGCTGTTGTCACATAAAGTGAGTTTGTCTGTGCAAAGCATTATATGTCTCGTCTGGTGCACAGCCTGTGTTCAGTGTGTGTTAGTCACTGTCCCTGTGGTTGTATACAGCCTGTGTTCAGTGTGTGTTAGTCACTGTCCCTGTGGTTGTATACAGCCTGTGTTCAGGTGTGTGTTAGTTGTCACTGTCCCTGTGGTTGTATTGCGAGGCCTTGAGAGACAAAAGGCGGCCGATGAGCAGGCCAGGAAACATTCCAGACAGTTGAAAGGGCCAAAGATAACTCTTATGAAATGAGACAGCAAGGTCAGGTGCAGATGTGTCTCAGGCCCCACACAATAGGCAGAATTCTCTGCTGCCAAGGTCAGGCCGGAGCTACAGGTGGGTGGTAACAAACTGACGTCATCACTGTGGGCCTCCAATGACGTTAAACCACCAATGCAGGCCCGCCCTTCCATGCTGTTGCCAAGCTCTGCCCCCAAAAAAGTGTATAAAAAGTGTGTACCTTACTAACCCGGGGTCACCATTGCCCTGTTGGTAGGGCTGCCCCAGTGCACTGGATTCAATAGACCTCGTGCTTATTGCATCCTTCTCAGTCTCTGTGTCTTTGTAGGGTGGGCCGCCTAGGCGCTTGGACTTCCGAGTCCAACAGTATACAGCCTGTGTTCGGTGTGTTAGTCACTGTCCCTGTGGTTGTATACAGTGTGTGTTAGTCGTCACTGTCCCTGTCACAATGCTTTGATCTACTGAAGGACTCTAACCCAGCTCTCTGCATTTACTGAAACTTAATGGTTATTCAAAACCCCATGACTGGTTTGTGGAACCAGACCTCACTTGATCCAGCTTTCTCTGATCCCAGCCTTTCTGAGGGGTGCTTTGTGCAGACCACTCTCCCGACACTGCATCCATTTGCAGGACTGGTCTCACAGCTCTGCACATATTGATCTTATCTCCGCAAATGACTTGTGTAAGGATTGTTGACGACTGAACACTCTGCCTGACTGCGGTGATTCACACTCACGTGTACTTGGTGCAGTCTTCATCGTTTACACCCCTCTATGTCCCCCTCCTAAGGTCTCTAAGGTCCTGATATTAATAACATGTTAGTGGATTTTTAAAAATTATTTCAGCATCTATTTACTTTCTTAGAGCATATAGTATACCTGTGTGAATGTATAGTTTTGAGTGTATATTCAACTTAAATGAACAGTTTTCCTATTTTTGATTTACTTTATTTTATTGAAAAAGATTCGTGGAATAAATTCTGATCATGCTTTGCCTTTCTCCAACTCATCCAAGATCCTCTCCACCCCATTCAAGAATTCCATCAAGAACTCCATGCCCTCCCCACTCTTCTCTAAAACAAACAGGCAGAACACCAAATCAGAAGCTATAAAAGACAAATAAGATAAAAAAAAAATAAATAAAAAACAAAAACAAAGCAGGATGAGACCAAAGTCTACAAAAGTTCCACTGGGTTCATTTTGAGTTGGCTGTCGGCTGCTGGTCATTGTGCCTGCCCTGAGGTGTGTCCGTTGCACATAGCTTCTTGAATATGGAAACCTACAGCTACGTCCCTGTCTCAGCACTAGGACTGGGCAGACTTGCTCCTGTTGCTGGAGGCTGCTGTTCTCTGAGGCTGCTGAGGGTTTAGTTCCGAGCAGTCATTTGCCAGTGTGTACACGTGTCCTCTCCAGAGTGGCTACTCCCAAGAGGGAGTGTCTGAAGGAGTCTCAAGCCTAACCCAAAGAAAGCAAGTAGGATTAAAGGTTTACAAAATACCATTGAGTTTATGTTGTGTTGGCCAACGACTCCTGGGGATGGGCCTGCCCTGAGCTGTAGTAATATACACACTGAGAGTCCACTGGAGAAGACTAATTTTTTCCTTTGCAGGTGGTTGTCAGCTACAGATAGCTCCTTGGTTAGGGGTGGAGGTTGTGTCAGCATCTCCACTCTGACTTGAATCTGTGCAGGCCCTGTGCATGCGGCCACAGTCTTTGTGAGTTCATGTGTGGCCCTCCTGTTGTGTCTGGAAGAGTCATCCATTCCCTCTGGCTCTTACATTCTGTCTGCCTCCTCTTCTGCATAGGTCCCTGAGCCCCGAGGGGAGGGCGTTTGGTGGAGACATCCCATACCAGATACGTGCTCTAAAGTCTCTTAACTCTGTTGAACTCGTGTCCAGTCGTGGCTCTCTGTACTAGTTCCTGTTTACTGCTAGAGGAAGCTGCTCTGATAATTGCTGAGGAAGACACTGATCTATGAGTATAAGAAGTCATTGGGAGTCATTTTATTGCTTTATTTCTTTAGCAGAACAGTAGTTTTATGAATTTATGAATAGGAATTTAAACGAAGCTCAAGCTTCTACCCAATGAGATATATAAGTAGTGTCTTCAGCAATAGGGATTTACCTTTTGTTTACTGAGGGCAATCAGTAGGCCTTGGCAGTAGCTCATGATGATTGAGAGTTTCCACAGTGTCCTTTGGCCAAAGAGTCAACTAGATGTAACCCATCTAACCCATCCCTAGCACTGGGAGTTTCACTTGGCCGTAAGATGTCTATCTGGGTCATCTCTTCCCTGTCGTTTGGCAATTCCATTTAGATCTCTCATATGTGTATATATCTTAGGACTCTTCTACAGTACTAGATTAAGTAGCTTTTATAAGTGATCCAGAGAGTTAAAATGCTGCATGTTTTAGGTTAAAGGTGACAAGTGCTTCTGGAGGAGTTTGATTAAGAGGCGTTCTGATCTATGAATTCACATAAAGACCGTTTGAGGCTTTGACATGTAACTAGATATGTAATTCTCTTATTCTTTAGCTAACAAGTTTTAATGTCAGTGGGAAAATTTGTTAATAAAAATTTCTTTTGTAATAACTTATAATGTTTATAAAATAATCACTTTTTTTTTGGTGAGTTTCTTTTAAAAACACAAACAGCGAACATGCCAAGGGCATCCAAAGTCAAACACTGGGCCACATCTTTGGATTATTTCAATTCCTGTTGTTTTATAGAAAAAAGAAAACCTGGTTTTACTGAACTCAGCTACTGAATTGCAGAGCACAGAGCCAGAATTCGGACTGACTGAGTCCAACCTAGGTTCTGAGCCACTAATCTTTGGCTTCTGGACTAGTACACCCTGGTTTTGGAGCTCCGTGAGACCACTGTAGACAGAATTCTTCAGGAGTCATCCACAGGATGAGTTCAGGCAGGAAGTATACCAACGTTAGTTCCATCTTATAGAAAAATGCTTAAAATAAGTTACTGTTCCCAGGTGCCATGGTTGGTAGGAACTTTGTTATTTATATGGTGATCTGTGTATAATTAGTGAGGGTTTCTCTATGTGCTGTTTTTCCACTGTGAGGTGTGTTTCAGGGCACAGCTTTTTGTTGAAGTTTTACTAGACACCTTTATCACGTAGACACTTAGAGTTGCTGTGTGTGTCAAAGTCATCATGTTACTCGGAGTTGCTCAGATGACATTTTTTTTTCTCCCTTCAAACAAAATCTTGCAATACCATTGGAAAAATATCAGTGCAAAGCATCATAACATGCTGTCCCAGGTCAGACTCTGAGGTGAGGATGGTTTTAAACTGCTTAGGCTCCTTCGCATCAGACCCAATGCAGCTACTCAGGAAAGACATATCTCTGTAGCACATTACACAGAGCTTGCCCTCTAGCAAAGATGGCCGTGAGCTTGGGCGCACTGACGCTGGCTGGAGGAGAGAAGAAACTTGTGTTTATCACAGATTCCAGCAGCAGACGGCTCCCCTTGGTATAGCTACAACATGTAAATGTTCCAGTGACTTTTTAAATTCATTTCGCTCATCCTCACCAACATCTATACACTCTGTTTTCATTTGTATGTGTCTGAGTTTCTATGTGAGTTGGGGGTTGGGGGGAGCCACATGTGGAAGAAGTTAGAAGAAGCCTTCCGGTGTGGGGTCCTGCCATGTGCCTTGTTTGAGGCAGGGTGTCTTTGCTGCTACGTAAGCCAGGCTAACCAGCCTGTGAGTGTCCAGAGAGTCTGCTGTCTCCATCTCTCACCCTCTCACGGGGACTGCCAGGATTACAGGTGCTTGTTCTGTGCCTCTGCCTTTCGTGGAGGTTCTGGGGATCCGAACTCAGGTCACCAGGCTCATTCAGCAAGTGCCTTCTATCACCGAGTCATCTCCCCAGACCCTGTTTTTACACTTTAGAAACACAATGTATGAAGATAGTTCTAACTTCATACCCCCAAATCAGATTCATTCATTCATGGCATCACTGCTTAGATGGATGTAGGAGAGTTTGCTGCAATCAATCAATCAATCAATAAGTAAAATAAATAAATAAGTTTCTCCTCCCCACTAGCTGGTTATCTTTGGTGTTTTTCTCTTCACCCAGGGGGATTTCTGAAATGTGAACTTAAGTGACATATCAAGTTAATAAATGTGGTTGGGCACAGCATAACTAATTCAACTTAAATGTCTCTTAAAATGAAAATAATGAAGTAACACATTGAAGATTAAAATGTTAGTGCAGCCCCCAAATGTAGTGTTTCACAGAGACGCGCCTCTCCGTGTTTAGGCTGGTGTTAACTTATCATGTGACCAAACTGGGACTAAATTTAGGTGTGTTTTATTCAATACATGTGTGTGTGTGTGTGTATGTGTGTGTATAATTTAGGATATATATATATATTTATTTGTGGATACTTGGATAAAACAGTATTAATATGTGCTCAAAAAGAAGTCTAACCCTTTAGGGGTCGTGGGGGGAACCAAAGGCATGAAGTTACATTACCAGGACCTTTGAGGTAAGCACACAGACTTTTAGGAGGGATAGAAAAGAGTGGGCCAATGAGTGGGGGCCTTTGAAGGGTTGGATTAATAGTATCTCACTGTTGAATAAATGCGCAGACACCAAAGAGTGTGTGAAGTGCTATAAATAATCACTTCAGTGTTTGCATGACAAATTGGTGTTCTTGTTTTCAGATGGGCAAAGGTTATTCGGATGAGGCAGCCTTGATCCTCCACAGGAAAGGGTTTGATTGCCAATTCTCCAGCAGAGGCATAGGGCTGCCCTGTTCCACTACTCAGGGAAAGGTAAGTTAAGAGTCTGCTTTGCTAGTTAAGACAGTATGCTTTGGAAGCCTCACTTTCTGCAGATAGTACAGGATAGCCTTTCATTGCCTAGGACTCGATTGCAAACCAGCTCAAGATTTCTCATCTGCACAAACCGCTTGCTCTACCTAAAGTTCTCTTCTTGTCAGCTTCAAAACGCTCAGCGGCAATCTGCACACTTTTTTTTTTTTTTAAAGTATTTATTTATTATATGTAAGTACACTGTAGCTGTCTTCAGAAACTCCAGAAGAGTGCATTGGATCTCATTACGGATGGCTGTGAGCCACCATGTAGTTGCTGGGATTTGAACTCACGACCTTCAGAAGAGCAGCTGGCGCTCTTAACTGCTGAGCCATCTCTCCAGCCCCAAACTGCACACTTTTGAAAGCAATGTTCCTATCATGTCTTTGGTCTTCCATTTTGAGACTGCCAAGCAGTCGAGTTACACCTCTTGTCTTTATTTTCAACTCCTCTGGGCCGTCTGTGCTCACATACCATGTAGCTTGGCCCTGGTAGTTTAAACCCACATTCCACAAAGGCCAGGGCAGATTTAGAATACCGGAAGATGACTGGCACAGTGATAAAGTTACGGCACAAACGGTGGCCTAGGGAGGAATTGAGCACAAGCCTGAGGCAGCTGCGCCGAGGTCATGGCAGTTGACTCGTTTGGAGAAATAAATGTGTGCCTGGGTCTCCTAATTGACCCCAATTTGTGTATGAGTCATCACTGTGGAGATCAGCTAGCCCTTGAGTCTACACCCTGCTGGCTGGTTGCCTGTTCTTGATTTTTCTTCTCAAGTTCTTCTAGAAGTTCATCAGCATCTTGGAACGATGAACGTCCTGCCTCTGAGTGAGCCAGGACTCACAAAGTAGCTAGCTGGCTGGTCTCGGCACATAGCTAGGTCTACCCACCCAGCAACTTGGCAGAGCCAACTTTCTGACAGAACTCCATAGGTACACTACAGAACAGATTCAAGCAGTCTTGTCCCAAGTCTACATACTAGCACTCGTTCCAAGGTCTGAGAAGAATGCTTACTTAGATGGATTGTCTTCACCCCACTTTCTGTGTGTGTTTCCACTCTAGTAGTGATGATCCGAATGTACCTCAGGAACCTTCTAATATTAATGTGTTAAGTCTTAAGAGTGATAAGTAAGGGATATTATTCCAAGAGACACCTTAGGATAACCTGGCAAGGTGACGAATATGTTTTCCCAATGTCCTTGTAGATTAGGGCCAGTAATACAATGAGCCATTGTTATTGTGAAACTCTGTCTAATTTCTTAATTCTGTTGGTAACGGGGAGGGGGGATTGGCTTATAACCACCATTATTATGGAGAAATATTCACCAAAGAATCTGATGATTTTCAAGTCACTGTTGGGATTTCTTGGTTCTTAGATGTCCACTCTTGTATTAAGAATGTCCTCATGTAAAACTAAAGGAAATGCAAGGGAGTGGCTCACAGCCATGTGTCTCCGGGGATGGTTTGTGTTCGGGAACACAATGTCCTCTCTCCTTCATGTTCTCAAAAGGGAACTTCAGCATATAAATATATTCCTTCCTGTGCTTTTCCTATAAAATTGATTTGATAGATGTGCTACTTGTCTTCTCTCGGAGTTGATCTGACTGTGCAAATCTCAGTGCTGATCTGAATCTGCAAATCTCGCCACTTGCTTTTTTTTAGATGTCAGTTGCGAAACTTTTCAACAAGTTTGCTGTGGAGAGTCTCACCCCTTCCTCGCTGTCCTTGATGCACTCACCTCCAGATGCCCAGAACATGAGCGAAGTCAGCCTGAGCCCCATGGAGATCAGCACGTTCAGAATCCGCTTGAGGTGAACCTGACTCTCAGACTCGAGCGGAGAAATTCTGGCTTTGTTACCTTCCTTGGTTTAACGTGCAATAACTAAGCACATTACTTTAGCTTCTGGCTACTGTGAGAACATGGATTCTGTGATTTTTTTTTTTTAACCAATCTAGTAAGAAAAGAAGAAAAAGCCATGCTTTAAAAAAGGTTTCTTTCTCTGAGTTTGTCCCACGGCTACCTTTATCAGTGTGAACTGAGGTAACAAAAATGAAGAACTATTGAAAGACAAGCCCTCAACAGACTGTATCTCAGGTTAAATGCTAACTAATTTTGTTTGCATCGAGGGTTGTAAGAGATTCTCTAGAGCTATTCCTATCTCTGATCATGTTTCATTTATTTATTTTTTTTTAAAAAAACCTACCCATTTGACCTAAACAGAAAGCAAAATCAGAAGTTGGTATAGGTAACAGCTTAATGGCCAACATAGTTGTAATCATTAATCATTGATTCAAATTTGAATATTTTGTGTGTTAAAATGATGTGGAAAAGTGCAATCCCTCAACCCTAATGATAAATGTGATTGGTTTTCAATCTCTTCCCCATGGACCTCTTGACTACCCTTTCCTACCCTTACATTTAAAAAATAAGTGACTATTTTAGTCATCCACCAGTAGGAAGAGAGGTGTATTTTCATTACTTGACAATGTGGGATGGGTGCAATTGATTCCATTGTCTCTAAGACAGACGAAAGCAATTCCATTTTAGGTACCACAAGGTGTCTTTCTATACAGCTCATTTGAATACAGGGGTTCCAAGGTGGGGTTTTCTATTTTTAAATTACCATATCAAAAATAAATGTGCCTTATTTTTTTATAAGTCTTGTTAAATCTTATTACTGTCCATATTGCTGTTTGGGGGGTAGGGTACTGGGAGGTGGGGTAGGGGGTGGGTCCTTTCAATGACCCATAAATGATGTAATTTTCTTTTTTTTGCTTGATAATGCTGGCCACATCCTGATCTGTGTCATTACATTTGTGGTGGTGTTACTCTAAACATTTTGACTATTTGAATGTACTGCGATGTCAGAAAACAAAACAAGAAAGAAAAATATTGTTAATTAAAATATGCTGCTGCCAGGGAAACCACAAGTTGAAGGGAGGGTTTTGTAGCACAGGAGATCCGAGCACTGCTTGCAGCTCACAGTCGTTAACCACGTGTAAGAGGGGACGCTTTAAAAATAGACTGTTAAAATCCTCTGCGTGTAGCTCATCTCGACGTTCCTTACTAAAGAGTGTGTCCCAAACGTTTGTGTGCCGTAAACTCAGCATGTTATTCTTGCCCATGCACCATCACAGTTCATTTGAGATCATTGTTTCGTTGATAGAATAATAGGATTTATTTTCAGTATAGAAAGAATTCTCTGGCTCTATACACTTTTGAAAAATTCTCCTCAGTGTCTTAACCTAATTTAGTATTATTTAACTTTAAACTTCCATTTACCTCTTGCCATTCCAATGCGTTGCAGAGGAAATCATTTCTGCCTCGCCGTTTTTTCTGATAGTCGTCTGGATTCTTCCTCAAGACGCAGCTCCTACATTCACTGTTCTGACGAGTTCATAAAATCCTTTGTCTATAATCATTAAGGAAATACCAGAGTTGACAGGAATCTTGCAAGGGTATAATTTCATGCAATAAGCATGTGACATGCGTTCCCTCCCTCACTTGTCGGGAGAACAGCCAAACCACTTCCTCCTGGAGACTTCTGCAGACGCTAGCTAGAATTGCCAAACGCAAGGCCCAGGAATCTGACCTATATTCTTGTTGTATCTTAAGTGTATACCTTCCTGTGGATGTTCACTGTGCTCTGTGGTTAAGTGGCTATGCTTAATCACTACAGAAGTTCTAATGAACCAAGGCCAAATGAAACCAGAGGCTGACATAAATAATAAACAACAAAAACAGCAGACACGGGACCCGCCCTGTGTTCTTGCCACCAGCTACTTCCTCACAGGTGAAGCAGAAATTCTATTTAACCAGCAAGTTTCTGCTTTTTAAAGTTATTTTCACATTACAGCGTTGGGGAAATGAAGAGAGGGTGTTTTTTGGCTTTGGGTTATGGTCACAAACTAACTAAAAAATTGAGTTTCTCTGGCACACATGAACAGCCAGCCACACTTCAGACATGACGTCAGGGGTCTGTTTGGTGAGGCTTATTACATCTGTTACCACAGAGGCTCAGTGGACCAAGAGCGTCTCACTGCTCTCTCCCCACTTTCTGAAATTTTAATTTAGAGGTGCATGGTTCAAATATCAGCATTCTAAAAATATTGATTTAAAGAAAATGCTGTATGATGTTATAAGACATTGTAATTATCTTCCTGTGTCTGTTGTACGTGTGCTGAAATGTTTTCACAGTCCTTTGTCTAGAAGAAAATGTTTACTTTCATTTTGATTATTTTGCTCATTGAAATCAACAGGTTTTGATATTTTTCTCTTGGAAGATTTTTATAACTTTTTGGGAATATGTAATATAAGATCTCTAATAAAATATAATCTTATCCTGTGCATTGTCTTCTAGAGTAATTCTTTCAAACAGATCTGTTAACACATTTATGACAAAGAAGAGTAAGGGGGGATAGCAGAGACCCCAAGTTCAGGTGGCCGGTCCGTTGGGATCGGCTACCAGAGGATTTAACTTAGAATGGCTTAAAAATGAGGGCGCTAACCCTGTCTTAAAAACAAAAACAAATTAGGGTGCTAGTTGCTGCACCCAGCAATTGTGTTACCTGTTGATTCTGAACTAAGTTTGTGTGCTGTTTTCCTTCATGAGGCCACTCAACTGGGTTCCACAGAGAAAGGTATGGTGGCCAAGCGTGGGTTTGGGAGAAGTGCATCCCAAAAGGCCGTGGGAATTTGGAAGCATGGGGCTGGTGTGGCAGCGACCCGCCATGGGAAGGAACTTCCTGAGTCGGGTGGAGAGATTTCGGAGCTCTGGGTCAGAGAGTCTGCTGTGTTGTGAACAGGCCGGCCTCCCCACTGGTGCACTGCCGGCGAAGTGTGGATTTGCTTTTTTTTAATATTTCACACTACAGGGTGGGGGCTGTTCTTGATTCTGTCGCGAGAAAACCACCTTTCTTCAGCCCAGCCCTAGTGAGAGAAGGACGTTTATGAACAGATGGCAGATGAATATTACTAAATTTCACATCTGTGTTTGGAACACCTTTGGACTGGAGTCTAGAGACCTTCCCAGTAGTAGGATCCATGGATCTCTCTCCAGCCAGATAGGTTTTGGTCAGATTCTATATATGGAAAGATCAGGGCAGAACAGGAAATGGAGATAAATCAGCACCTTCTTAGCTCCATGATAAACCTCGTTACTTTCAAGTCATCCCAGTTTAATGGAGTGTTGCACGCTCACATCAGCTGACACTGTTGCGCATCAGCACTGCTCCAGAGCAAACTTTCATAGAGCGGCCATGCTGAATATTACATTTTCCTTGAGTGATTCATCCTGGCTGTGGACCCGACTGTAAGAATGTGGGTTGTCGTGCTGACTCCACTGCTGCCAACAGCCTTTCACATCTTCTTCGAAATGTTTAATAAAACAGATTAATTCATTATATGGCAGGATTTTATGCGGTGGGAAGAAGGAATTTTTAAATTGTCAAATAACCAACGATGCAAATACTAACAAATGCTTGATAGTTGAAAGGTTATTTTGACGTATACACCCAGAGAACTTTTTGGCTCAAATGTGAGATCGGACCAGCTCCTGTGGCATAAGATGAATCTTCCTGATGTCAACCAAAAACACCAGAGACAGAGGGGGGAGGAAGAGAGTAGGTAAGGGAGCAGTGAGTCAATGGTGGCTAGTTTCTTCAAAGTCTCTCACCCTTAAATATCCACAGACATTTTCTGAATAGATTCATATCATTGAAAGATTTCTGAATCTGCAAATAAGGGAAGCATTGGAACCATGATGTTGAACGACAGGATAGATTTTGCAGTCCCGTTGTTCTTGATTTCCATGGTCTGCATTGGTTTATAGTTGTGTTTGCTTGTTCATGTGTTTGGTTTAATTCATAGCAGAGCCGAGAGGTTTGCTTTGTAGTCCAAGATCTGTAAGGCAAGGTTAGTGAAGGCAGTGTGCCCCTAGTGTCTAAGTATGTCATACTTCACAAGTCCAAAGACATCTGCCACTGGTTGGCTTTCCACACCTGGTCTGAAGTTGGGCGTTGCCTCTTGTTTTGGTCCAAAACTTCCTGCCCGCAGCAGAAGATACAGAGCACTTGCCACTGTGCCTTACCTTGTGTCTTACACCGTCCTAAATGTATTTTCTAAGTACAGTGAATACTATTTTTAAATGTAAAATTTAAATGAATTCTACAGCTTCGTCTTCACAGAATTACAGGTATCTTTAATCAAACCTCAAGGCAGCCACTTTCAGTTTTATGGGTTTTATTTTTTTAATCACAATGTCTATTAATAAACATTAGCTCAGCTTTTCATTCAGGTAAGGGACCTATGCTGAGCTCTGGGAAGCTCCTCTCTAAAGTAAGAAGTCTGGTGGAATTAAGGTGCCCTGAGATGTGAGAACAAAGAGGGTCAAATTAGCACAAATGACATATGCCCTGGGGCTTCAGAGAAGGGGGTATGAACTGAGCCTAAAGGGTAAAGAGAACAGGGTTGACAACTGCAACGCAAAGCCTGGCTCTCTCCGGTCTGGCGGAAGTTTCTGGAAGAACAGTTTGTAAGAGGTCAGACAGAAGTTTTTGACTAAAGAATCCTTGTTCTCCGGATCTAGGCATTCTAGTCTATAAACAGAACCAAATGGTAGTGTGTGTGTTAATACAGGTTTAAAAATATTAAGCATATGAGAGGAAATATGTCTATGTGTAGTTTCCATAAACCTTTAGGCTGTCTATGTTTAATCCATTGTGAAAGAAAGAACTGTATGTCTAATTTGAGAATTTTTGAAAATTATAGCCATGTCATGATTCATTAATTATGAAATTTAAATGCCTTATACCCAAGTCTGTTGACTCTAGAACCCTGTAATAAAATAATATAGTGAATATATGTTCACTGCATTACCAGAATAATAAAATATAATATAAGTTTGGGTAGAACAGTATTATAGGGTATTAAAAGTAACTCCATTCATTAGTCTATAGTAAATCTGTTTTAGAGCTATCTACAGAGTTTAATTTGTCAACCATAAAGGTTGGAATATTTGCCACAAAGACAAGACATCAAAGCATTGATAAGATACATTTGAAACTAGTTTTAGCTTTGATGGTGAACTACATATTTTAATGCTCTCTAGAACCTTGTCAGAATTCAGTCCGTTGGGCCTGTGCCATTGAACTGTTGTTATAAAGATGTTGTTCAACTCAGAAACTCTACATCAGGTAAGGGACTGGGCCGCCATCTCCCAAACACACCCTATTTACATGATAGGAAGTGAGAGTTTTCTAGAGTATTCTCGAAGAGACACAGATATCTTTCTTGATGCTTTAACGTGTACAGGGAAAGAAAGTCCCTTTTGTGCACACAATTCAAATGAAAGCAAATGCAGGGAACAGAGCAGGAGTGGCAAACATGGCTGGTCTTGGAGGGGCTGCACCTCATTCATTAAGATCTTAGAAATGATTGGTGAAAATGAACCTGATTGATATGTTTTTAAAAATTCTATTGGGGTACCTGGTGTCAAGGAGCCAAGGTGTGTCTAGAGTTGAAAATTTTCCAGAGTTCCAAAAAGGAGGCAAATTGCTTGTCTCAGCCAGCCCAGGGAG
The DNA here is from genome assembly GCA_019843965.1 of Rhynchomys soricoides. Classification (NCBI taxonomy): domain Eukaryota; kingdom Metazoa; phylum Chordata; class Mammalia; order Rodentia; family Muridae; genus Rhynchomys; species Rhynchomys soricoides. Next base: position 6,922,172 of record JADRCH010000066.1, on the reverse strand, counting down.
TGAGGATGAAGCTGCCTCTCTGTTAGGTTACAGTGAGGTTTGGAAAACACTGTGCTCCTTAGTTTTGTCAAGCTGACACAAACTGAGTAACCAGCAAAGGAGAAATTTCAGTTGATAAATTGCCTCCATTAGACTGGGCTGTGGGCATCTTGTAGTTTGTTTCTAATGATTGAAAGAGTCCCACCCACCTCCACCATCCTGGGTGTGTAAGAAAGCACACTGAGCAAGCCACAGGAAGCACGCTGGTAAGCAGCCTTCTTTCATGGACTCAGCATTAGTTCCCGAGAAGCTGTAAAGCCTCGATTCTCAACCTGTGGGTCGTGACCCCTCTGGGGGTCACATATCAGATATCCTGTATATCAGATATTTACATTAAGATGCATAACAGCAAAATTGCAGTTATGAACTATCAACAAATACAGTTTTATGGTTGGATGTAACCACAACGTGAGGAACTACCGTTAAAGGGCCACAGCATCGGGAAGAGGCAAACTAGGGTAAGGAGGGAGCTGGGGTGGCAGGTGGGGGGGACAGCAAGAGAAAGACGATATCTCTAACAATTTCTTTGGTTCCCTTCATCTTTCAGAAAGAGTACAAATAAAATCATATAAAATCATAGTACTGATACTTAGTAGCTAACATGCGTCCTGACGTAGCAGGCGGTGTAGAGGCTCGACCTATCTTGGAGTTCCACCTTCATGACCACAATGTAATGTGACATCTTTGTCACAGTCATTTTACAGAACAGCAAGATGAAGAGTGTTGTGGCAGACTTCCAACCGTTGTCTGTACAGGGGTCTGAAAACCCTAGCCCAAGCTACGTGGATTGTTTTTCTAAACAAACTGCGTCAGGGGTAGCCTTTGTTTACGTATTTTGTACGGGCTATGGTCTAGCTAAACGGTAGTAGAGTTGTGCCTGAAAATCTGAAAACATTTACTGATGGATCTTTCCAGAAAAAAGGGGGGGGAGGGGGACTGGCCTCTTAGTGGATGGCAGAAAGGGGCTATTTATAGGACCTTACACTAAAGAGGAATTAGAGAAAAGAATAGGAAGTTTGTGGTGGCAGTAACAGAAGGAACACTGGACTGGTGACTGCTGGTCTGGGTTCTAGTCCTAATTATGCCAAATGTTGCTGTGGGACTTGGATAAGTCACACTACCTCTGAGGAAATCGTTTTTCCTCTGGTCTAATTAAAGCCACACTGCTGTGTTTCCAAATCAGGTTTTCTGACCACTTTTTCTCTGGTTTGTGTAGAGTTCTTTCAGCAGATGAAGGAAAATGTATTTTAACCGGCTCCCCATGGCAACGCTTACAGCTGTTTTCCGAATAGCCTTCTGAAGTCTCTGTGTTTTGGTTGGACACCTTTGGGTGTTTAGGGATGGGGATAGAATTTCCTTTATTTTTTTGTAAGTGCCAGCGATTTCTTCCCCTGAAACAACCTGAATCTGAAACACTGTGTTCTCGAAGCTTTCTCTGGAGACGTTGAAGGCAGAATTTGAAGGGTGACATGACACGCTCAGAAAGGGCTGTATGAAAACAGCTGTTCCCAACTGAGTCCTCACCAGAAACTCACGGACGCCATGGGTTCAGACCGGCTCAGTGAGAGCGAAACTAGAATTCTCTTTAGGAGAATGGCTGAGATGGGAAGTCACAACTCCTTAAGAAACTTAGTCATGGGCCTGGAGAGTTGGCTCTGCAGATAAGAGCACTGGATGATACATTTGCAGAGGATCTGAGGTCCTGGAACCTCCTGCAGGTCACGCACAACAACCTGACTCCCTCAAAGAAACCTGACTCCCTCTGGTACCTCATTCATGTGCGCAAACATACACATGATTTAAAAAAAAAAAATTAAAGAAAGAAATAGATGAATCTTAAGAAAAAGAAAGAAATCTTAGTCTTGGGCTCCCTGTAGTTAAAAATCAGTCTGTAATAACCTTGTCCTGAAAGACTATGGGAAAACAGTGTAGCCTTTGCTTTGGAAGAGCGAAGATAATGGGGTGGGCCTACACTGTGGGGTGTGCCTGAGCAACACCTCCGAGACAGTGGATGCTGGTGGAACCCTCGTCTCAGGATACGCCATGGTGAAAGATGCACGTGTTGGTCTGTTGATTCTGCCTTGACTCTTTTCTATACAGTATATTTTAAAAGCTTAGTCTCAAAGCAGAGTCCAAAACTAGTTATCTATCTATTTTAGGAACAGAGAAATATCATATCGGAAGTTCAAAGTCATGATCTGAGAACGAGTTTCCGTTTAGATAACACCAGCAGTGGTCAGGTGGCTATTCTGTTGACTAAGCACCACATACACTGAGCCTGCTTTTTATTCAGTTCCTCCTATGACAGTGGAACTCATAGTGGATTGAATAGCAGCTTCCAACATGAGGCATGCAAGTCCAACCCCTGCAAGCTATAAATCAGACATATTTGGAGGTAGTTACTTAGCTAAAGAATTACAGAAGATGCCATCTCAGAGTTCCTGAACAGGCCCAAGTTCACTGTCAAATGTACTGGTGAGACAGACAGTAGGACACAGATACCAGGTGGCATCAAACTGAGGACACAGCCACTATTGTGATCTGGCTGCAAGTTGGGGGATGCTAAGCTGAAGCCATTAGAGCAGTGTCCCTACATTCTCCAGAGGAGCAGTGCTGACACTGTTGGAATCAGAGCAGGATGGAACAGGTTTTTGGTATGTTAAGCTACCCCGTTGGTGGCCCTTCAGGACAACTGGAATTTTAATCTTTCATTCTGATCACCTCCTGGGGCACACTCTGTACACCCTGTGGGCCTGCCAGAGAAGGAAGAGCTAATGGAGGCATTAAGAGAATTCCAAACAGACACAAGCATGCCAAGATCACAGTGGTGCTCAGGACTGTAGGGAACCTCGGAGTAGGCTCAATACACCCCAAAACCAAGTTCTCAGCACAAAAGAGTGCCAGAGGCCATCCCTAGCAGTGACGGGGTACCAGACAGGATATAAGGATATACCAGCGGAGAGATGAGTCAGACATCAAGACTGGGGTGCTTTGCAACTTCTGACTGACAATCAGAAAATTTCTTTATACAGATTAAAAAACATTCACTATTTCAATAGATACAGATCATATCAAGTTGTTCTGATCATACATTTCCAATATGCCCAGGGTTACAGGTTAAGCACAGGTAGAAAGCCTTTCTTATCATCAACCCCATTATCATTTCCCCTAAAATTCTGAAAATCATTTTATCTTAAGCAAGCAACAAGCAAGCATGTAAGAGTCTGTTCTCAGGCTGGCAGCACTTAGCAGTCTCAAGATGCTTAGATAGAAAATAGATAGAACCTGAGTCAGTCCAGGTGAAATCGCCCTGCTTTAAGCAGTATATTAACTTTTAGTGGTCAGTGATATTGCTTGCAGATATGCAGGCTTAGGAATCGTTGGAGCTGTTATTTATAATCTTGTAAAAATTTGTTTAATAAAGGAGATCTTTTGTCTCTATAGTGTTAACATTGCAGCCACCTGGCGTGAACCATTCTTTCCAAGAATGACAAATGCTAATGCTGTATTCTTCTTAGATTCTTTTATGATGTTCTTATGCCTCCTCTACATGCTATCATAGCATCTAAGTCATTCTAGCTTTTGTTACAGAGTTCTTACTAGGGGCTTAGTATGTATGGTCCTTTAACTAGTAGATTATAATTCTAAGAAATTCTAAATACTTTATAAAAGGAGTTCTGTGTTCTGATTTACTATCATCTCTCCTGTCCTGCTGAGCCTTGTCAGCCCCCCTCTGAATTCAAACAATTCTTAATTATTTTGTTTCACGATTTTACCGAGAGACAGATAACAATCTCCAAGGCACAGGGAAGACTCCCAAGTAGGGTCCACTAGAGTTGTTACTTCCTGGGGAGCAGGGGGTTAGTACATTCAGGACTTTCTCAGCAGAATACAGAAACAATTTTGTCAGAGAAGACCTGGGTGAATCATTTTGCTTATAGCACCCCCACCCAAGAGCGTAACACGCAGAGACTCAAAACGAAAGTAAAGGGCCTCGGAATCATAGCACATGGCTCAGCTTTGCTGGTACCTTCCTTGCCAAAACAGCTGTGCTGACCTCGTGACTTACACCATCCCCTTAGGAAATGGCAGTGCCCAAGGAACTTTGACAATGGGCAGGGAATAAGAGACAAAGACAGGAGAGAGAGGACAAGGAAGAAGGAGGAGGCATATTTGTCTGGAGTGTCATGCAAAGGACTGCTTCTGGATAGAGAGGACACAGACATGACCCATCAGCAAATGGTGGTTTATAAAAGGGAAAGGGGGAACCCCCATGTTAGGATGAGTTGGTTTGTTTTCACTAGGCACGTTAAGATGGCCGAAGGGGAGCTTTTGATTACTGGACTGCACTTCTTTGGTAACTGTACTTTGATACTCAGCCTCGGAAGAGGCCAATTAAGGGAATGGACCTTAGGGCTCGCTTTAGGATTGTAATCTAATGGTTTTTAGCCAGGCAGAGGAAATGGGGGAGACGGGCAAGGCCTGCCAGAGCCATGCCTGCCATTCTCAGGTCTGCTAGAGCCCCTTCAAGATCACACCGGCTTCAACTGGGGCGGGTAACGCGCGGGATCTTAGAGTATACCTGGAAGAGAAACAGGAGCTGTTTTCAAGGATTCATCCCCATCTGTACGGATGCCATTCTTCTCGATTCAGTTATCCGGAGGAAATTCTCTCAGAGATGATATCACTGGGTGTTGCCCCTAATGGGATGTATGAATGGTTTTCACTTGCCAGGAGCTTTTTGCTTTTAGATGCAGATGACCTTCTGCTCCCTGGTCTCACAGTAACCATGAAGCAGGTCAGCCCTGTGTGATGATGGAGCCTTCAAAGTTTTGTGGCATAAAGTCAGAGAGCTAAGAAAGAAGTCATGCTGAAAATTAAGCATCTGTGATCCAGTGCACTGCTTATTGGCTTACCCTGTAGGGAATGACTGGCAGACGCAGCAGTGAGTCCACAAACTGAAACTGTGGTCACCAGGAAAGTACTCTTACATGAATACAGCAAAGAGCAAAAGTCAGAAAAGAAGAAAAACAGAGATACCCATCACATACCAAAATGTGTCAGTATTGCATGAGTCCGACCTAGGATATGAGGATGACTTCATTTGATACTGTTTGTAACGAGGTGATCACTCAATAATTGATTAGGAAAAAAAAGAAACAGTATCTGTCACAAACAGATGAAAGTAGATTTGTACACTAAAGATGAAACTGAATGACCAAGGCCATACGTACAATGAGATAAAAAGGAAATATTTTAATCACTTGAAAATAAAGGCTTTTCTAATCTTGATATAAACCTGAGCAATACAAAGAAATATCAACTAATTTGATGGTAAAAATAAGACACAATATTGTCAAAGATGCTATACAGTCGAAAGAAAGTGACGAAGTATTTTCAATATGTGTTATTAATTTATTTAACGATCACTTGTGGTGCACCAGCTATAAGACAGAAATTGTAGTCACTGCTAGGACCAAAATGACAATAAGTAATCTTGACCTCAGCAAGCTTGACCTGCTGAGTAAGGGACCACGAGGAACAAGTGCTTCCGAATACGATGAGTGTTATAGGTCATGTCTAGTTGTCATAGCAACATACAAATGTAGAATGTAAGTAAGACATGACCTCTCTCATGTATAAAGAATTTATTAAAATCAGTGAGAAAAATGGTAACACAGGCAAGCTGACTGCAGATATATACATGGGAGATTCCTAGATAAGAGATGTAGGTCACCAATGAAGATTTATTATCTGCATGAGTAATCCAAGGTATGCAAATTAAACCAAAATAATATATTTACCCCCTTCTTATCAAATAATAATATAAGCTGTAATAAGCTTATATTATTATAAGGTACTAATGCTAATATGCAGGGAATTAGATGCTTTCCCAGACTTTGATAAGACTACATAGTGTGGAAAAATCTGATAATTATATGTTAATATTTATAACTTTAAAATCCATGTTTTTATTCAATGTTATAGACTTAACTGCTTTGTTCCTCCAAAATTCGTGTGAAGGAGACTAACTGACAATGTGATATTTAAAGAGACACAGTGATAACAGTGGGGCCCTTGTGATGGTCCTTGCGACTAGAGGTACCGGCAGTCATTAATTGCCAGTAACTCTTCTTTTAGGGGTGAGGCTTTCCGGTATTTCTCACACCCTTGTTGATATGTGAACTGGTGGTGTTCAGGCTCGTTTAGGTTACCACATTGTTGACCTTTCATGGATGCAATGTCTCTGTCTTATATAGAAGATACAATTCCACAGCAGATGTCCTGGTCACTCAACAAACCATATAGGCATCTGAGCAATACTAAGTAGAGCCAGAAGGTTGTTCTTATACATTTACATGTATACATACATGTGAGTATATGTATATATGTAACAATAGTAATCAGATGCAAGGAGACAGGGAAAGATGTAAGGGGAAGTACACACTAAATTTTGAAGACACGGTACTCAAGAGTGTTAGAAATAGATTATATTTTAGATTGAATACTGTACATTTTAAAAACATAAATAGTATACTGGGCTAAGTGTATTGAAATTTTGGAAGGAGGACATCCCCAAAGATTTCACCCTTCCTCAACCTCTAACAACCTGATCAATCTGAGGAACCAGGAAGCAACTGAAGACAGAAGAGAACTACCAGCTCACATTTTCATCTTTTATCCTTGTCTTGAGAAGTGTAAAAAACAAATTTTGTTGTTTAAAGTTTCAGACTATAGTAGTTATCTGACACTATATGTGTGTGTGTGTGTGTGTATGAGTGTGCATTTACAAGCAGTTAATAGAAGAAGCAAAACCATGCAAACCCAACAACATACATCAGCACCATCTATCAGAGAGTAGCAAGCTATGGACCATGACCAAGTCCAGCTCATTGTCTAGTTTTTAATATGGAGTATAATTGGATACAGCTATATTCATTTTTAAATTTATCATCTCTGGCTGTTTTATTGTCACAACAATAGAATTGAATTATTGCAACAGAGACTTTCTGTTTGCATAAGCCTAAAATATTTATTATCTGATCCCTCATAGGAAGTTTGCCAGCCCTTCCTCTGTACAGTAGATTAAAATTACAATTGGAATATTCATGCACTTTATTTGTCTAAAAATGTTGCATATCCATAATGTAGAACAGTATGCAGCAACTGAAAAAATAGATTATATATAAAGACATGTAAATGTTTGTTGAGGGATTGGATAAAGGAGAATCATAGCTCAATAAGTACAGCATAATCCATTTGTGTGAACCCTACGTATACAGATGCGTATTGATGTATGCTTCTGTTTACTAATTACAGCCGGTGAACTCTGCTATTATCACATTAATGGGAAAACATTGAAACCTGTCATTTATGATCATTTCCTAACCATTTAATTAATGATCAGAAAAGTAAGTCAGAGACAGGACAACAGCTATTTCTCTTAAAAACTCAGGAGACTCAGAATGGAGTAATGAGCCCCTAGGCCCTAGAGTCTAGGGTGATCACCCACCACAGCTTTCTGATGTGTGCACTGTTGATGAGGTTGGATTTTTTTCTGCCATGACATGACCTAACAAAAACAGGACTCCTCTGGGGGGGAAGAGGGAGGGACGTTAGGTTGAATTAAGACAAGACGTAGGTATAAACCATTACTCTGTCCATTCACAAGCTAGGTTGTTAGATGTCAAAAAAAAATTGTTTTCACTCTTGCAATTGTACTTCCTGCTTAAAATGGGAGTTCAAGTCTTTAACTTTCTGAGTTCGTGTACTTTAAGTCCTCTGAAGTGGCCACCATAGACTGCCACTATAGATGGTAGATTGCCACAGAAGGTGGCCAGCTGTATACTGCCACCCCTAGACTGCATAGCTCAGTGTCTTCATGGAGACATGATCCAGGCTGCCGACCTGGGAGTTAGTTTCAGCACCTCTGGTCTTACTGTGCTCTGTTACACGGTCCAGAAGGGAAGTGTTTTTCTCCCACTCTCAAGCACAGTCAGCAACAGCATCATCCAGCCTGGATGGATGACCATCGCTATGGTAACCAACACCCTCTCCCAGATGGATGTCCATCGCTATGGTAACCAACACCATCTCCAGGGTGGATGACCATCGCTATGGTAACCAACACCATCTCCCAGATGGATGTCTATCGCTATGGTAACCCACACCATCTCCCTGCTTCTGGTTCAGTGTCTACGCTCCATTTTCTCTATCCCAGAGCCAGGCTCAGACTTGTGGCTCCAACTCACAAGTTTTTTTTCTTTTTCTTAAAGAATAGATAAATTATACAAATGGTAATTATGTATGCTCTATTTTCCCCTCAAAGTAAGATATCACCACGACCCACTATTTTTTTTTTAAGTTGTCTAACTAAATATTACAGCTCCTTCCCATAACAATGCAAGGTTTTGTTTGATGAAAATCCATGGAAGAGGTTGTGGGAATTTTTTAATGCTCGTTAATTTTCACACTACTCCTTTTTAATTAACTTTTTTCCTAATGGGTTTCATTATGGCATCTTCATATGTGTGTGTATGTATATGCATATGCATATGTACACTACGTATACTTTGTCTTACCTACACCACTGATCTCCCCATCCTCTTTCTCGCCTCTTGCTGGATTGTAGAGAGACTCTCTCGTGGACCATATGGAAGCATCACCTGTCAATAAAAACTGATAGCCTATTACCTGAGGCAGGAAATAGCAGATGAGGGCTCCAGTAGGGAGAGAGGAACTCTGGGGTAGAGTCAAGCTCAGGGAGAGATTCGCCTCAGACACTGAGGAGACAGACGCATGAAACTGAGGAGTGGCTTCTAGCCATGTGGCACTCTTAGAATGGAATGAACGGGTTAATTAAGTTAGGAGCTAAGCTAGATAAGCTAGTCTGAATAAATGCCTAGGCTTTTATTCATAAATAGTAAGTTGCAGAGTCATTATTTCAGGAACTGGAGGCAGGGGTGGGAAAGCCCACAGATAGTGGACCTCTTCCACCTCTCATTGGCTCTCCCTTGGGCCTCTTCCATCTTCCGTTGGTTTTCTCTTATGTTTTTACGTCACAGTGCTCCGTTACCCTCACTTACCCATCCCCTCTGCTTATACCTCTTCCTTCCTCTCACGGTCTCCATTAACGCCCCAATGCCTAGGCCTTCCCATGAGGAACTGTAGGAGCCACCACAGCTCTTGGAATGCTTCAGGTGGATCTGCAAGTCTGTGGGTTCCCGGTGTGTTGGAAAAGTATGTTGACACAGGTGAGGAATGGGAACACAGTTGGACTTCCAGACCGATACCAAGCTGTGATGAATTGGTACTGTCCGTGTCGTCTATTTTGTAAGAGGAATCATGTGTCCTCACTGCACAGAGTTCTAGTGTATTTCCTTTTTACACCCTGTATGCAGGTTGCAGGGGCCATAGTGCTGTAGAAGATACAGAAGAAGTACAGCTCAATCGTACTTGGTTGTAAGCAGCTTACTATTTATTGCACTAGATGTAACTGTTACTTTTCAATAAATTCTTCTCTTAGCGACCAGTCTCCCAGAGGCAGATCTGTCCAGAGCACTATTTTACAGGAAAATATTTTTGTGAGCATTAAGCGGACATTTTCATTCCCAGAAATCATTTGCTGTTGGCTCTGCACTTTTTTAATCAATGGTCTTCTTCACTTCAGATGGAAGTTAGAGAAGAAAGTCATCTTTTGGCTGTCAGTGCAAAACTATATTTTTAAATCCTTCACAGTGGGTCCATGGTGTTGCTTTCAGGCTTTGCTGAGAAAGGAAAAGGTGTTGTTTCCTTCTGCTAAAATCTCTTTTACAAATCAAATGTGAGCCCAGGGAACCTAACTTACTAAATTTTATTATAAGCCCTAGCATGCAAGCAGGGCTGCTAGGTGCTGCAGGGAATATAACCACCCAGAAAGACCAGGGAAAGCTCTTTGTATTTCTGAGTGGCTGGCTAAAAGGAGCGAGGCAAAGATACAAGCCATCATCAGACATGAACGGCCCAGCTCTGCAGCTTCCTGGGATTGAAACCATGAAGATACGGTAGAAACCTGCTCCACAACAGCAGCTTCTTTCTGGCACATGTTCAGACCCCCACGGTTGGCATGACAGTGTGTGTAATGAACGTGGTGCCAGCCTGGGCTTTGGAAAGGTGTGGATTATCTCAAGGGCTGATCGCTGACTCTCACTCAGTCTCTTCATATTCTACATGATGCTGTATCTCTGGGAGAAATGGAAGATGAAGAAAGCAGTGGGGTAGGGAAGACCTAAGCCAAGGGTGTGAGTGTGTTCTTACACCCACGACTGCACCACAGGATGCCCAGCATGAAGAACTGAAAAGGACAAACCACACTTCAGTAGGTGCCATCACTGCTTCCTGGGCACTGGACCTAACAAACAACACAGTATATTAAACTTTGAACTATTCAAAACGAAAGTATCGTTAGCCAGAAAATAGAGAATGAGGTTCCATCTATCCTCAGAGTGGTAACTTTGAGAACCTCTGTACTGGCACTCTTAGCCACACAGAATTTTCCCAATGTAAATAGATGGCTTACCAAATGACAGAGAAGATGTGGCACCCATGTATCATCTTGTGGCTGGTGGGACATGTCCCGTGGTGTAGTTAACCTCGGCCTGTGGAAAGACAGGCTAGTTCCGATTCAGCGAAGGTTGGGGGTGTAAGAGGAGGACTGGGGTCCTCACTCCCCATGGGTTATGGATTTCAAGTATTTACTTGAAGCATACTAAATGTCCTAAGACATCATTTATTCTGAAAACGCTCAATAAGCAGCTATGACAGACTAGAATGGATGGCAGAGTCAACCTTGCCGGAGGCCTGAGAGGTTGTATATTTTCATATGTGGTTCAAATCTCTTTTCAGTATCATCTTAAAGCTGTTAAAAATGTCAAGTGACCCTACCTAATACCTGCTGAACCACAAATTTCTAGTGAGGGACTTGGGGTATGATTTTAACAAAACAAAACACCCATTTGTTTTATTTCATTCTTTTGATCTAGCTCAAACCTGCCCTTGATAAATAATAAAGCTTAGGTCTGGAAAAGCAAATGACTTGGTCTTGATCACTGCACTAGTTAATGGAAGAGCCACGGTTGAATCTGGTAATGTCTCTTGGTAATTCTTTAATAGACAGAAGCAATTTCTGTGCAGGAATAGGGGGGATAGAGAGTGTACTGGCTACATGAGAGACACAGGAGGGACTGATCCTGTCCTTTAATCACATGATGCTCATTTTCCTTCTATACACCCTCGCCATGACTCTCGGTGTCATTGTTCCACTGGAAGAGCTACCACTGATAAATGCTCTGAGCTTCCATCTGCTTCCCCAATCCAAGAACAAAGGCATTTGGGTAGTCAGCTTGTACTGGTGATGGGTCTCTGGAAGAGCATGTCTGTGACCCTGACTCACGGATGAGACTGTTTCACACTAGGATGTGAACTTCCTCCAGAATAAATGCGGTAGGTGTGGTACCAGAATCAGAACGAGTCACCTACCCACAAACATCGACTTTCTTTAAGAAGAAAATCCAGTGCATTCTGGGGAACACTTATTCTGTACGAATAGACTACCTTTATTTTTTTCCACAATGAAGAGAGCTTAGACTTTGAGCCAAGAGATAATTTCTTCTAAAAGGCACAAGTGGAAGAAGGCGCTTAGAGGGTTGAAGGTTCCCTTTTAGTTGGACTCTTCTGCCTTTGTAGACACTTGGTGGATTCTCGACCTGGCGTCTTCAGCAGATTTTCAGGCTTTGCCTGTCCTGCTGCTCTTCAGTGGAATGTGTTCTCATTTCTAGAAGCATCCTACAGCCAGCTCTCACCTATCTGCTTGTTTACTTATGATCATTTTTGCATCACCACTACACTGAACAAACAAGGCTGTCAAGGGACATTCACAGAACTACTTCATTTCTTATGACTACTGCAAGCGAATCCACTCCTAGGGAAATGTGTCTGTCTCAGATGAAGTTGGTGATGGGTGTGCCTGAATTTTCTTGGAAAATAAAATCTAAAGTAGTAGAGTATAACCATTCCACTCTCTATCTCCCCTCTTCCTGCATATTGCACACAGAAATTACATGTGTCTATTAAATTACCAGGAGCCATTGCCAGATTCAGCTGTGGCTCTTCCACTAACTAGCATAGGGATCAAAACTGAAATCTCAGTTCTATCACCTGGATGTTCGGTCAAAACTTCAACCCCATGTAAAGTGATAGCTTTCTCCACAAGCCCATGCCTACCTGTTAGAGCCTCTGAGGGGAGAAGGAACAGAATGGGATCAGCCTTACACCTAGCTCTCCTCTGCATTCTTCTTCAGTGCACTAACAAGATGGGAGGGGGAGTAAAGGCATGGGAGGTCCTAACGGACTGCCATCAAATTAAGCAAGACATTTGGAATTGATTCCCTAAGTTGTTTTGGGATGTCCACTTCTAAGAAATCCTTATTATATGAGCACAAGCTTCGACTAATCACTTGATCTTCCTCCCATATTCCATGATATTCCTTGAGAACAAGGAATTCCTATAAGACAGTCCAGTTTTCCTTTAGCCTTCTGGTAGGCATCTACTTCTACCATATAAATAACATTTTTGTTTGTCAGGCATGAGCCATGGACTAGTCTGGTATCAGAGAACACGTCACAGTGGTTTCTCAAAATGTCCATAAAAGCCAGTTGAGAGCCAGTGCCACCTCTGAGTAGTGGCGGAAAGCATTGGAGAGACAGGACTTGACACTATAGCACGTGCTGTGCAAAGATGGTATTTCCTAATTACTGTCTTCCAGATATTTAGGTTCAAGCCTTTTATTCTCGTCTTTTGAGATAAGGTATGGGTTTAGCAAAAATGGATGTAGTCCACTAGAGTCCTAAATAGGCTGTTTTGCACATCAGTTGGGAAGCAGCAGCAATCCCCATGGGTTGAGATCAGAGTCCATGTAATCTTCTAATGGATTCAAATGTGAATGGGGCATGTACTTACCTTTACTTTTTGAACTCTCACTAGATTCAAATGTGAATGGGGCATGTACTTACCTTTACTTTTTGAACTCTCACTAGATTCAAATGTGAATGGGACATGTACTTACCTTTACTTTTTGAACTCTCACTAGGTTCTACGGTTTCCTTATCCCTGGGACTTTACTTTCTGTCTCACTGATTAAGCCCCGCCTCTTCCTGTGACGTCATCAGCACAGCGACTTTTCATAGCATTATTCATTCTTTGGTTCTGTATCCTGTTACAACGCAGTACGTTTTTGCTGTCTATCTTCCAACTTACAAACCTAGGGAAAATAGATTTTTGCTCTTGCCTATTCAATGTAAGACTATCGTATATTTAAAAAAAGAGAAAGGGTTATAGATTTTGGACAGGGCTGTGAGGAATATTGACCAGTTCTCTCGGTTTTGGTTTTCATTTGTACTTTATCATCTAGCCTCTCACGGACTCTTGAGCTCATCAGATTCTTATTCTCTTCCGTTTGGTGAGACAGAGTTGATTGTTGCTTATAAATATTGTGGTATTAATCATCGCAAGAATCATGTTGTGAAGTCTGTTTGCCAGTTGTATTTTAGCTGCTGTGTACTTAATTTTGTTCCATATCCTTAATTTCAGCAGAATAACAAATAAAGGCAAATGTTAAAAATGCCTTTAGAGAAAAGGCAAGCACAGATACAACTGTCTATCTCAGACTAAACTTTTTTCTGAAATATTTTATTTGCTGTTGAGAGGAAAATGAGAAAGAACATTAAAAAGGCGTAGACCCAGAGCTAGGAAGCTACTGGAGTTAACACTGCTAATCATGCTGTTATCAATAATAACACAACATCAATAATACATGTATGAGTGTTTTAAGTGCTTTCAACCTTCCTGTAAATCCCACAAAGAATGTTCCAGCAGACTAATCTACTTTGGAAAAGGATTTGAATTTAGAAAGCTAAATATTTAGAACAACTTTGATTGGGTTGCATATTTAAAGGAGTTTATGTATTTGCCATTAGTAATTCACAATCTAATATTGCCAATGAGAAAGTTCTGAACAGCTGCCATGTAGGATTCTAAAATATCACTCGTTGATGAATGTGCAACATAAAGCACCATGGCTCACCAAAATGAAGTGTGATTTTCTCTCCAGTCAGAGAAAAGAGCAAGATCAAGATTGGTTATAAATGAAACAGCCCATTTGGGGAGGTTAATTAGAGAGAGAAGACCTTGAAATAGAAGTCATCAGAAAAAGCTAGCAGATGAGACATTTTGGAAGCTCAATTCGTCCTTTGTCAAAAGAGATCACCTGCAAAGTGTATGTTGCCTCATGTGAAAACTAGTTATGAGCTCAGAAAGTTTCCTGATCTATGAGGATTAAAAACAAAACCAAATATTAATAGTTCGTGAAATTGACTTTGGGGGTTTTGGAGTCTTTTAAGCACCAAGTTTCAAAATTTGTATATAACAGGTATGCGAAGTAAGTTCCCAGAAGAGACACTGCATTAGTGTGTGGTGGTTGACTTGCCCCAGACTCAGGAACCAAGGTGAGCAGACGCCTTCTTAAGACAGGAAATGTGTAACAGTAAGTCCAGCAAACATGTGAAAATGCAGCTCCGAATCCTTTCTAATTTCAGAGCTCTTGGATTAGGATAGCGGTTTTTAACCAAGACACACAGCTCCCAGGAAACTGCCCCCTCTTGATATCACGTGGTACTCTTTGTACTACACCCTCAAGAACAAGGTGGGAGTTATTTTTGCATAGCTTGCATTTAGTAATCACAAATGAGCATGTGTCTCAAAACTCTGGACTTGATGCTTTTTCTTGACAAATTAGCAAGGGAACCTCAGTATGAGAAGATTTTCTGGATTTTGTCCTACAAAATCTCTCTTCCATCACACTATTTGGAGGCTAAGAGTACTGACTGTCATGGTTATGGGAATAACTACCAGAATTAGTGATGGCTCCCTTGCAATCGTTCTGATAAGTTTGATGTATACCTGTTTGAACAGGACTGGAGTCAGTAACATCGAGAAAACACCAGAGCCATACATTCAGGACCTTTTCCCCCTCTGAGCTGCTATTTTCTGAAGATCTGGCAGCTGGTGTTGAAGTGAGGTGGGACAGAATATGCTTTTCAACTTGATCTGTGTCAGAAACTCTCAGATGATCTGCTCAAGTCTAAGGCTGTTTACTTTCTCTTAAAAAAAATTTTTTTTTTTATTCCACAAACCGAGTTTATTTCTTTTGTAAGAATAAGGTAAAGACAGCCAATTGTGAACCTTCATAATGAGGCTTAATGGATGGCAGAGCGTGCGCCTCCTCTGCGCGCATGCGCAGACACTGCTCAAAGGCTAAGTGCGCATCCCTGAGGTTTCACTACTCTGTGCTCTTAATCTCTTGATTCGGTTTCCATAGCTTTTCCGGGCATACCTTGGTCCTGAGGAGGAACCTACCCTCTTGATTTGAGCAGGTTCTATGTATAGATGCATCTCGTACAAAGTTCAAAGTTCTGCAGGCTCTACTTTTTGCCGCGTGACGCCCCGGATTTACGTTTTATTCCCATAACCTGAGATGATGTTCAAAACTCCGAACAACTCCTGGTTTCCTCCACGGATCCTTCAAAGGATACCCTGCGACAATGTGTGAGCAGGACCAGAGGGCTTCTCTGTGTATCTTGTAGGATTGGTGAGAGATATGGATTGGCAGCTGTGGGGAGGCCTGAGGGAAGCTCATCAGCTTGCACAGAAGTATTTAACGGTCAACATAGCTGTACCAGCGTGCAGCATCCGAAAAGAACCGAGATTATAATCTCCATTTTGTAATCCAGGAAACCGAGGCCCGAGGCAGTTTAATAGTTTAATAATTTTGCCACCACACATAGGGCATAGGACAGAAGGGAACCGGGAATGCATGGTAGACTACATAGAAGCCAAAGCACAGACTTTCCTCTGTGCTCTGTGCAGCATCTCTGCTCTTGGGGCCTAAGTGATGGTGAACCTCTGAGTGATGGCCGCTCTGTTCAGTCAACCGCGTTTGGAGATACCCACCTCTGAGTAAACAAAAAGGCATGAACGTGGGAGAAAGACCTAAGGGAGGTTAGTGATGAATGGGATGGGAGATTAGAACGGTTGGGGATACAGTACTCAGAATGTGCTTTATACATGTCTGTCTAGAAAACAGGCAAGACCAGGAAGGTGGACCTGCACACGGGAAAGGTGGTTCCGGCCCTGCCTCTTGCAGCTGCGGGAGACCCTGGCTATTTCCAGGCTTTGAACGTTCCTCTTGGATGGCTGCTTCCCTGAATACGAGATGGAGGTCCACTGGGCCGCCTTTCCTGAAGTTGCTTTGGGAATAGGAATCTAAAATACACCCCTTTTCAAAGATTTTTTTTTCATTCTTTATTCTAAAGATCAATGAAATCTACAAAGGGAATGAAATGATTTTTTTTTTTTTTGAAAAGCCTCTACATTAAAAAAAAGTTGGCTTTCCCCCTGAGCCAACATGTACTCGTGGTAGACAGCTGAGAAGAAGCAGAAGCTACCTGTGAACTTACTGACATTCCTACTGTCTCTTATTACATTTATTTACATACATAGTCTTGAAATCAAACACTTGAGAAATTTAAGGCTGTTTTTTAAGTTATTAACTTTTTAAAGCTAGTTTTTGAAACACACACAAAAAAATCAGCTTTGAAATAAATTTTGCATTTTTCTCGTTTGTTAAATTATTTTGAAAGTTTTATTTAATGATGCTATTATTCTTGGATGTTGTGGGCATTTCCAATATTTCTCAGCAGAATAGGCACACTTGTCCCAGTCCTAACAGGACCCCCTGACTCAGCAAGGACCATTTCCTTAGACAGAA
Organism: Rhynchomys soricoides; assembly: GCA_019843965.1. Lineage (NCBI taxonomy): Eukaryota > Metazoa > Chordata > Mammalia > Rodentia > Muridae > Rhynchomys > Rhynchomys soricoides. The sequence continues at coordinate 6,905,271 of JADRCH010000066.1, read as the reverse complement.
CCCCGAAGATGGAATCACAGAGATTAGAATATTTAATCATCTCACTGCTATGTTCCAGAAAGCAGGGCAACTTCAGCTTCCACCAGGCTGTATAGCATATCTCTTTTATCTCGATCTTGCTAACATTAATGATTTAAAGATCTTTTCAGACTGAAAGACGAGGCTCTTTTCTTTTTCTTTTAATAATAGTTTAGAGTTTTTAAAAGCGTTGTCAGTTCCATGGCTTAGCATTTTGCACATAGTGTTTCCATTAATACAGTCTACCCCTGTAGGAGATCTTTGATTATTATCTTACAGAGGAGACCTACAGACTGAGGAAAGGTCTCTGTCCTGAGAGCCAGTGTTAGCTTGCCAGCCACACAGATTTTAGGGCTGCCTGGATCTTTCTCTCCACCATGGTAGATATTCTTTGGGGGTGGATATTCATCATCATCTCTGTTGGGTCTTTCCTACAAGGTGGTCTAGTAAATTGTCTGTCCCTTTCTGAGAGATGAGGTCAGCCTCGGTTGGTCCAGCTTCAGCTTTTGCCTTCTCCCGGTATTCCTGGGCAATCTTTCTCAAGAAGCAGTGTTTTAATCGTATGACAGATGTCAGTGTCTCTCCTTAGAGTGTCTTCCTTCCTGCCAGCAGTGTCCAATCGGCTTGATGTTCTGCAGTCTACACCATTCAGCTATCACAAAGAAAGAGACTTTAAATGGAGGCCTAGCGTTTTACTGCATAAATTACAAGCCTTTAGTTAAATAATCCCTCGGGGTCAGACATTTTATGTTTTTGTTTTTAATTGTAAATAACCTCAGAAAATACTTATAAACTATATAGAAAGGTGAGTTCAGCACTTGTCAGTAAACCAGGAGAGTGTCTTTTAAAAGTTATTCATTTATTCAGTATAGATTTATGTGTGAGTGCAGGCACAGCACCAATGTGAGCATGTGGAGACTCAGCTCACTGAGGCAGGCCTCTCTTGTTACTGTAGCTGTCCCAAGGGCTTCTGGGTAAACCTCCCCATCCCTGCCCCACCCCCCACCCCCGCCTTACTGCTTATTTTGCTGCAGCAGTTACAGCAGAAACTTAAGCAGTTTGAATGTACCCGAAACATTTCTTGCTGCTGTGCACATGTCCTGCACTGCACTGCGCTGCCTTCCATGTGTGATGCCCTTCCACCACTGATGCTCTTCCACCACTGCGACCTTCCCAACGCCAGCCTGTAAACAACGCTCCCAGTGATCCGAGCTTTAAATGATTAGGAGGATGAGAGTTCATGTGGTCCACGTTTCACCATCTAACATCTAGGAAATGTAGGGAACTGCCTAATTCATTCATTCATTAATTAACATTTTAATTAATCATAAAATTATGATTAATATAATTTGTTATTATGGTATTATTTATTACTATAAAGCAAAATACAATAAATATAAAAATAATTAATTTTATTGTATACAATAATTGGTTTTATAAAGATATCTTTGTAAGTATACCATGTAGATTGATCACATCTATCCACTGTTACCCTCTGCCAGCTCCCTCCTCATTCTCATTAGTACCTTTTCTTCTCCAAGTCTTTCTTATACTTTGATTATATATATAACACATATATATATACATACACACACACACATATATATAAGCTTCTGTGTAAGAAGCTTCTCCCCATGCAGTGGTCCCAACCTCTTCCTGGCTTAGCAAACTCAGCAGAAGTTTCTTCTTTCACTGTAATGGTCTGCCATTTGTTTATGGCCAAAGCCTTGTGGTTTGAAGCTAGGTTTGTTTCATCTTCTGTCCTATAAGTTCACCACCTACAAGCACAACTTGTGGCTTCCTCTATTCTGAATGATCTAGCAAGACTCCATGCTCAGAGCAGCCTCATGCCTTGGCTGCTGCTGGGCCATGGCCGTCTTCAAATTCGGAATGGTTTTCTTAGCAAGGAACCCAGTATTTTCAGTTTGTACTCTGTCTGGAGATTCCATAACTGGCGGGGGCCCAGGTCAGTGATACCAAGGATTCCTAGTGTCTGCCTACGCAACACAGATACTAAGACCTTGTTTAATTGGGGGGGGGGGGGGGGTAACGTTCAAACAAAACTAAAAACGTTTATTGAAGGGTATCTTAGAGTCTTTTCTCTGTGAATGTGCTTGTAAGTCTTCAGGGGCTCGACAGCCACTTTCGGAACTTACCTGGTCATAAAGTACCTCCTTCCTTGTATTTATCTTTATTTTTAAAAAGACATAATCGCATGCAATAAATACGACATAGAGACTTGTCTTAGCCAGGGTTTCTATTCCTGCACAAAACATCATGACCAAGAAGCAAGTTGGGAAGGAAAGGGTTTATTCGACTTACACTTCCACACTGCTGTTCATCACCAAAGGAAGTCAGGACTGGAACTCACACAGGGTAGGAACTTGGAGGCAGGAGTGGATGCAGAAGCCATGGAGGAATGCTGCTTACTGGCTTGCTTCCCCTGGCTTGCTCAGCTTGCTCTCTTATAGAACCCAAGACTACCAGCCCTGGGATGGCACCACCCACAATGGCCCCTCTTTCCTGATCACTAATTGAGAAAATGCCTTACAGCTGGATCTCATGGAGGCATGTCCTCAATTGAGGCTCCTTTCTCTGATAACTCCAGCTTGTGTCAAGTTGACACACAAAACCAGCCAGTACAGGTGTATTCTGGATGTTTGATGTTTGCTTATGTGTCTAAACACTATAACCCACACTTCTTGAAAGTTATGACGGTTGTCATGAGTCACATGATACATGGAGGCAGAGTGGAGGAACAAGGCTGGAATTAAAGAACAGAATCAGAGTCAAGCTCCACCCACAATGCTATATGACGAGCCAGGACTCTGTCCTCTCACGAAAGCCTCTATGTTTAGGCAATAAGCACCATCTCTGTAGGCACTTCCTATTTTATCAGTCATTTTGATGTGTCCCTTCCTATGTCCTCAGCACTGGCTGCCAGGAGGGTACCTTCCTTAGGAAGTGGATGATTGTTCCCCACTGCCTTTTCCGCTGGGGTTTTATGCTGCTCTGCCTACCTTATTCTCTTACTCAGTCCAGTAAATTCTTTTCCTTCTTCTTTTCTGAAATGCATCTTTCATTTGTCTGCCTCCAGATCTGTAAAACACAGACACTGATGAATCAATGCTATCTGTTCTTAATTTGCTTCCCAGTGCAGCCTGGCTCTATACTTGGTACTCAATTCTCAATGGGCTTGGGCCATTGCCCGAGTTAAAGGCCATCGAGGGTCAAACTACCTTAAGGGGAAAATGCAGACTTCTTGTGGGGGCCAGCTACCTTGTAAGGACCAAAGCACTTCCCATCTTCAAAGCACAGTGACCTTTTGAGACTTTCTAGTTAACCTCGGCTTCTCTGACTTTTATGTGCTTAGAGCTTAGCTCTGTTGTGTCTCCACTTTTCAGCAGTTCGTGCCTATCACTCAGCTCTCCATCTTCCTTGTGTACTTTCCTAAAGAAGGTGCCCTCCTGCCAACCAGTGCTGAGGCGGAATAGAAGGACAGGGGAAGGCATCAAAATAACTAATAAAATGGGAAGTGCCTATGGAGATGGTGCTTGTCTGCCTAAAGATACCTCGGGCAAGGGTATTAAGAAACGTCTCTCACAGAATGTTTGTGGCCTTGGCTTTAATGATAGTCACACCCCTCTCAAATCCTTAAATCTAGACAATGTAACTCTCAACACCACCTCCCAACTTTACTTACAGAAGGAAATTCTTTAAGGAAAGTAAATAAAGAAACTCATATAGCTTTACTTAAATTTTAAATTACTTAAACTCTAAGTTACGCTTATATTTTTTTGGACCTCTTTGTTCATCATTTGAGCAGTGTCCCTTGGGATAGGGAGGAAAGGGACTCCCCGGGCGACTGGCGGTGCTTCCTTATTGCAGCTTTCGGTGCTACCCAGTGAAGACCTACTATGCACACAAGATGTAAGTCATTCATTCGCTTTCTTATTGTCTTATGGCTAGAATGCAGATGCCTTGTAGGGAGGGGCTGTGTTTCCCCTTGTCTCTCCAAGTCTTATTAAATGCCTGGCACAATCTTAAATACCCACTAAGCATTTGTTCAGGGAATGACCTCGTGAATGAGTCATTTGTTCACGGAATGACCCTGTGAATAGGCTTCTGAGTGCTTACTTCATATACACACGTCTTCTGCGTCTCCTGTGGAATCCTTAGTCTGAGTTCCTCTGTCTGTGCTTCTTTCCTAGTCCTTGGATTCTGCTTCCTTGCATTACTTGGTAGCTCCTCATAATCTCTTGGTTCCTCAACCTCCCTGAGTAGTAACTCTTGCGCTCAGCAGCTGTGGGCAGCATAGAAGAGGCACCCAGTAATCGTCATGGGTTTGCTTTGAATAGGTAAAAGCTTTTGAGAGAATGGGAAACTGAAAATGGTTGTTGAGGCTCTTCTCTTTCTTTCTTATTAAATACAACCAGTGTCTGGAGAGATGGCCCAGCAGTCATGGGGCAGCATCACTGGGTGCCCTTCAAGAAGACCTGGGTTTGATTCTCTGCACCCACATGGAAGCTCACAACTCTTTCTAATTACAGTCCTTGGAGGATCCAATCCTGTCTTCTGGCCTCCATTGGCACCAGGCAAGCCAGTAGTGCTCAGATATATATGCAGACAAAATACTCACACACATAAAACGAAAGATAGAATAAAATAAAGCCAGGAGAAGCACTGAGCTCCTTGCCCAAGGTGGGCACTATTCCCAGCCACTCAGCAGTCTTGGAGGATGGCCTAAGCACTCATCTTCTCTGATCCAGATCAGCTTCATTAGACACTTCCTGGGCCTCTGAGATGGATGGCGTGGAAGCCCAGCCTTGACAGCCAGGAGAAGATCTCCTCCTCCAGGTGCTCCCTTATGGCTCCTGGCCCTGCCAAGCTGAAAACTTTCAAGGAGAAACTGCTATGGTCACAAGGACTGATCAGGGCCCCACCCCCATTCCTAGACCCTTTACCAGTTCCCTCCATTTGAGAAGGAAGCTGGAATGGATGTAATCAATGCCCATATGGAGGATTGTGGTGATACTTTTTGTGACGAGCATGCTCAAGCTCAAGTGACCATTGCTGCTCTCAGCTGATGTTTGTCTCACCCACAAGAGCAACAGTGCACCCTGCAGGGTCTGCCACGAGGTGACAGTTTGATCTGCTGACAGAAAAGCAATGAAATGATGTGCAGATGTGCATTTAGCATCTGTCACTCATGCACCCTGGAGAAATGTGACTGGAGATGACTTTAGCATGAACAGGAGCAACCTTGTGACTTGACTCCTGGTGAGTCTGTAGGAAGAAAATGCCCTACAGTCTTACAGGCCCCACTCAGCAAGAACAGCTCTCTGTCAACCAGTCCAAGAGGGGTTTAATCTGAGTCAAACGGAGAGTAACAGTAGAAATATCCATGACTTCTTGCTTTACCAATTTTGTTTCCCATCTAGAGTGAGGGGTTGTCAGCTGGAAGCCTGTTCAGGACAGCCAAAAATAGACAGTAAACTAGCACCTCGGACTTGAAAATCTCTGTCAGATACTTTACTCTAATCCCAGCAAGAGAGGGGTCGGATTGCTCTGGGATGGTCATATTTATGTCTTCCTTTCACGAATCAGTCCCTGTGTGCAGGTAGAGAAAGCGTGTTTCCCGGAGGCAGAACAAATCTCACAGGAAGTCACCAAGGACCAGCAAGGCCCTGAATTGGGAAGATTCATTAGTTTTTATGAATGTAGAATATGATAAATTCACTTGTGAATCTAATGAGGCCTGTGCTTGGGGGATCATGGAGAACCCTTAGCTGGGACGCTGTCCCGACTTGGTCATGGAGAACATCTTCTGGAACATAAGCCAGGCCTTGTTTCCTAATCTACATGTACAGTATTTTCCCCAATTCCTCAGTGATGGGCACGAGATAACTAAAAGCTACAAACAAACACAGACCCTCAGAAGCCAGAATATGAACAGTGATAATGCATGGGCTTTGAGATAAATCTGTCACAATGACAGTCTCTTAAAACAGTTGTCTTTAAAGTTTTTACTAACTTTAGAATGGCATCTAAATTGTCTAAATACTGTAAAGTTTTGGTTTCTTAAATGACTGTGCATTGTGGATATATATATACATATATATATGTATATATATATGCGCTTAGCTGCTAATAAAGGATGATTTTTTAAAAGACATGTTTTTTTTGTTTTGTTTTGTTTTGTTGAAGAGAGATCATCATCTCTGACCTTCTAGAAAAGCAGACACAGCAAAATGACAGGAAACTATAGCAACAGGTTTCAAAACGTTAACATCTCAAATGATACGACTATTTGTCATTTCTTTCCTCCGTTCCACTACTAGTTGTAACAGTGGCTAACTGGCACTAGGGCCATTTATGACAGGAGCCTGTTTGATGGCTGAGATAATGGAGCCGAGACCCACACAGTTACTGAGTAGAAAGCACGTGTTGGAAATAGGCCACAGGCAAACTGAAGAAGACTGAATCTAGATCAAGCACAGACTGCCCTGGAGAGAGACTCTCATTTTCTTTTTCCGACCATGAGCAGACCCTCCTAGCTAGATGAGAAGTTCTCTGATATTGGAACATTCTTACAAAAATGGCTGCATAAATATTTCCTCTAGCCCATTTCAGAGCATGCTAATCAGAGAGGCTCTTTGAAGGCAATATTTTTATCTGAATCTCAAATTTATTCACACCCATTAGCTGCTTAATTAGGTGAGACAAACTTGTGGTTGCATGCCAGGGGCTTCATTTAATTTGCCTGGGATAAGCAGTTGGCCCTGTGAAAGCACACACACGTGTTCATGCATTTGTGCGTAGGTAGGGGCATGTGTGTGTATGTATGCATGTGAGTGTGTGTGTGAGTGTGTGTGTGTGTGTGTGTGTGTGTGTGTGTGTTGAAAGATACTAAAACAGAAGCATGGATTTTAAAAAAAAAATCCCCTAAAATGCCAGGTATAAATTGACCATAGTTCATATTGCACAAAAAGTTTGAAGAGATTTACTACCACTGGACAGACATGTGAGCACGTCTCACACACACACACACACACACACACACACACACACACACACGCTGCTTTCTTTCCAGGTGTGTGTTTTTTTCTCTCACTGTATGTTCTAAAGCAGAACAGCTCACGAAGACTTTGTGAGTTCCGCAAGACAAAGGAAGCTTTGTGTTTGGCTCTGGCTGGGTGGGTGTTTAATATGAGCAGGTACTGAGCAAACAGAAAGTAGTCTTTAGAAATTTGTCTAATGGATTCCTGATTCAAAATTAAACTCCTCTTGAAACTCTTTCCAGTTGTCATTCAAACTGCCTAGGGGTGCTGCTCAGCAGACATGTTTGACCTAAGTGTAATGCAAAGGAAAGGAAGGAAGGAAGGAAGGAAGGAAATAATTTAACTTTGTAAGAAACCATACCTTTTTTAAAAGCATGTAAAACAATATCCAAGACATACCCTCATATAAAGAAAAGCTAAAAGCAGATACAATAATTGTAGTCAGGTGTGCAGGCCCTTCCTTGCAGAGCCTGTTCCTATTGCTTGTTGCTGATATGTTTGTTGTGTAGAATCAAAAAGAAGCCTACACAGGCAGGCCATCAGAAGGCCGGAGCACAGACCCTTGTCTGATGCCAAGAGCTGTATGATTTCGGAAAGGTCATTTCAAGATCACCTAATCACGTTGTCTTCATCCAGATATGAGACCGGGAAGCACATACACAGGCTGCCTGTATCAGAAAAGGATATACAGGGGAGAAAGCTGGGGGCCAGCAGGATGCAAATTAGGGCCCCCCCCCCCCCCCGGGGGGGGGGGAGGAAGGAAGGAGGCTGAGGGAGAGTTTGGAACGGGAAGCTAAGGGATCAGGAGCATGTGGTCCGGGAAGAGGATGGGCTTACGGAACGTGTCCGTGGCGGCTTGAGTGGAGACATGCTGTGGAAAGATGGACGAGACCATGTGGTGATGACGGAGTCTCCTACCAAGCCTGGTAGATGAGAGGGGTTCAAGCGGCGACTGAAGGTGATGAGGTGGGAACCGGAAACGTAGAGAAAAAGGAAAGCAGAGCTCAGGCTGCTCAAGGCCCAACGCATCTTGGGGATACTGCGTTCATTAAAAGGAAAACGGCAAAAAGGAGCGGAGGGTGTGCCTGGCTCAGGATCTTTCTTTTTAGTTATTTAATTGCTAATGAGGGAGAAAGGCTGCTTGTAGGTGAGTTGCTGAAGTGAATAAACATGAGTTAAGTTAAGAAATGAGCAGAAGACGAATTTCAAGTGACTTTTTGGAAAACAGATGACAAGATCCGCCGAACTGAGCAACCCCCCCCACCCCCCCGGAGGGGGAGGAGCACCATCAGTTAGACTTTTAAAACAAGACCAGCTAAAGCGGTTGGTTAGGATCTTAGCTGGCGTGGAAGCATCCCGACCTGGTAAGGAATGAGGTAGCTGGCGTCTGGTGACTCTCTCACTTCACATGCTTCGTGCTCAAAGTTGTGGAATCCTTGAGCAGTCTCAGAAGCACGTTGAAGACCGCGTGACTCATTAGTCACTCCTGTAGTCTCTGGGACTCCGCCAGCTGCGGAATTCTGAGCAGATGTGGCAAGACAGCCAAAGCCACCTTTGGATTTGCATCTTCTTGTCTCTCACTTTGGTTACCTCCTTGGAGGATTCTGAGCATATTTTTAAAGAGTAAGTTCCGTTGTGGTAGAGTTGAAAAAAAAGAAGAGAGAGAGAGAAATTCTGTTAAAAGGGAGAGAGTCTCCCTAGTTTCTAATTTCTTTTAAGAGGAGAAGATTGTAAATGTCCCATTTAAGTACTATAAACTATGCCTTTGTTTGACCTTTATAAGATCTTGCCCACCCAGGACAATTGTCAACTAATTGTGCATTTAAACACTCCGTCTAGAGTGAGTGGGTAATTCCAGAGCATTTTCTTCTGCCGTCTGTGTGTTTCTAGACTGTCCCTGGGCTACTTGCTAGCAGGATGAAACTTAACCTTGACAAGGCTTCCATCTGAGGAGAAAGCATGTGGAAGGTCAGGCAGGATGTGCTGGAGAGAAGTGCTCCCTTGATGAGGGATAAGGGCCATCTGTCAGCTCTGAAGCTCTCCTCTAAGATAATTGGGGGAAAGACAGGTGTGGATGGAAGTTGAAAACACTGCCTTTGAATGAATTTGTCAAAGTTTGGCTTACTTAATTTGCCCAGGACACTTACCCAGTTGCTTTGAACTAACTCCCTGAGATTTGTATTTTAATTGCCTTGTTGCCGATAGACATATGTTGGAAAACAGAAAGAACTCTGGTCAGGACATGGACTTGGCATCAGCCCTGTTTCTAATGTGGTATCAGCTGGTGACTTTGGACAAGTCACTTGACTAATCTAAATTACATTGGCAAATTTTCCTGTGCTGTTTGCTTTGGTGGGAGCTGACTGAGAACAGGAGATGAGCCTCTTGTCTCTGACTCAAGCACTTATTTCAAGCATCCTCCAGGGCTCCCCGCCCTGGGGCAGGCTGCTCCCTGGCTCTGTAAAGGGAACAATGTCAGCACCAAACAGCTAATCGTGTTGAAAGCAATGTATCCTAATGAATAGCTGTAAAATAAGCCATTTCCAACAGACTGTTGTTACTGTTTATCCCACGGCATAGACTAGCAGGGATGATAAGCTAGACGTTTACCCATGGGAAGGCACTCTGTGCTATCTGGAACTCTCTGGGGCTTCCCCAGTCATTTCTGCTGGGTGTTTTTTGTGCCCAGGTTGAAGATGTTTTGCTGTCTATCTGCTGCTTGCTACTTGTTCTTTTACATCTGCTTGCTTCATGCTTAATAACATCACTCACAGGAAACCCAACACGTGGCTATGGTAGATCCCAAAAAGTGAGAGGAACTTCCTGTCATTTGTATATAACCCAAAGTAATGTCCTTATTAATGGAGAGGATGGCAATAAAGAATGTATTTTATTCTGAAACAAGACCACATAGATTGGAAATGTTTGTCCTACCAAAAGCCAACCCCTTATATCCACTTAAGGACAGAAGCTTGGCCCCACCAACTGATATGTAGGAAGCCTTTGCTATCTAGTATCATTAATTTCCTCCTTCCACTGGGTTATTCCTATAGGTAATTATCCCTAGAATTTTCTATCTTAATCCAAGCAACACCGAGAGGACCAGAGGGAGGAGAGTTGTTTGGATCCAGTCGGGAACGATACAGTAAGATTATAGTAACGAAGTAGAAACATGGCTGGCCACTTCCTGGGACAGTCTGAAGTCTTGTGTCTTCCCCTAACTGCTGTCCCTTCCCCAACTTGCCTTGATTACAGAATACCCCCCACCCAGCAAGAGTCCATTTGCTTCTACTTGGTCTGAATCTGTTAACTGTGCACCTCAGAAATCATCTGGTAGAGCCGCCAGTGCTTCCAAACCATCACTGCCAGTGACCACCTCATGCCCAGCATCTCTTGCGAACCAGGGGCCCGAGTCAACAGAATCATCCATTTCTCTTATTTGACAGGCTTCACATGGCATCCGGAAATCAGTTTTCTGCCTTCCATTTTATACCCCTACTTCTTAGTTTCTCTGATGGCTCCCCAGTCCTTCCTAGCTCCCTTTGGAATCAGCTCTTCTACATCCATAGGCTATCCCATCCAGGCTCCTCCCTGTCCATGTTACTTCTAGCTTCAGCCCCTCCTCTGATACACACCCAGGTGCCCTGTGGCATCGCCAATGTCCGCACATCCCTTTCGAGTCACGGGTCCAGTAGTCAGGGCAAACTTCCAGGCGTGTGCCTTGAGGGTTCTGCCTGCATGCCACACACTTCCTATGCCAATATCAGCGCTGTTCAGTTCTTCAGACTCTCTACCCTTTCCTGTCTGAACTAGTACAAATAGACTAATACACCATTTTACTCCAACTCTAGGCTCGGCTTAACATTCAGTGACTTTCCAGATCTGACCAGTTCTCATTCAAAGTCACACAATGTGTTCCCATCACACCTAAAATAACATTCCAAGTCTTCCTCACAGCCAACACATTGCTCGCATGATCTGGTCCTCAGGTTTCTCTCATAGGCTGCTTCTTCCCTCTGATGTATCTCTTAGGTGTTTGAGGAAGTTTTCATGATGGCATTTCCCCGGGCCTCTTATCTATGATAGTCCTTGCTTCCTGATTCTTACCAGAATCCCCCAACCTTTTTTCTCTAGAGCTTTTATTAGTATGTAGCATTATACTTTTTAATGATTGATTCTTGCTTTATTTTTCTGTTTTCTAAATTAAGTTCCCTGAAGACACGCTTTTAAAGTCTACTGCTGTGTATACTTTACACAATTTACAATTCTCCGTTTCTCTGTTTAACTTTTGATGAATACGGAGAAACGGTCTTTTTTTATGGAGTCAGGAGATGCTGCTCTGTTGCCTGACTCCAGTGCACTGACATTTGTCTTTGTGGTGACCCTGGGTAGCAGAGTTTGTTTGGAGGCTGATTCTTTACCCCTCATCCCCAGCGTTGGGGACAGTAATCTCTCCCCAAGAAGGTTTAGATCTGTCAGCATTGCAAACAGCACCAAAGAAACAGACCAACTTTGATGGACTTTAGAACTGGCTTTTTGGTGAAACTTTTTTTAAAAAAAAACCTGGGTTTTTGTCACTTCCCTTCCTAAAACAGTTGCATCAGGATAGGGACCATAGAATCAAGAATCAACCAAGGTTAGACACGGAGGAGAGTGAGAGACAGACAGAGACTTAGCTAGGTTGGACTTGGGCCCCAGCATGCAGAAACAGAATCGCAACAGTGAAGCCAGACTGGTAAGATGCCTCAAGGCAGAAAAGAGTGTCCCTGAGGCCAGAGGAGAGTGAGGTGCTGATGACCAATTACAACAAATCTGAGCCACCAACAGAGCAGGCCAGTGGACAATGACACAGGAGAGACGAACTTCACCATGGGAGCTTTCAGATCTTTGTTTGGATGCAGTGCCCACAAGTGACAGTTTAAGAATTTATTAAAGACCCACAACTGCCAGGTTCAGTGCCAAACTCTGGGGGTGGGAAGGCAAAGTGCTCATAACCCAGTGTCCTTCTGGTCCTCCGTGGCTCTGGGTGCACATGGCATGGGGGATAAATGGAGATGGTCAAGCTAGTTGAGGTTGGGAATCAAAAGAGGGGACATAAAAGGAAGACGTAGATATCTTCTTGAAAAGGAAGAACTTCTGTGTAAGTTCATCACAATATATATATATAAAATTTTTATATATTTATATATTATATATTATATAATATTAATATAATTATATAAAATATGTAATATTATATAATATATTATATATTATGTTTATATATATTATATATATATATAATTTTTATTGATGGTTTGTGAATTCCACCTCATGTACTCAAATCCCACTCAATTCCCAGTCGTTCCATGTCTGCCTTCCACCCTTGTAAGACCCCCTCCATGAAAGAAAACAAAAAATAAAAATTAAATAAAAAAAAAACAAAACAAGAAAATCTCACTGTGAAAGCTGCAGTGTGTGACAGTGTGTCTGTGTCATGGTGTGTCTGTGTCGTGGTGTGTCTGTGTCATGGTGTGTCTGTGTCATGGTGTGTCACACAGTATACTCTTTTGCCCAAACAGCTTTACTTGTAAAGGTTCATTTGCAATGAGTCATTGGTCTGGTTCAAGACCTCTGGCTTCTGGGACACCATCAATACTGGATGCTCACTAGGACTCCTTTCAGATAGATATCCTGCTGTTGCCCTGAGTCATGGAGATCCTGCAGGTTTGGTTCTGTAGGACTGGCCCCTTCATGTGCTCCATTAGCTCAGAGATGGGATTGATCTTGGGGTGAGCCAATTCAAAGTTCTGGATCTGGGCCTGGGTCGTAGTTGAGTTGGTCCGCCCACCAGCTCTCCTGCACCCACACCAACAGCTCTCCCTGTGCTGTAGCCAAGGAGGATCATGGTATACAGGATATTTCTAATATGTACAAACACCTGGAAATGCTCTTAGCACCTGTGATCCTTGCCCCTCAAAACTCTGACATAAAATCAGTATGTAGCCCAAGTAAATCAGCAGCGGCTGCTTTTAAATAGCAGATTGTATCCCAAAATATCTTCACAAACCAGGGGAAGAACTGTATGCATGCCTGTTTATGGATTACCCTGGTGGAGCCTGGCATCTGCACGGTAGAGCCATGGGGAGAGATAGTCAGTGGTGACTGGGACACCGTGGCGTGCTAAATAAAATGGTGACACGTGGGAGTTTCAGTGTGAGCCACAGCTCAGAGATGCCAGCCTGACAGCTCAGCCACATGCAGAGGAGTCATGTTTCGTTTGGCTAGAACTTCTGCTAAGAATGATTTTTGTTGTTGCTGTTTTAGATTTGTTTGTTTTACTTATGTGTATATGTATTATGTGCCTGTGTGCATGTTTATGTGCATCATAAGCACCGGTGTCTTCAGAAGATAGAGGACATTGCATCCCTGGAAACTTGAACTGGAGTTACACGCTATAATGATGTGGTAGAAACTGAATCCGGGTCCTCTGCTCTTAAGTGCTGAACCTGAGCTGTCTCTCTAGACCTCTGGCTTTGTTACTATGAACATATGCACTTCAAACCTGCTCATCCCTTTCTCTAATGGACAGGCCATAACCATGCTCTCCCAGGAATTCTTACGATGCCAGACATGCTAGGAGCTCCCTGTGCCATCCAGAAACCCTGGGTTTTCTGACCCACGGATGGTCCCAGGTATGCTGCAGGCTTCATGACTCCTCACTGGTTAGCATTCCTTTGACAAGGACAATGCCACCGTCTCAGTCCTCTGCTCTGATTTCAGGAGATCTGGGTATTCCCCCTTGTCCTCGTTACAATGCTTTTTTTCAGAGCAACGTGTTTTCCTTCACCAAAGCCAACCATCACGGCCCTTGCCCTCTACCGCAGCTTCAGACTTCAGGTGGCATACGCGTATCTCGGAAGTCTTGAAGCTGGGCCCAAGTGCCTGGCCCAGACAGGCAGCAGTCCTTCTCCGGGAAGTCTGACTCTGAAGGCTGATTGAGAAGCCATCATTATATGTGACTGGCAATGTACCAACTCCTAGGTCAAGTGGATCTCTGTCAGCTTTGGTAGGCTTGTGTAAGACCCTGTAAGCCCCGTCCACCCAGGGACCAGGTAACTTCCTGGGATGCTGGTAGTTGTAGTTCTTGGGAAGTATTTTCCTCATGAGAAAGTACGGTGGATTGTGGGTTTGTCTTTGTAAGTTCCTGCGAAGTAATGGGTCTCAGGATAACTCAACTGGGAATTACAGGAGTAGTCCAGACCAAAGCCCGTCCTGGTTATTTTTAATGAAAAGCTTGCTTTGAATTTGGCTCAAGTGGTTGAACTAGTTTTTCTCCGGCGCATTTCAGGATTAAAAGTTCATATTAAAATGTAACTATTAACAGAATGCTCTCAACTGTCAGTGTCTGTAGAATGTCACCCAGACTTGTTCAAATTCCACCCACCCTTTATAGTACTATTTAAATGGTGTGTACTGCCTTCAATCTGAAGCAAGCAACTTCTTGTGCATTTCTTATAGCATGCTATCCCATAGTATTTTACTTGTCTTTCAGTCTCGATTTTAGTTAATAATATATAACTAGTTTCTATAGCTTCTTGTGCACAGAGGAGTTTGTTTTGTTGTTGTTGTTGTTGTTTTGTTTTTAAAGTCAAGACTTATGCACCCAGGCTGGTCTCTACTCTCTATCTAGCTCTGGAGTCAGTACCTTAAGCTCTTGATCTTCCCATTTTCACCTTCCAAGTGCCAAGGCCATGGGCATGGACCAACACACTTCATCTATAAACTAACAACAACTAGGCTGCATCCCCAGCCTATAGTGAGGATTTTTTAAAAATGCTAATTGAATGTAAAATGTTGCAAAACAACAGTCACTAAATTGAAAATGTCTGAAGTTCCGCTCCTTCAGTACTTGGATAGTGCAAGGTGTCTGATGAGGTGGGGACCTTCTGTGCTCATCCCAGGTCACCCTCCACAGGCAGCTATGAAGCTAGAGAAGCCCAACTCAAAGCAAGAGGCTGTTAATGAGGCTTGTACAAAGTGAGGCTGACCATTTACCCAAAGCCACCATGGAACCTAGCTAATAAGCACAATCTTAACCAATTTGAGAGATCAAGAATTTCCATGTAGGAAGAACTTATGGGAAAGGATTCTCCAAAGCAAGAAATGGCCATTTCTTAGATAGAAGTAACCTGGTTGTTTGGGTGTGGCTAGGAGCTCTGGTCAGCTCAGGAGAGCCAGATTTGACTCTTCCAAGTGAACCATGAAAGACCTCCTCACTTCCAAGGTACACAATTTTCCAAAATTTATGTTAAGCCTGAGTTACAGCAGACAAGATGTAAACCAAATCACTTGTCTTTCATTCTTGATTTTAGTTAGTCTATGTATTCTATAGAAACTATAGATTTGAGGTGCTCTCTCTGGGAGAGATCTTGATAAACCTTCATGGAACGCTCCAAGGAGCAAAACGTTCTAGACCTTTCTATCATAATCAAAGGGGTTAGATTCCCCTGACTTCAGAATCAGGCCTCTTTCCCCTGCCTTTTACAGAGACCCAGACATTATATTTCCATGCTGTGTTAGTTAGGGTTTCTATTGCTGTGATCAAACACCATGACTGAAAAGCAAGTTGAAGAGAGGCAGAAAGGGTTTATTTGTCTTACATTTCCAGATCATAGTTCATCATTAGAGGAAGTCAGGACAGAAACTCAAGCAGGGTTGGAAACCTGGAGGCAGAAGCTGATGCAGAGACTGTGGAGGATGCTGCTTACTGGCTTGTTTTCATGGCTTGCTCAGCCTGTTCTTATAGAACCCAGAGATGACAACACCCACCAAAGGCTGGGTCCTCTCCCACTGATCACTAATTGAGACAATACCTTACAGCTGGATCTTATAGAGGCATTTTCTCAGCTGAGGCTTCTTCCTCTCTGATGACTCTAGCTTGCCTCAAGTTGACACACAGCCATCCAGTACACATACCTATGTGACTGAACTGTCATGGAATACAAGGAGCTAATCTTGAAATGTTGACACTCAGAATGTCCTTCAGTGTAGCATGTGTCTCCCCACCATCCTTCAGCTGACTGATGCTTAGATACATACAACATTGGTGCTTAGATATATACAACATTGGACTGGTGAGATGCTCAGCAGGCAAGTGCTCGCTACACTAGCCTGATGGTCTGAATTTGACCCCAGGAACACACAGCGGAGGGAGAGAGACTTCCAAAGCTGTTCTCTGACCTCAACACAGCTATGTGCCTTCACACACACACACACAGAGATAGATAGTGAGAGAGACAGAAACAGAGACAGACAGAGACAGACAGACACAGAGACACAGAGAAAGAATACAAACACATCAGTAACACAAACCCTTATGTGTACAATTTTACCATCATTCATCATTTAATTGAGTGCCAACAGTAAGCAAACTATACAAAAGTTTAGATGCTGTGTCTGTCTGTAGGGATATGTAGTGAAATGGTTCACATGGGAATGGTATGCTCTGAGGCTGAGAAAGACTTCGTTCTTCCTCCTTCCTCCTTTATCTGAGAGCGAGGGCAGTGGCCTACTTTTTCTTCTGGGTCTTTCATCCCTCAGCCCACCAGCCCAGCCTTCCATTCCTCCATTGTTTGTGCTCTCAGACTTGAGAGTTGCTCCTCCTCCTAAGTTCCTGAACTAAGTGCTTGACTCCTGCTTGAACAGAGCTGAGGATGCCACCTGGGCTTCATAGCTAAACCCTAGCACTCCCTACTGATAATCATTCTCCTTCCCCAGTTTTTTTTTTTTTTTTTTTTTTTTTGTGTGTGTGTGAAGGCACATAGCTACTTTTACCCTAATTAGTAAAAGTAAGATAGTGACGTGGGTGCTCTGATCTCCTATCAATGTGTGTTTGCTGGAGTATCTACTTGTATCAATGTGTGTTTCCTGGAGTATCTACTTGTAGTAGGTCTCTGTGCTGGATACAAATGAGCCTCAGCTAGACCTGTTAGTGTTTGAAACAGAAAGTCTGATTTCTTTCCAGAGTTTACCTTGGCCCCCACCCCTTGTTTTTCCCTCCCCTCACACTAGTCAGAAAGGCCAGGTTGGGAGCACAGGAAAGCCCTTGACCCTCCCACCCTCAAGTGTTATGGGAAATATTAAAAACGACTGGCAGGCTTCCCGTGCTACCACCGGCAATTATCTCTAGCTCCCCCCACCCCCCAGGGCATAATACTCAGTAACCTGGTAAAATCAAAACTCTTAAAGCTTATAGCTAACCAGTCAGATTTATGTATCAATAAATTCTCAACTCACAAGATGCCAATACAATAATTTCAGAACCAATTGATAATGATAAAAGCTGCCCACCTAGATTAGACAAATTAACCCAATATTCTAACCTTCATGATATAATCACCTGTGGCTGGTTAAAGCCGTGCTGGTTCACATCTGCCTCCATCTTGGCCTCCCTTTTTCTCCCAAGACGCTCTTTCTCTGCACTCTTAGCTCCACCTCCCTTTTCCCTGTCCAATCACAGGCCTCTTGCTGCACTAATATTTTAATGGGATTGGACAGGGAGAATCCTGTCACACTCAAGGATACAAGCTGCTTGTTTCTTTGGACTAGAACCACTTCCCCACTAAGGGAAGTGTCTACAAAGGCATTTGCTTCACATCAATGTTCCAGCTGCCATCTCTACGGTGTCCTCCTGCTCTTTCTAGTCACATATGAACGGTCCTTCAAATACAGACTCACAAGCTCACTGAGATTATGCCTCACCCTAATGCTACACACCCTTTGAAGGCAGAGAGCACCTCTTTAAAAAAAGAAAGAAAAGAAAACCTTTTCTAGCCACATTATCTCCAATGGCTTGATAGATACTCAATGTATATTTTGACTTGGAAAAAAGGAAAAAAATTATTGAACATAGAAGATGATTTCTACCTTAAGAGGGACAGACCTCGTTCTGTACCAGGCACAGGTTCATGTCATTGCTTCCTATGCTATAGAGGAGGAAACTGAGGCTGAAGAGGTTGGTTTTTCAGTTCCTGGAACTATTTACTATTTTCCACTGAGAACTTTGAAGAAAGATGAGCCAGCTTCATTTCGGTTCCTTAAAAAATATTTTATTTATGTAGATGAGTGTCCTGCTTGCATATAAAGACATATATGCCACACAGATGGCAGATGCCCATGGAAGCCAGAAGAGGGCATTGGATCTCCTGGAATTGAAGTTTTAGATGGTTCCAAGCTGCCATGTTTGTGCTGGGAACTGACCCTGGGTCCTCTGTAAGGGCATCCAGTGCGTAACCATGGAGCGACCTCTTCAGCCCCATGTTTCCTTTTCACTCACCACCCGTTGGCTGCAGGTCTTTGTGGCGCACAGTGGGACATTTTTGACTTTTGCACACAATATGTGATAAAGAATTTGAGGTCATCAGCTTTCCCATCTCCTTCATTTTTCACAAGTGGACATTTTGCGTTTTCGTTTCCAGTCTTTTCTAAGTATAAAATACAACGTTGTAAATGTTAGTTCATCCCCCGAGTGTAGAGCTCTAGAACCTGTGACTCCAGCTCTTTGCTTTGTATTTCTTACCTCCCCTTTCTTTCCTCAGTCCTTCCTAAAGTCTACCAATCACTATTCTATGCTTTTGTGCTGTAAGATCAAAGTGTTCGATTTTCATCTCTCTCAGAGATCCTAGGTCTTTGTCCTTCTGTGCACGTCTTGTTTTAGTTAACACACGCCCTCCAGTCCCAACCTCATTGCCTTTTTATGACTTAGTAGTACTCCAGTAGGTATATGTACTATATTGAAAAATCCATTCACCAATGGACACCAGTGTTAGTACCATATGCTGGCTACTATGAGCTGTTTTATGGATGTGGGAATGCAGGTGTCTCCTGGAACAGTCCTTTGGATTTGTACCTAGTTGGTCCCACAGTACATCACCTAGGGTTGTGTCCTGCGAACAGAGCTGACACAGGACCAGGAGCCCATTATGTGGGGTATTATGTCTTCTGTCATAAGAAGCATGACAGCTCCAGTGTACTCATGTGAACATTTTGCCCATCATCTTAAACTCTGACCTGTCATCTTCACAGTGGCTGCAAGAGGAAACAATCCTGTGTTGAACGAACATGGAGCAGGCAATGGCTTTCCCTTGGAGCTTAGGTCACTACATAACGCATAGAGTTTAATTGATGCCTGATCAAACTCACATCTCATTGGAATGTGGAAATTAAAGTTCACTGCAGTGGACTTGGAAGGATTTTGTCAACATCAGATAATATTCCTCTGCAATAATTACTGAGTTTAATCTCATATAAGCCTGATAACAGGCATTTCTCCTGACAGCTGTGGGGGGATGGGCTTGTGTCTGAGCAGTGAGAGACAGTGTCAGCCATGGGCCTGACTGTGGTTTGAAGAAGAAATGGGGAGTGGTCAGCCCAGGATAGGAAGGGCTGAGTTAGGCACTGCTGCTGCTGGGTTCTGTGCTGTTCCAAATATGAGAGCCATTTCTGGATACCTACACACATCGTATACACACACACACACACACACACACACACACACACATTATACATACACACATACACAACCACAAATACACCACACACACTCACACATACATATACACATATTACATACACATAAATGCACACATACCACAACATACATACACGCATACTACATACACATAAATGCACACATACCACACAGTCTCTCTCTCTCTCTCTCTCTCTCTCTCTCTTTCTCTCTCTCTCTCTACCCCCCTCTTTTATTTTTCTTTATATCTTTGTTTATTTTTATTTTTTACAAACTCTTGTGTCCAGGGATGACTTTCAACAGATCTCAGCGAGGGAGCTGCTCTGCTACATACGAAACCCGACCCAGAAGCAGGTCATCTACGAATGGTTTAGTGCCAGGTTCCACACGAACGTACGTTCAGCGTGATGGGCGAGAGGGCAGCCCCCTTTCCGGCCGCCCTGTTTCCCACGACGAATGGCTCTCTGCACAGGACCCCTGTCCAGACGCCCAGCAGGGGACCCGCGCCCCCCCGCTGGCGGGGCTGGGGGGGGGCGCAACGAGTGGACCTGCCGAGTGGGGACATATGGCAACCCTGCTATCCGGGGCCAACCGAGGCTCCTTCGGGGCTTGTCGTATTCTGCCTGGGCAGGATTACTTTTTAAAGAAAGCTTTTAGAAGGGTGATTCACTAACATTTGCCTTGCCAGTGTGAAGGTCGGATTTTGGTTCTCAGAACCCACATAAAATACTGAGTGTGGAGGCATGCATTTGTGGCCTTGTTGCTGGGAAGGTAAAGACAGGGGGATTCCCAGGATTTAGTGGTTAGGCAACATAACCGAGTTCAAGGCCAATGCGAGGCCCTGACTCTAAGAAAGAGGACAGCCTTCCTGAGGAGACACACAGAAGGTTCTCCTCTGGACATCTCACATGTGCACACATATCCACTGGCACACATCTGTGCATGCTGCGTACATGTTCCTACTTACAAACATACAGACACGTGTAAAACAAGACTATATTTGTTCCCATTTTCAACAGTGTTTCTCTTCTTAAAAACAAAATATTTTTCTCACTTCAGATACCAATCCAGAAATGTTTCAGCCAAATCTCCGCTGTTTATAACAGATAGGGTACAAAGAAATTAGTCAGTGACCGAGTCTGCAAATCATTTCAGACTAATGGAGTAGAAGTCACTGTCTCCAGTGGTGCAGCCACTAGCAAGTTACCTATCCTGTGGCTGACAGCTCCACAATGATGCCTACCTGGGTCACTGCTCCAGTTTGCCTCTTTGTTGTTGCCATGCTGTGATACTATGATAAAGAGTAACGTGGGGAGGAAAGGGTTAATTTTATCTTCCACTTCCAGGTCATAGCCCATCAAAGAGGGCAGTCAGGGCAGGATTTCAAGGCAGGAACCTGGAGGCAGAAACTGAAGCAAAGACCATGGAGTAGAACCACTTATTAGCTTGCTTAGCATAGCTCACTCAGCCTGCTATTTTACAGAACACACAACCACTGCTCAGGGATGGCACCACTCACAGTTAGCTGGGTCCTTACATATAAGTCACTAATCAAGAAAATGCCCCCATAGCCCATAGCTTGTCTATAAGCTAATCTGATGGAGGCATTTCTCAGTTGAGGGTTTTTTCTTTAATAGCTTTTGTTAAGTTGAACACACACACACACACACACACACACACTAAACAAAAAACCAAAAGAACAAATGAAAAACTCCCACAAACAAACAAACAAACAAAACCCCAATCAGCATAATCACCAAACCAAACCCAAACTGAAACAGAAGACCTGAGAGTGGGAAGGGAGTGGAGGAGTGGGAGTTGGCGGTGGGGGCGGGAGAGGGAGGAAGGGATGTTGAGCATGACTATAATGTACACAATGTATAAAACTGTCAAATAACAAACTGATTCAAACAAAAACCGACAACAATGCCCTCTTAGGAGCTAGTGATACTGTGTAACACTATGCGGCTTGCTTCCATTCACAGGGCTCAGAGTCCTGTCGGTTCTCAGTACTTCACACACCACGACTCTGGGCTATGCTCCCTCCTGCCACCCTCCTGCTATTTGGATTCTGTTAGGATCTGGGTTTCAGTGGATGTTCTCTAATTCTCTTCTGCTTCTACCACTGAGAGTAAGCAAGGAGCCCAAGAAGCTGATGAGAGACCTCCTCTCGTCTTCCTGTAGCATCTGGAAGGGGCAGCTATTAGGAGGTTACCTTCTTGCTGTTGCTTAGGGATTTTTACCTGAACAGTCTCATGGAGTGATCCTTATTCAAAGATTCCTTGCAAAGCTTCACTTCAATTTCCCTCAATTCCCATCTCTGCCAGAATTATCTTCTGAGGATACCCAAGGTGAAGCCATCAGTCAGCATTCCTGTGGGCATTCCTATGGTTGCTGATCACTCATGGTCCCTCTCTGTAGCTGGAGATTTGTGCCATTGCTTCCTGAGGCTTGATGGACCCTGGGTCTAGGTTTTCCTGCTAAGGAAAAGGGTCTGAAGTTCTGTATTTGTGTCTTGATGAAAGAAACTGCACTTAAGTATTGGAAGCCACCATTATTGACACTTCTGAGTTCATTGACATGAGTATTATGGTTTGGAGATAGTTTGTCTCCCAAATTTTTAAATTCTGGAAATTGGTCCCTAAGGGGGAGGGGTGTACTACAAGGATCTGACAACATGGATACTGCCACCCTCAGAAGGGCTTGATGCACTTAGACCGGGACTGGGTTAGTTTTCACAAAGGCAGATGGTTAGAAACAAAGACTACCATGTGTGTGACCCTTTCTGCTTCTTCACCATGTTAGGATTCAGACTGTGGTCCCACAGAATGACACCGGTGCCATGGTTTTGAGACTGGCTGGCCATCAAAATTAGGGGTTAAATGAACCTCTTTGCTTCCTAAGTTACTCGGCCTCTGATATTTGTTAGAGTAATATTCCAGAGACTAGGACAAGGAAGGCTGTATAGTACAAAAAGGAAGGACATCCAGATGGCCCTGATTTTCTAGACTTTCACAAGACGACTGTGGATGCCTTTCTCTGACCTTTAAAACTGACACGGTGCTGTATGCTTGCAACTTAGAGTGTGCATGCTCAGAGTTGCAAGGAAGCCAAGCCCTGGGATGTGCCTTCCACAGCTTTGTTATTAGTTTCTTTCAAAGGTTAGCATAGAATCTGAGAGAGCAGGAAAGGCGGTGATACTGAAGGGTACAATCTTGCTGTGGAGAGAACAATCATGAAGAATATAAAGAAAAAGATAACTGTACCATGCCCCAACTCTCTGAGGCAGTCATAGGAGGAGCCTCCAGGGCTGGGAGAGCCTGGAGACCTCAAGGACCATCCTGGCTAGCTTTAGTCAACTTGACACAAGCTAGCGTTACATTTGAAGAGGAAACCTCAGTTGAGAAGATGCCTCCATAAGACCCTGCTGTAAGGTGTGTCCTTAATTAGACATTGATGGGGACCACTAAGAGTGGTGCCATTCCTGGGCTGGTGGTCCTGAGTTTTATAAGAAAGCAGGCTGAGCAAGCCATGATAAGCAAACCAGTAAACAGATCCATGGCTTCTGTATCACCTCCTGCCTCCAGGTTCTTGCTCTACTTGAGTTCCTGTCCTGACTTCCTTTGATGATGAACAGTATCTTAATTAGGGTTTCTACTGCTACAGTGAAACACCATGACTAAGCAAGTAGGGGAGGAAAGGGTTTATTTGGCTTACACTTTTATATTGCTGTTTGAGACCCGGGAAGTCAGGACAGGAACTCAAACTGGGCAGGACCCTGGAGGCAGGAACTGAAGCAGAAGCCATGAAGGGGTGCTGCTTACTGGCTTGCTCCACCTGCTGCTTTCTTATAGAATCCAGGATCACCAGCCCAGGGATGGCACCACCCACAATGGGATGGGCCATTTCCACCATAAATCACTAATTAAGTGATTTAAGTAAAATACCCTACAGCTAGCCCACAACCTGATCTTATGGATGCATTTTCTTAATTGAGGTTCCCTCCTCTCAGAAGACTTTAGCTTGCGTCAAGTTGACACAAAACTATACAGAATAAGTAGTGATGTGGAAGTGTGAGTTAAAAAAATCCTTTCCTTCCCAAATGGCATTTGGTCGTGGCATTTCATCACACCATAACTAGGACAGAGACAAAGTGACTCAACCTAGTCTCAGAGAATATTCCAGACCTGAACCGAGGGAGTGGTAAGAAGAAACGGAGGGACCTTTCATTCAGTACGGCAACAAAGGTGCCAGTCCGAGTTCAGGCGGCAGGAAGTTCTTTAACTGCACTGTATTCCTGAGACAGAGGGAGGGGACCTTCTTTACCAGCGCACCTGATCTTAAGTGACCTGATCTTCTGTGACCTTTTCAGAAGACTGGCGTCCACTGGGTGACTCATCAGGGTCACAGAGCGGCTGAGGTGGCAGAACTATGGGCTATGGCATAATCTGTGTAGCTATGGGCTTCCAGCAGTTCTCCTTTGTCGTGTAGTCCTTGCTCACAGCTCCTAACCCCTTTGAACTTCGCCAAAACACAGGTGTGCTGTGTTCTGATTACAAACACAGAGAGCTGCTGCTCAGACTTTGAATCATGGAGCTTCTGCAGCTGCTTGCAGCCTTCAAAGAGCTGAAGGGAGCTGCAGGGCGGGGCGGCCTCTGACTTCAGAGGTTTGGGGGGAGGTGTACTTTCCAATCCCTCTCGCTTTCACCCCCTTTCAGAACTGGAGTGTTCTGGCCCCTTTCAGAGGAGACCTGGGCTCCCTCCTGTTTCCACTGCCCTGGCAGTTCTAAATGCCGACAAGAGGTCCTGGCTGCTTTCCGCTAAGCATTAGTCTTAATGGGTTTGGCAGGATTTTAAAATAATCAAAACAAAGCAGGTTAAAAGGTTCCAGGAGGGAGGGAGGTGGTGACTGCCTGAGCTTAGGCCACAGGGTGTGCTCAGCCTAGACCCAGAACAGCTCCAAGGCCTGATGCCAAGGGTGTGGGCTGAGTGAAAAGCTGCAGTGACTTTATCAGAGAAATTAGTACATGATTAGAGCTGAAAGGAGTCACAAGTCGTAACTCATATTTAGCCTTCCCAGGATCAGGGGTCCCATGTTGCGCTCAATTGCTCCTTTTCATTCACGCCGTCCAAAGACTGAAAGGGATGCTGGTCAGTACAGCGCAGGCGCAGAGGAAGGACAATGGGGAGGGCACACTCCCCACCAAGTGAGCTGCAGCTGGTCCTTCTGTTTGACTTGGTAGAGGGTGAACTCTCCTTCCCGATTTCAGTACCTAATGAGAGGAGCAACAGTGTCAACCGGGGAGCTCCCTCTCCCGGGGACTAAACCACCAACCAAAGAATACACAAGGAGGAGGCTCCAGGGCTCCAGCTGCATTTGTGGCAGAGGATGGCCTTGTTGGCCACCAGTGAGAGGAGAGGCCCTTGGACCTGAGGGTGTTCGATGCTCCCGTATAGGGAAATGCCAGGGCGGGAAGGTGGGAGTGGGTGGGTGGGTGGGTGGGTAAGGAGCATCCTCATAGAGGCAGGGGGCGATGGTATAGGGGATTTCTGGAGGGGAGACCCGGAAAGGGGATAACATTTTGAAATGTAAATAAAGAAAATATCCAATGAGAGAGAGAGAGAGAGAGAGAGAGAGAGAGAGAGAGAGAGAGAGAGAGAGAGAGATGCGCTGCAACCAAGAACCCATCTTTGATAGGTTGGGTGCTACATTTTTGGTGTAGCTGTACTAGGGTCAAAAGAGCTGTGGAGATAAACTCTGGGCATGCAGGGCCTTCGTTGTCCGTAGCTCTCTCCTTATGGCCCATTGTTATATTTCAGCCACAGGAACCCAAGGCTGCAACTTTCATGGGGAAGTGCCTTGGGGAAGCATCTGGCAACAGACTGGAGCGTGGTGGTCACCTACAGCTAATCACTGGATTTGTTCTCACCGTTGACCAAGCCTCCTCTGTCCAGGTATTTGTATCTCCCAACCCAGTTCCTCTGGCAAGAGAAGGCCTACAGAAGGGCCTACTTCTGAGACAGGTAGTGAGTGGGTACAGAGTCTATATCCCAGACACCAAGCTCCCAGCTGTCCGCAGGATTAGGAAGATTATCTACTCCAAGGCATGTAGAGGACCTGGCCAGCGCCAGCCCTATGCCCTGCTCTCTCCTGGAAGTGAGACTGCCTCAGTTTTCTTCACACACAAACTCAAGTGAAGCATAGGATGGTTGCTTGAGAAATGGTTAACTCTAGAAACCTGTGAAACATTGCGGCTAGGCGAGGACCCAGAACATGAAGATCTTTGGGTAGCAATATAATTTCTGTCTCATGTTCTTAGTATGTCTGTTTCTCTTGCAGCCTCTCTCTCTGGTTTATGAAACTCTGGCTCTCCTCTTGTCACTGTATGTCTGTTTTCTTGTTTGTCTTGTTTTTTGTATTTACTTATTTATTTTGGTTTTTCGAGACAGGGTTTCTCTGTATAGCCCTGGCTTTCCTGGAACTCACTTTGTAGACCAGGCTGGCCTCGAACTCAGAAATCCTCCTGCCTCTGCCTCCCGAGTGCTGGGCTTAAAGGCGTGCGCCACCACTGCCCGGCTCTTTTGTTCTTATTTTAATCTCACCAAACTTCGCTCTTCTGCTCAGGTCAGAAGATGGCCGCCACCCACCTTCCAACTTTGTAAAGCCAGAAGTTCAGGCTCACAGGGGAGCTTATCCTAACAGAGCAGCTGTGAATTCACAGAAAGGAGTCTGATGGATTTGGATTAGGTCAGAGGAGGTTAAAAGGTTGCAAAGGGAAGGCTGTGGCAAGTGTCTTGAGTTCTAATCTCAGCACAGGACTAGCAGCCAGTACTCAGAACAGAGCCAAGGCCATGGTTATGGAGGGGTGCATCAGTGTACAAAGAAGGTCAAAGAACATTGGTATGGCTAGCGGGGTCTTATTTCCCAAAGCTTAGAGTTTAAAGATTCCTGTGTGTGTTCCTGTGCGCAGCAGAGTCTTACAGTTAAATAACCCAAGTATTTATCATTTATCATATACAGAAACAAAATTTAGATCTTCCATTTATCAAGACATTCCTTCTCTTAAAGAAACCTTCCCACTGTGCACTTCAGCTGAGCTCCTCATTAGCATGGCCCTCCTGAATTGGGGGATTCGGTCACAGATTCTCTAATCGTGCTTGGTCTTCCCTGGATGGAGAGGCTGGTGTGTGCTGGGGAGCCCTTTGTGGCTTTGCGTTCCCTTTAATATGCATCTGGCACAGATGGTTACCAGGTTGTCTCCCTTCCCACCTCTTTCATCAAGGGCTGATCAAAATTTAGTGCGAGCAGGTTTAAAGGGACAAGCTTTTAGGCTTGGAAATGTGCATATAAATAAAAAGGCTGCTGTAGCAGCTCCATTGTTAATAAAAGAAAAATGATCCATGTCCTCTTCCGGGATAACGGAGTCTCTGAATATATTTATTTCAAGATTTAGGTGCCGGGGGAACTGGCCACAAATCACAGAGAAACCATTAATGAGCCTCTGTCCCTACCTGTTAGGCTTATTAACTGCCTGTTACCTGCAGCTCTATGTCCCACTTGGGGAAAAAAAGAATGGATTCTTCAGCCCAGCAAAGGCTGAAAAAAAATACAGAAGTTAATCAGAAGCATGGGGGAGGAGGGCCTAGAGATGGACCCAGACCTGCTGCCTGAGACTACTGGGGAGCTGGAGATGGGATGCTGTCTGACTTGAGATTTAGCTAATTACCTCTGTGTCTCCTCAGCCAGTGTCCTTCCGTGTCTCCTCAGCCAGCGTCCTTCCGCTCTGTGCATGCCTTGTCTTTAAGGAACCTGTGTGTTAACTGGTGATCATATTCCATGGACCCCAGCCAGGTCTAATTTGGGTTTAGAACAGTGCTGTGTAAGAGCTAAGCAACAAAAGCCACCACAGTGTGAGACCACAGGAAGTGGGCCTTTCAAGGAGACAGAGGTCCTTAGGCTGTGCCTCAGCTGTACAGCATTACAGTGATGGCCACCTTCAGAGGGTTTGAATTTGATCGTTACTAAAGGTTACTCATGGAATGTACTTTTACACCCTCGAAGCAGAAGCAGGGAGAAAGTAGAGCTCATTGAGAGGGGTGGAAGCTTCGTGGGTAACTTGGCGAAGTCTAGGGCTTAGTTCACAGAAGGAGGAAGAAGCTGCTCTTGGAAGGAACCTGGGTTATCAGACCTCCAGGTAGGTGTGTGCATACAAAAGAGATGGTCTGCCTTGGAGTGTAGGAAACAGAGAAAGGATATTACAGATAGAAAGATGGGTAGACCTATATAGGCAGGTAGACAACACAAAGCCGGAAGTCCAAACCCATGCCATGTTTCTCAAGGCAACTATTTCTATAATCTTTTCAATAGCTTTTTATCCTTAAGGCAAGAGTCTTTTTATCACAGGTAGCAAGCACTTTTAAAGTCATTGGAAGGCAGATCTAAAAAGTGGAAACGAAAAAGCCATGACTAGATCATTAATTAAAGGGCCCATCTCAAATTTAGAAATTGCTTAAATAAAAGAAGATAGGGCTGCATCCCTGTGAGTCTGTGCGTTAATTATAGCTATTTTTCCTTGTTCTTTTCTCTGCCACCACTACAGCCATGCCTTATCTATCACTTGGTTCTGGCATCCTTATCAATCTGCCATACCATAAACAGCATGCTGTGCACGAAGCCAATGATAACATCACTTAACTAGACACAAGGAGACAAGTCCTCCACCTCATTCATCCCATCTCAGGACAGCAGGGAGAGAATCCTTTACTGACTGAGTCAGGCAGATGTAATGTTATAAGTTTTCCTGGAACAGAGAAGGTGAGCCCAGCAGCTCCACCTTAGAATACCCACTATGATAGGCTCCACAGATGCATCTGTCACCTTGTGCCCAGAACAGCGCCTGGCACATGTAGACACTCAACTGCTACATGTCAGCCCAATCACTAGTTCAGGAGGTGGATGCTAAGTGTCCTGGAGAATTCTTCTTCACCACCAGAAGGGATGCTTTGACAGCTGAGAGCAAGATAGTATGAAATCTCTCAGTGACCACGAGCTCACTGCTGTGTCATCCCAGGCTCCTGAGCTCACTTCTGTGTCACCCTAGGCTCCTTACGGAACCGACTGATTTTTCTTCCCCTTCTCCAAGCACACTGAGTATGAACAGCCTACCATCTGTTTGGCTTCATGTTCTTGTACTTCTGCACCCACAATGTCTGGCATACGCCCATGTGCAAACCAAGAGCCAGTTGCATTTGTCTCTAAGCGTCTTCTGTCCAGTTATTCTTCAAGATGTCATCACTAATCTCCCTTAAATGGATGATAAATGTAAGGATGGAATAACCATTTCTATGAAAAATAAATCGGATGTGCTAAAGGATCTCAGTACAATCAAGGGCTTAAGAAATGTATGTGCAGTTAGTGGGCAAGGCACCTAGGCATGGTGGGGGATTGTGTGTGCACACAGGAGAAATCCACGTTAAACTTGAAAAAAAAAGCAAAATCTAAAAATAAAGGGTCTGAATGGGTAAGACATAGGATGGCAATAAATAATTCCAACTGGCCAACACTTCCTCAGAGAATGCACACAGAATGCTTGAATCCGGGGACATGGTACCCGGATATTGTTTGAGGTGTATGAACCTTCTGTTTTTGTTTTTGTTTGTTTTAGAACGAACAGTTCACTGCTCTTATAATTTTTCAGACATTTGTTTCCTGATTGACATGTAGCTCTACTGGAAAGAAATGAATGTGTCCCTAAGAGTCACAACAGAGAATCTGCAGGCACCTCTGCAGTGAAGGCACAGCGACCAGTGGTCACACTTTTGGAAACCCTGGCACTGGGGGATGTAGCAAGAGCTTCCGAGCAGCAGGCGATGCAGACCAGGGTGATGCTCCTGAGACACTGTCAGTAGCAAGCCCAGCTTCTGACAAATAGCATTGCTGGGTCATCCTCCCTGCTCCCTCCCTGCCTTCTTTCTTTTCCAATTTTTTATCTTATTTTTGAGATTATAACCATGACATTTCTCCTTTCCTTTTCCTCCCTCCAAATCTTCCTATATCTCACACACCCCCATGGCACTTCTTCCTCAAGACCTCTCTTCACTAATTGTTATTGCTTGCAGATATACACATAATGTATATATTATATATATTCTTAAATATATACCTTCCCAGTACATTATTATATTACATATTTCTATGTTTACTGTACCCCAGTTTTACTCAGTTGCCTGGAGTTATTTGCGTAGTGTTGGGGCCTTGTGGGCTTCTTCCTACACAGTTTGCGAGTTCACTGATATCATCACTGTTCAGCTCGCATTTGGGCGGTCATGTTAAGGAGACTTCATGGTTGTAGCTTCTGACATTACTAGGAGATGCAATCTCACAGCAAACTCCCTGATCCTCCGGCTCTCACTCTTCTAACCCCTTCTTCAGCAGTGGTCCATGGGCCTTAGGTATAGGAGTGTGTTGTAGATCTGCTGGTCCTGGGCTCCACAACTCTGCATTTTGATTGGCTGTGGTTTTCTGTAGTAGTCGTCATCTGTTTAAAAAGTAGTTTCCTTGATGAGGGGTGAAGAGTACACTTATCTGTGGGTATAAGAACAAGGGTTAATATACTGTTAGTGATGGTTTACTAGATTAGGTGCTGTGGGTTGTCCTGATGCTGTTTGTATTCTGATGTTAATTTTGCTTCCTCAAGAGAGGTTGCCCCCTGACCAGGTATGGATCACATACTCAAGTGATCTCTTGTGAACCCTCTCCCCCATTTTAACCGGCCAATAAAGGCTAGAGCCTGCGATGGGCAAGTGGAGGGAAAAGGTGGGACAGGAGGTCTTTGGGAGTGAGGGCAGGGAGAGAGGAAAGGAGAGAGGATGGAAGAAGAGGAAGAAGACATGATGGAACAGAACCACGTGACCAGAAGAAACCTGAAGTAGCAAGGGGTCTTATAGCTGGGGAGTAAGTCAGTACAGGTTAGCTCTGCCCAACCTAGGCACATAGCTGATAATTCTAATAACTGGATTGTGTGGTTGTTTTTAAACATAATTTCCTTCTTTTTATTAACTCTTGCACAACTGCTTGTCTTCTGGTTTGTTGAAGAACTAAGTCAGACAACACTTGCCACAGTAATGCCTATCAAAGTGGCTACCCATGAAAACTCCAGCACCACATTCATCAGAAGGACACTCTCGACGAAGTCGGCTGATTTTGCCATGTTCATCCACCTTATAGTATTCCAGTACAGCCGACTTAAGCTTCTTCCTCTTGTGCTTATTCTTCTTGGGAGTGGTGTAAGACTTCTTTCTTCTCTCAGCACCACCATGAAGTCTCAACACAAGATGAAGGGTAGACTCCTTTTGAATGTTGTAGTCAGACGAAGTACGGCCATCTTCCAGCTGCTTACCAGCAAAGATCAGCCTTGGCTGATCAGGAGGAATTCCTTCCTTATCCTGAATCTTGGCCTTTACATTTTCTACAGTGTCCGAGGGTTCAACCTCGAGCTTGATGGTCTTCCCTGTAAGGATCTTCACAAAAATCTGCACCATGGTGGCAGCTCCATCAATGATGGTGGATCGGAAAAGTGTGTGTGTGTTTTATATATATATTTATTGGGGTTGGAAATTCCAGCAACATAGTAGTTTTAGAGTCTCTTCCAATATCCATGATTTTACTAGCACTGAGTGGTTATCTAGGTTTCCAGTCATGGTTTCCCTCTCATTGAGTAAGTCTTAAGTCCAATTAGAGACTCATTGGTTACACCAAGGTATCTTTGCCACTACTGCCTCTTTAGGATTGTGGTGCTGTGCTAGCGATTGATGTGGCTAATAGATTGTAGCTGGTAGGACTGTTGATTGCCTCCCTCTTCTGAAAGTTTGCTTTGTCGCCTCTGCTATCATGAATGCTAGACCTCAAGAAGGGGGATTTCAGGTCAGTTCTAGCTCAGGGGTCTCTGGGCACTGTTTCTAAAATGCATCCAGCAATAGAGCCTTACTTTCCATCTCTAGGGGTAACTAAGAGCAACAGAAATAGGCTTTATGTTTTGGAAGTTTGCTAGACAACCTTGGCCAACATTTCAAAGGAGGGCTTCTCATGTCTGATATTGGGGTTTTGTTAGACAGTCTTTGGTTCTAGGAAGCAGATGAGAAATGTTCATGAAAACTATGTAAAACTGTATGTTTATATACAGAATTATGTGGGTTTTTGTTTTTTTTAGATAAATACTTAATAGTGTGGTTCCTTGTGGCCTTTTCAGGCAGCCTTATTGTTATTTTACCCATCTTCCCATTTCTGTTTTCCTTCCTAAAAAGCCCTCGTTGTCCATTCTTCCATCACATTGCTGGTACCCTGGTATTTCCCTTTGGCTCCTCCCCTACTTTCTGATGTATTTACCTCTCTTCCACTCCCAAAGTAGCTCTCACTTCCCATTTCCCCAATCAGATAATTGTACCCTGCAATTCTTTGGTCTTGGTCCTATCTAGCTTTTCTGGTTTCTGTAGTTACTACCCCAGGCTATGTATTCACATCTGAAGATTTGGAGCTAGGAGCCTACCATAAGAAAGAGCATGTGACATTTGTATTTCTGTGTTTGGATTACTTCACTAGATATGATTGATCTTTTCTAGTTCCACCCATTTACCTACAAAGCCTGTGATTTCATCATTCTGTGATACACACACACACACACACACACACACACACACACACACACACATATATATACACACACACCATATTTCATTCTTTATTCATCAGTTGTGGGACATTTGGTTCTTTCTTTCTCCTGGATATTGTGCACAGAGCAGGAATTAGCATGACTGAGCAGGCATCTATGGACTAGTACGCCCAGTCCTTTGTGCATTTGCCAAAGAGAGGTGTAGCTGGTCATATGGAAGATCTCTTTTTAGTTTTTTGAGAAATTTCCACACTAATTCTCATGGTGGCTTCACTAAATTTGCAATTCCACCAACAGAGAATGAGGGTTCTCCCTTCCCTGGACCCCCTTCAACATTTGTTATCAGTTGTTTTTTTGATTTTTGTTTGAAATCTCAAAGTTCTTTTGATTGCATTTCCATAATTGCTAAGAATGACAAACATTTTTTTGGGAGGGGTATTTCTTAGACATTTTTCTTTCTCTCAAAGTACCAGTCAGCTCCCATGACTCATTTTTCAATTTTTTAAAAAAAACTTTTTGTATTTTGAGTTCTTTGTGTATTCTGGATATTAATCCTCTGTCAGATGTATAACTGGTGAAGATTCTCTCTCATTCAATGGATTAGCTTTCTCATCCCCTGGATGATTGTTCCTTTAGCTGTGCAGAAGCTTTTTCATTTTATGACATCCATTTGTCAATTTTGACCTTAATTCTTAGACAGGAGGAGTCTGTTCAGGAAGTCCTTTCCCACACCTATATCATGTAGGCTCTGCCTATGTTTTCTTTTGTTTCTAGTAGCTTCACTGGTTTAGGTTTCCATTTGGAGATAGTTTTGTGCAAAGTGACAGACAGTGGTCTGATTTCATTCTGCACGTGGACATTTGGTTTCCCAGAACCCTTTGTTGATGCTTTCTGTTTGCCAGATTGTGTTTTAGCATCTTCATCAAATACTAAATGACTGAAGTCATCTGTGCTGCTGTTTGAGTCTTCAGTTTTATTCTATTATTCTGTTGGTCTATTTGTCTGTTTTGTGTCAGCACCATATTGGTTTTTTATTACTATGGCTCTCTAATATATCTTAAGATCTGTAATGGTAAACCCTCTACATTGCTTTTGTTTGTTTTTTTTTTTCAGTACTGTTTTGGTTATGTGGAATCTTTTGTGGTTTCATATGAACATTAGGATAGCTTTTTTCTATTTCTGCAAAGAATTGGATGGGGATTTTAGTTGGGATCACTAGGATCTGTAAATACATTTGGAATAATGGTCACTTTCACAATGTGAATTCTACCAATATATGAGAACAAGATGTCTTCATTTGTCAGTGTCTGGCTCTATCTCTTTCTTCAGGGGTTTAAGATTTTCATTGAAGAAATCCTTTGGTTCCTTGCTTATGTTTATTTGTAGATATTTTATTGTGAGGAAGTCTACTGTGAATGGATCCATGATCTCCTTACCTGAATGTTTGTTGTATATAGAAAAGCTACTGATTTATACGAGTTGATTGTTTCCTGCCATACCACTGAATTTGTTCATTGTTTTCAGAAGATTTCTCATAGAGTTTTTGGGGATCTCTGACATATAGTATCATATCATCTTCAATTATGGACAGTTTGACTTCTTTCCATATTTTTCCCTTTAATTTATTTTCTTACCTTATTATTCAGCTAGTATTTCAAGCATGGCTTTGGAAAGCATTGGGCATAGTGGACATCCCTGTCTCATTCCTGACCTCAGTGGGATTGCTTCAAGCTTTTCTCCAATTAGGATGATTTTGGCTGTGTTTCCCACATATGATTTTTATTGTGTTGAGGTATGTACACAATACCAAGGCCCTGTGTTATAAAAGCATTGAACATGAAGGCACGTTGGTGTTTATCACAGACTTTTTCTGCATCTAATGAAATGATCTTATGTTGACTTTCATCAACCTCTGCAGTTCTGTTTTTGCAAGCTCTGGGATGTAAGGACCTGGAAGAAAGAGTGGGGTGGACTACACTTGAATGCTGTAGACAACAGTACTTCAGTTTCAGTGTACTTTTATACACAAATGTAACAAAGAAAGCAATGATCCAAGGAAGGTTGTTTGAGTTCAGAAAAACATGGTCAGAAAAATATGATTTAAAAACATGTAAATAAACACCAATAAGCACATGCTAAATGTTGAGAGAGCAGCCCTTCCCCAGAACTTTTTCAGGACAGAGTAATTTCAACACAATTGCCTAATATGTGCTATAGATTATATCTGGGACAGGATGAAAGAAAGGCAGAAGACCATATCCAGATTCAGGGTATACTATCTAGGTTGGATTCTATAGCTATGTTCTGACATCCAACAAGAATAAACATGACTTATAAATTGAATGTGAATGCTTGTCACAGGAGGCATGAAATCACATCCAAGAACAATCCAGGGAATAAAATTACCCTGAGGTAAAAAGAAAAAGAAAAAGAAAAGAAAACAAAACAAACAAAAACAAACAAACAAACAAACAAACAAAACAACTCTGACATTTTTCCTGGAGCCTCTCCCACTTCCCCAAAAGCATTGCTGACCATGTTCCAACAATCCTCTCTCTCTCTCTGTTTCTGTTTTGTCTTCTTTTTAGTCCATTTATATGGATTATTTCATTATTAACTAATGTATGTTGAACCATCACTGCATTTCAGGAATAAAGCAAACTTGGTTCTTATGCTGTTAATTTTAAGTTTTATTGGATTGTGTTCAAATTCAAAGAGCGATTTTAATCTTTTTGAAAATGTAAAGATTTCTTTTGTGTTTCAGGATATGATCTATTTTAACAAAGGTCCCTTGTGCTGCTGAGTAAAATATGTCTCCTTTGTAGCTTGGTTGGAATATTTATAGATGTCTGTTAAGTCCTTTTGGTGCATGAAGTCAATTAATTCTAATGTTCCTGTTTAAGCTTTTCCCAGATAGCCTATTAGGGAAAGTGAAGCATTGAAGTAACTTACTCGTGATGAATTGCTGTTTATCTGTGTGTTTACATGTGATAGTAGACTTTTTATTAAATTAGGAACCTCCAAATTGGGTGAGTGTAAGTTTAGGCTAGCAAGTCTTCCTGGTTAACTGTTCCCTTGATAGAATGCAGTGTCCCTATTATTTGTTCAGATTAGTTTTAGTTGAAGTCTGTTTTATCAGATGTTATGATAGCGATGCCTGATTGCTTCCTGGTGCCATTTGATTGGAATACTTTTCTTCATTTGATTTACTGTAAAGCAGTTTTCACCTTTAAAACTAATATGTGTCTCTTGTAGGCAACAGATAGATGGTTTTTCTTTCTTGATCCATTCAGTTAGTCTGTGTCTTTTGATTGGAGGATTGAGGCCACTGATATTTAAAGTTATTATTGAATTATGTGTGTTAGCCAAACCTGGACACTATTACAGATGCAGGGAAGTGCTTGCTGACAGGAGCCTGATAAGGCTATCTCGTGAGAGGCTCTGCCAGAGCCTGACAAATACAGAGGTGGATGCTTGCAGCTAGCAATTGTACTGAGCACAGGGGTCCAGGATGAAGGAGTTGGAGAAGGGACTCAAGGAGCTGAGGGGGTTTGCAACCCCATGGAGGGAACAACAGTGTCAACAGGCTGGACCCCCGGAGCTCCCGGTGATTGGACCACCAACCAAAGAATACACACGGAGGGATCCAGGCTTCCAGCCACATATGTGGCAGAGGATGGCCTTGTTGGACATCAGTGGGAGGAGAGGCCCTTGGGCCTGAGGGTGTTCGATGCCCCAGTGTAAGGGAATGCCAGAGCAGGAGGACGGGAGTGGGTGGGTGGGTGGGGGAGCACTCTCATAGAGGCAGGGGGAGGGGGAGCACCCTCATAGAGGCAGGGGGATGGGGAGGAGATAGGGGGTTTCTGAAGAGGAGACCTGGAAAGGGGAAAACATTTGAAATGTAAATAAAGAAAATATCCAATAAAAAGAAAGAAAGAAAGAAAACAAAAGTGGAAATCAGCTGAGACTTAAAAAAAAAAAATATCTGTGTTAGTTGTGGTCATTGTGTTGTTATTTTGATCATTTTGTGGTCATTTTGATATTACTGTTTGTGTTCTCAGTGCTGTTTTGTGTTTTCATAATTATGACTTCATAATTTTTACCCATAGTCTCTCTGGTATGTTCATTCCTCTCTTCAGCCATGAAGAATGCATTCTGTATTTTCTTTGGTTTGTTGGGTACAGATTTTTAAACGACTTTTTAAGTCATGGAAAGTTTTTCTTTCTCCTTCAGTCAAGGTGGATAGTTTATCTGGGTATATATATTTTTTGATACTTTATTTACATTTCAAATGTTTTCCTCTTTCCAGGTCTCCCCTTTGGAAATCCTCTATCCCATCCCCCCTCCCCTGCCTCTATGAGGGTATTCCCCCACCTACCCACCCACTCCCGTCTTCCCTCCTAGCATTCCCCTATACTAGAGCATCTAACACTCTCAGACCCAAGGGCCTCTCCT
Organism: Rhynchomys soricoides; assembly: GCA_019843965.1. Lineage (NCBI taxonomy): Eukaryota > Metazoa > Chordata > Mammalia > Rodentia > Muridae > Rhynchomys > Rhynchomys soricoides. The sequence continues at coordinate 6,868,558 of JADRCH010000066.1, read as the reverse complement.
CCCACTGATGGCCAACAAGGCCCTCCTCTGCCACATATGTGGCCAGCACTATGGGCCCCTCCATATGTATTCTTTGGTTGGTGGTCCAGTCTCTGGGAGCACCAGGGGGTCTTACCAGTTGACACTGTTGATCCCTCCCCATGGGGGTGCAAACTCCCTCAGCTCCTTCAGTTCCTTCCCCAACTCCTCCATCTGGGACCCCATGCTAAGTCCAACAGTTGCTGTGAATTGAATCATGTGTGTTCCAAACTTTTGGGCTAATATCCGCTTATCAGGGAGTACATACCTAGTTTGTTCTTTTGTGACTGAGTTACCTCACTCACGATGATATTTTTAAGTTCCATCCATTTGCCTGCGAATTTTGTGAAGTCATTGTTTTTAATAGCTGAGTAGTATTCCATGTGTAAATGTACCACATTTTCTGTATCCATTCCTCTGTGGAGGGACATCTTGGTTGTTTCCAGCTTCTGGCTCTTATAAATATGGCTGCTATGAACATAGTGGAGCATGTTTCCTTATTACAAATTGGAGCATCTTCTGGGTATATGCTCAGGAGTGGAATAACTGGGTCCTCAGGTGGTATTATGTTCATTTTTCTGAGGATCCGCCAAACTGATTTCCAGAGAGGTTGTACCAGCTTGCATTCCCACCAGCAAGGGAGGAGTGTTCTTCTTTCTCCATATTCTCGCCAGCATCTGCTGTCACCTGAGATTTTGATCTTAGACATTCTGACTGGTGTGAGGTGGATTCTCAGGGTTGTTTTGATTTACATTTCCCTGATGACTAAGGATGTTGAACATTTCTTTAGGTGCTTCTCAGCCCTATGAGTTTCCTCAGGTGAGAATTCTCTGTTTAGCCCTGTTCCCCATTTTTGGATAGGGTTATTTGGTTCTCTGGAGTCTAACTTCTTGGAGGTAGGATTGGTAAAGATCTTTTCCCAATCTGTTGGTTGGTGTTTTGTCCTATTTACAGTGTCCTTTGCCTTACAGAAGCTTTGTAATTTCAAAAGGTCCCATTTGTTGATTCTTGACCTTAGAGCATAAGCCATTTGGTGTTCTGTTCAGGAACTTTCTTCCTATGCCCACGTGTTCGAGACTTTTCTCCACTCTCTCTTCTATTAGATTCTGTATATCTGGTTTTATGTGGAGATCCTTGATCCACTTGGACTTGAGCTTTGTACAGGGACATAGGAATGGATCAATTCGCATTCATCTACATACTGACCGATAGTTGAACCAGCACCATTTGTTGAAAATGCTGTCTTTTTTCCACTGGATGGTTTTACCTCCTTTGTCAAAGATCAAATGACCATAAGTGTGTGGGTTCATTTCTGGGTCTCCGATTCTATTCCATTGATCTACCTGCCTGTCACTGTACCAATACCATGCAGTTTTTATCACTACTGCTCTGTAGTACAGCTTGAGGTCAGGAAGGTTGATTCCCCCAGAAGTCCTTTTATTGTTGAGAATAGTTTTTGCTATCCTGGGTTTGTTGTTATTCCAAATGAATTTGAGAATTGCTTTTTCTAAGTCTATGAAGAATTGAGTTGGAATTTTGATGGGGATTGCATTGAATCTGTAGATTGCTTTAGGCAGGATGGCCATTTTAACTCTATTAATCCTGTCAATCCATGAGTATGGGAAATCTTTTTACCTTCTGAGATCTTCTTCAATTTCTTTCTTCAGAGACTTGAAGTTCTTGTCATACAGATCTTTCGTTTGTTTGGTTAGAGTCACACCAACATACTTTATATTGTTTGTGACAATTGTGAAGGGTGTCATTTCCCTAATTTCTTTCTCAGCCTGTTTATCCTTCGAGTATAGGAAGGCTACTGATTTGCTTGAGTTAATTTGTATCCGGCCACTTTGCTGAAGGTGTTTATCAGCTGTGCAGATCTCTGATCTAGCTTCTATTTGTTCTAGAGCTTTCAGGTGTGCTGTTAAGCTGCTAGTGTATGCTCTCTCCAGTTTCTTTTTGGAGGCACTCAGAGTTAAGAGTTTTCCTCTTAGCACTGCTTTCATTGTGTCCCATAAGTTTGGGCATGTTGTACTTTCATTTTCATTAAATTCTAGGAAGTCTTTAATTTCTTTCTTTATTTCTTCCTTGACCAAGTTATCACTGAGTAGAGCATTGTTCAACTTCCATGTCTATGTGGGATTTCTGTTGTTTTTGTTGCCATTGAAGACCAGCCTTAATCTATAGTGATCTGATAGGAGACATGGGTTTATTTCAATCTTCTTATATCTGTTGAGGTTTGTTTTGTGACCGATTATATGGTCAATTTTGGAGAATGTACTATGACGTGCTGAGAAGGTATGTTCTTTTGATATAGGATGAAATGTTCTGTAGATATTTGTTAAATCCATTTGGTCCATAACTTCTGTTAGTTTCACTGTGTCTCTGTTTAGTTTGTGTTTCCAAGATCTTTCTATTGATGATAGTGGGGTGTTGAAGTCTCCCACTGTTATTGTGTGAGGTACAATGTGTGCTTTGAGCTTTAGTAGAGTTTCTTTTATGAATGTGGGAGCTCTTGCATTCGGGGCATAGATGTTCAGAATTGAGAGTTCTTCTTGGTAGATTTTTTCCTTTGATGAGAATGAAGTGTCCTTCTTTATCCATTTTGATGACTTTTGGTTGAAAGTCAATTTTATCTGATATTAGAATGGCTACTCCAGCTTGTTTCTTGGGACCACTTGCCTGGAAAGTTGTTTTTCAGCCCTTTACTCTGAGGTAGTGTTTGTTTTTAACCCCGAGGTGTGTTTCCTGTATGCCGCAAAATGCTGGGTCTTGTTTATGTATCAAGTCTGTTAGTCTATGTCATTTTATTGAGGAATTGAGTCCACTGATGTTCAGAGATATTAAGGAATAGTAATTGTTGCTTCCTGTTATTTTCTATGTTATTTTCATGTTTGTGTGGCTGTCTTCTTTTGGGTTTGTTGAAAGATTACTTTCTTGCTTTTTCTAGAGTGTAGTTTCCCTCTATTATCTTTTGTAGGGCTGGATTTATGGAAAGATATTGTGTAAATTTGGTTGTGTCATGGAATATCTTGTTTTCTCTGTCTATGGTAATTGAGAGTTTTGCTGGGTATAGTATCCTTGGCTGGCATTTGTGTTCTCTTAGTGTCTGTATGACATCTGTCCAGGATCTTTTAGCTTTCATAGTCTCTGGTGAGAAGTCTGGTGTAATTCTGATAGGTCTGCCTTTATGTGTTACTTGACATTTTTCCCTTACTGCTTTTAATATTCTTTCCTTGTTTTGTGCATTTGGTGTTTTGACTATTATGTGACAGGAGGAATTTCTTTTCTGGTCTAATCTATTTGGAGTTCTGTAGGCTTCTTGAATGTTTATGTTCATCTCTTTCTTTAGGTTAGGGAAGTTTTCTTCTATAATTTTGTTGAAGATATTTACTGGTCCTTTAAGTTGGGAATATTCACTCTCTTGTGTACCTATTATCCTTAGGTTTGATCTTCTCATTGTGTCCTGGATTTCCTGGATGTTTTGGGTTAGGATCTTTTTGCATTTTGCATTTTCTTTGACTGTTGTGACAATGTTTTCTATGGTATCTTCTCCCCTGAGATTCTCTCTTCCATCTCTTGTATTCTGTTGGTGATGCTTGCATCTATGACTCCTGATCTCTTTCCTAGGGTTTCTATCTCCAGGGTTGTCTCCCTTTGTGATTTCTTTATTGTTTTTATTTCCATTTTTAGATCCTGGATGGTTTTGTTCATTTCCTTTGCCTGTTTGCTTGTGTTTTCCTGTATTTCCTCTTTAAGGTCTTCTAGCTGTTTACCTGTGTTCTCTTGTATTTCTTTAAGGGAGTTATTTATTTCCTTCTTAAAGTTTTCTATTATCATCATGAGATCTGATTTTAAATCTGAGTCTTGCTTTTCTTGTATGTTGGGGTATCCAGGGCTCACTGTGGTGGGAGAACTGGGTTCTGATGATGCCAAGCTGCCTTGGTTTCTGTTCCTTATGTTCTTGCCCTTGCCTTTCGCCATCTGGTTATCTCTGGTGTTAACTGGTCTTGCTCTCTCTGACTGTGGCTTGTTGCATCAGTACTCCTTGGAGACCAGCTCTCTCTGAGAGGAATTTGGGTTTGGAGAGCTGTGGTACAGGGTCAGTTCTGGGGTGAAGACAGAAACCAGAAGGATCCTGCCCCTAGCTGTTCCTTGGTTCCTGTGTCCTGATGACTCTGCAAGGGTCCCTCTTGATTGAGGAATTTGAACAGAATTGGTGGTCTTCCTGTGCTCGAAGGTGTGTCTGGCACTCCTGGGAGACCAGCTCTCTCCTGGCACTGAGTATGGAGCCCTGTGCCACAGGATCAGCTCCTGGCCTCAGAAGGAAACTGGAAGGCCACTCCTCAGTCCCTGTGTCCTGAGGGTTCTGGGCAGGTCTCTCTGAGCAGAGATACTGGCCTTACTCCCCTGCCCACAGGCTTGTCCACTCTCCTGGGAGGGTAGCTCTTTCCCTGAGCTATTGGGTATGGAGCTGCATGGTACAGACCCCAGGTGTAAACTGGAAGGCTCCTGTCCCAGGCTGTTCCTAGGTCCCAGTGTCCTTCAGATTCCGGATGGGTCCTGCTGAGCAGTGGCACTCATCTTACCTCCACTCACGGGACTTGTCCACACTCCTGGGATGCTAGCTTTCTCCAGGCGCTATTTGATTGTAGAGCTCTGTGGCACAGACTGGGGTCCCCAGCCGCAGAAGAAAACCGGAAGGCTCCTGTTGGCTTTTATAGTCTTTTAGGACTTGGAATTAATTGTTCCAGGTGTTTCTGGCTTTCTAAGTTTCCACTGAGAAATTGGCTGTTATTCTAAAACATGACTTTTTTTTTTTCTTGCAGCTTTCAATATACTTTCTTTTTATGTGTACCTAATGTTTCAACTATGATATGCTTTGGGGATTTTCCTTTTTTGGTCTTTTTCATATGATGTTCTTTGTGCCTCTTACGTTTCTATGGGTGTATCTTTCCTTAGTTTGGGGAAGTTTTCTTCTAAGATATTGTTGAAGATTTGGTCTATTCCATTGGCTTAGGATTCTTCTTGCTCATCTATGCCTAGAATCCAAAAGCTTTTATTCATTGTGTTTCACATTTTATATATGTTTAAATATTTTTCATGTTCCTGTTTATATTTTGTCTAGATCCTCTATTTTATCTTCATGGCCTGATATTGTGTCTGCTGCTTGCTTCATTCTACTTGTAAGGCTTTGTTTTGCACTTTCTAGATGGACTATTGGGTTTTTTGTTTGTTTGTTTGTTTGTTTTGGTTTTTTGAGACAGGGTTTCTCTGTATAGCCCCGGCTATCCTGGAACTCACTCTGTAGACCAGGCTGGCCTTGAACTCAGAAATCCACCTGCCTCTGCCTCTCAAGTGCTGGAATTAAAGGCGTGCGCCACCACTGCCCAACGTACTGTTGGATTTTCAATTCCTTCTTCAGTTTGTCTTGAGTTTGTTTCAATGTTTATATCTCCTAATTGAGTTCCGTTCTCAAGGCATGGACTATCTTTGTCATTTCCATCAGCCTTTTGTCTGTGTTTTCTTGGGCATCATTCAGATGTTTAGTCTTTGTAAACTCTTTTTCCTTGATTTCATTGTCTTCTTTAAACTCCTTAAATCTTTAAATTCTTTGGTGAAGTTTATGATTGTTCCTTTAAATTCTGTGTCCTGGAGTAGGCAATTCTCATTGGCAATCCTTTCTAAAAGACTGGTAGGTTTTAGAGAGGTGACATTAGCTTGACCTTTCATATTGTAGTTACTCCTGGAATGTTATCTGAACTTGTTTTGTTAGTTCTGAGCTTGTTATGGATAAACAGCTTGAGGAAGATAAGAAGCTGTGGGAATAGGTTGAGTCCAGAGGTTGAGTAGAATGAAGTCAGATGAACAGAGGGGAACCATGCTGGTATCCAGAATGTGCCTCCATGTTCCAAGCCTGGAGTATGGAGGTAGAAATGTCTTGGTAGAAAGTTTCTATATGAAATAGGAATATTCTGTTGTTGGGGGATAGCTAAGGGAGTCCTGGCCCAGACCTGGAGTTCTTTTCCAGCTAGGAAGTCCATCATATTCTGGTGCACCATTTGTGCAGCTGGCATCCTGCTGTGAAGGTGTGTGTGTAGAGGTCAGGGTACTAACTTAGAGCCTTGGGGAGGAAGGGGAAATCTGGATTTTTAGTAGGAGGGTGGATGCTATCAGGAAGGGACTGGTGGGTCAGTATAAGCAGGTGAGGTACTGTAGGAAGCTAGAGCTGGCTGAGGTGTAGGGAAGCTGGCTAGCTCTTCAGTACTACACGTGATTTTCCTCATGTTGAGTAGGTCTTAAGTCTAATTAGACACTGTTGGTGGCCACCAACATGTGAGTGCCACTTATTCTACTGTTATGTGTATCTGTCATGCAAGTCGTTATCATGGCTTAAGGGCTTTGAAGCTGGGTGAGATAGTTTAATTGTTTCTCTTACGTGGAAGCTTTTCTGGTATTTTCAGGATCCATTGAAGTTCAATCTCAGTAATGAGCTTTCAGGTCAGATTCAGCTCTATTTGAGTCTTCTTAAGTGTGCTGTGTCTCTAGCAATGGCGGCCCACCCTCCATCCCTGAGAGACAACCAAGGACTACACCTATAACCTATAATGTTAGGGGTCACTAGACTACCATAATCAACCACACAAAAAGAGGTTTCTTGTGGCATCAAATGCTGGTGAGGTTGTGGAGAAAGAAGAAACCCTATTCAATGTTGGTGGGAATGCAAATTGGCACAGCCATTCAGCCAATCCCAGTGAAGAATCCTCATAAAACTTAAAATAAATCTACTGCATGGCCCAGCTATACCACTCCTGGTCATATGTCCAACATGATATGCTCGAACATCATACTCCATAGATGCTTGATCAGAAATGTTCATTGCTGCCTTATTCCCAATAGGCAAGAAATAGAAAGATCCTAAATGTCCTTCAAGAGACACATGGATAATGATAACGACAGTGTAGTTCATATACATACTAGAATACTGTTCACCTATAAACAGTTTTAAATATTTTAAAAATTTTATAAATATTATTATGTATCATTTTTGATGAACCTAGAAAAGATTACACTGGGTAAAGTAACCCAAACCTCAAAGACAAAGGCTGCATGATCTCTCTCATCTATGGTCCCTTGCTCCAATCTTCAGATGAGAGTATACTACAAAGTCTAACCACAGAAGCCAGGAAAGTATAAAGGGACAAAGGTCAGGGTAGAGGCACTGGAGAGAGTAACGGCAGGATACAGATGTTATGAAGTGGGCAGTAATGGGCACCTGGGGAGGAGGCAGAGAGGTCAGCACAGGAGACGTGACAGATACCACGAAGGCTGTATGAATAAGCCTCAAGGAATCATTTACTATCTACCTGAAATTAAACAAAATAACTATAAGTGTATATAAAAGAGGAATTTCAGAATTATTCAATTTGTCCAGAAGTTGCATTGAAGGTTTGTGTGGTTCTTACATCCCTACATGCTTCCCGTCTTTTGTCCCCTACCTCATTTGTTCTCAGTGCTTTTAATCTTGTTGGTCTTAACGCCTCTTGTTCTTACCCTATCCTGGATACAGAGAACTGGCAAACTATGGGTGTGTGTGTGTGTGTGTGTGTGTGTGTGTGTGTTCCAACAAAGTTTTATTGTATGGAGGAGTCGGGCAAAATTGGAGATAGCTTGGAAAGTGTCGTGCCATGGGAGCAGAGGAGAGGAGGCAGGAGAAGCCTTTTAGAGGTCTGGCCTCAGAGTAAACTGTCTAAATAACACACTAGCATCCATGGCAGACACTAGTCCCCTGCAAGCAAGACATCACTCTACTAAATTGTTCTACCAAATCAGTGCTTGACTTCCTCACTTTTATTTGGTGCCACACATACTGGCACTTTACTTTAAAAGTTATTTAATTTTATGGGTATGCATGTGCACCTGAGTGTGCAGCCACATGTGTGTGCAGGAAGCCATGGAGTTCAGAAAACAGGTTGGATCTCCTGGTACCGGAGTTACACACGGTTAAGCTGCCATGGGGGTACTGGGACCTAAAGGCAGGTCCTGTGCAAGGGCAGCTGGTAGTTATCTCTCCAGCTCTGCTTCCCTCGTTCTGTAGCACAGCATCTGCAATCATCAGACCTCAGGCACTACTGTTATAGTCACCATTTCACAGGTGAGGAAAGGCTTTAAGAGACTGGCCTAAGATGTTATAGTTGATATCTAAGGGTTCTGTCCCCAGAAGCCACTCCATTTGCAACCATATTTCTGGGAAATAGGTGTCAGAAAGTGCTACCTTCTCACCTTCCAAGCAGAGTTCATTGATGGAATTTTTAATGAAAGTATGCTTTTTCCAATATCATAATTTGCTGTTGTGGTTTTCCTCTGAAGATGGCAATTGTGTTCAAATAACTGACTCTCAGGATAAATAGCCATGTTTGCCATGATAGATGGCACCTAAATCATTGGAGTGGTTCACTAGAGACCCTGGAGAAGTGTAAAGGGAGTCCTGTACACAGAGCTCTGAAGCCACATCTTAGAGTAGTCAAATTTGCTTTCAGATTGACAGACTCAAACAAAGAAGAAAACCACCCGATGCTCAATTTAGAACTTTTAATAAAGAAAACACAGTTTTGTGTGTCTATGTTTGCTCTAATTAGAAGGTATGGTTTAGAGGAAGCCACTTTATCGTAGCTGGGGGGGGGGGGGGGGAAGGCAGATTCCCACATTCTCTAAATGGTTCCATTTCTGCTTCACCTGTCGAACTCTGAATTGCTCTTTGAGTCTTCTGCTTCTGGAATACCCATGACTTCGTTGTTTATGACATAAACATGACCTATGCTGAAGTTAATCTTGATGTTCAGGCCATGGTGAAATTCTTTAGGACTATGCTCTTCTAATTGGTTCCGGGAACAGACACTGGTGGTGAATAAATTCTTACAACACAGAGAAGAACTCTGAGATCATTACCATATTCAGAAGACAAATGTATCACCTCAGGAAAATGTTAATGATTAGCATTAATTGAAAGCAGAGGCCAGGGCAGGAGTTCCCTGTAGGTTCTGAGAGCCTCAGAGCCCTCTGGGGTAGACAGAATACATCTTTAGGTAATAGATTTATGGAGCTAGGCAGGGAGGATATTGCCTTAAACATTTTTGCTTCATTTTGTTCCCTTCTGGTCTCTTTCTGCCTTTGTTCTTAGCTCTTTGTGAGCTCTCCTCTCTTCCCTTCAGCATATACTCCAGTCTCTGCTTATATTTCTGATGTGAGCATTAGAGATCAGTGGTAAGAAGAAAAGAAGACAATATGCTGACTTCAGAGGAAGCAATCATGAGACATCAACCAGAAAATTATTAGGTCAATAACACACAGGGAGTCTTCTTTCTCATGTCTCTGTCTAGCTGTTATCGTTTTTTTAAATCATCTTTGACAGATCTATATGCAATAAACCCCACAAATAACTGTCATGTCTTAATTTTGGCCCCCTACTTGAAAATTATCTTTATTGTACCGAATCTGTTTTTTCTTAGTTGACTTACATCCTTTTCAGAACACCATGGGATACAAACATGAACAAACAGACAGTGGGTCCACCCGAAAAGCAATCAATGTGTTCCTGTTACTCACAATGGTCATCAACATCCCTATAGCATGTATCATTTTGGGGTACCATTCTTGAATGTTTACCTACATTGACCCAATCTCCAACAGTTCCATGAGTCAAATCCTATTCTTCTGAAGGAGAGAAAACTGGAACATAAACATAAGCAATTTCCAAAGTCACATCTCCAGTGATGAGAAGCAGGGCTGGGACGCATAGTCAAGACTCCATGCCTGCCACTGCCATGTGATGCCAATCCCTCAGATACACTCTTCCAGGTATGACGAGCAAATACGCATGAATTCCTCAGCACCCAGTGAACTGGGGTGATATAGTAGACAGGGGCATGTGACTACTCTACAGGAACCTTAACATACCTAGATTTAAAGACAAAATAATGTGTGTCTCAGTCCCAAGAGATCCCATTAGAGAATGCAGCTTGCACAACGATTATTTGCCTTGATTTTTGAATATTCTCGTAGTTGGATAGGTCTTTATTGCTAATTTTATACTGTGATAAGATATACGCTTCTTTGAAAATGCTTCCTCATGCAACTGACAATGTTTCATCTTCCTCTTGTTTATTCTCTATGGCTGGTGCTTGACACTGTCCAGCATTTTCTACTCAATAGATAGTAGTTCATTTGCCTGCAAGGCAGTTTCATCAGAGGCTGCTGCAACCTGGAAGCTTGGGTTCTTTTGCCAGAGAGCAAAGCCAATTTGGCTCAGAAGCGATGACTAGGGGCTCCTGACAAATCTTGAATCCCTTTGAAGACTAGATGTTGTAGGGCCTCCTTGTGGGATAGAGCCACCTACTTCAAAGCTAAATAGTGTTGTTTCTGTCCTAGTCCGCCAGCCAGCCAACCATGATGGCAGCTAAATAAATGGAGAAGTTGGCTTTTGTATGCATGATAATTGTTTTTGGTTGAACTGAAAGTCCTAGCTGAATCCAAGTCCTTTGACGTGCTGATGAGAATGTCTGGGTAAGAGGAAGGGGATGCTCATTTTCTTTTAAAACACAACAGTTGGCTTGGATCTCTTCAACCTTGGCCAATGGAACCAGCTATGGTTTAGATTGTTTCTTACTTGGACCCATGGTACTTCTAGCATGGGCTCCTGGAGAGAGACCAGTTTGAATGCTGTATCTGGCTACATGCTGCTGTACAAGGCAAGCTTGTTGGCATTCCAATTTCAGACAAAAATGCCTTTGTGAGTCATATTTTCCATACGGAGAGGAAGCTACCTCCTCTCCTCTGAGTCATTAAAAGTTAGCTTCAAATTGTCTGTCTTTAGTAATATCTTAACTTCCTTTCACTTGCTTATTTCAAATAGCTGTTTTGGTTGAATTTTATCATTTCCTGGTTAAGATGGTTCCCAAAGACATGCAAAGGATTCTATGAATCCCATTTAGCTGACATTTTGGGTTAGGTTTTAAGGTAACAGGTCCTTGTGTGCACATGGGTGTTTGGGAGATGGATTAAATCATGTGCCTTTTCATCTGACAAGTCCTGTTTGCCTGAGTGGTCTAAGCTTACATCTATGAGAAGATACATGATGGTTCTTTGTCCAGAGAACCCAGAGCATGTGTTAGCTAGTAGGGATTTTACCATGATGAACTAAAAGTCTATCAGCTTGGCAAATTATACAGTCTGTAAAATGCTTGCCGTGCGAGCGTGAGGATCCAAGTTTGGTGCCCAGAACCTATGTAGAAAAGCCAAATGCTTGTAATTTTAGCATTAGAGAGGTATAGACAAGTGGGTGAATTCCTGGGGCTCACTGCTCATCTAGTTAAGCCTAAGCAGTAGGTCTCAGACCACTGAGAGACTCTGTGTCCAGAAAACTAAGTGCATGTCACATGAACAGAAGTAATGCTTAAGGTTGTCCTTGGCTGATATATAACATGTACATGCATACATGTGCATGCATGCCTACAAACATATGTACCTACATGAGCATGTATACAAATGTATACACAGATATATACACACAAAAATGCACAACAAAAGAATGTTAAACCCTGGATCTACCATGGATGATGTGACAGATGAATGTTGAAAAAAAAATCTCCCTGAGCTTCAGTTTCCTCATCTATGGACTAATTAAGCCTATCTATCTATCTATCTATCTATCTATCTATCTATCTATCTATCTATCATTTATCTATCTGTCATCTAACTATCTATTATTATCAATCATATCTATCTATCTATCTATCTATCTATCTATCTATTTATCACCATCATCTATAAATCATTTAGGTATCTATTCACATCTCTGTGTATCGTCTGTCTATCTGTATGTATGTGTACATACATCTACAAGTATATGGGCTCCAATAGGGAGTTACTGCAATTGTATATGAATCAAGTCTTCTCACCTGAGTGGTGTGTGTGTGTGTGTGTGTGTGGAAAGAGAGAAAGAGAGAGAGAGAGAGAGAGAGAGAGAGAGAGAGAGAGAGAGGAGAGGGGGAGAATAGAGAATTTGGTGAAAGATGAGTTAGAGGTAATTCTTTTGCAAAACGGAAGAATGCTGACTTGAAATGTAACAGGGAAATCATTTTTTACTTAGAGCTGCTTAGGAATCGCACAGGGATTCTCCAGGGCATGTGAGGTCTCACACCATACTTCATGTCTTGAGGCTCTTCTATGTTCTATTCCCTCTCTCATGTTCTCTGAGACAGCACTTCTGTGGAAATGCAAAGGTGTTTGGGGATCAGGGTCTACTAAATATTTAGCAAACGAAACAAGGTTGCCAAACTGGCAAGACCACTAAAAATCGGTCCAGACACCAACCCTGCTCAAGCAGCTGTTTGCAGCTGGCTAAACATGAGTTATAGTGAAGAGACTCTGTGTCTGCTAAGTATAAATGTCCAAAGGAAAGGATTCTCTTTTTCTCCTTTCTTTATGACCATTTATTATTTTTTCTGAAGAAGGATAAACTGAGAAGAGTCAAAACATTCATTTAATGATCCTCAGCATCAACGTTTGCTATCGGAAATACATGGACTTCTACATTCAAATGAGATCACTGTTAAGGTCTTGGTGTGATTTATTAATATTCAATTATATTCATACAATTTTATGCCATTTTTCCTCAAATTATTTGAAAATTTAACATGATAATCTAAGACATATATTAGCAACTTATTCTTACCTTGCTCTATAAAATGTTGATAATCTATGGCCAAGGCGGTATGTCAGATGATTTATCTATATTAGCATAAAATTCCAACCGACACTTATACAAGTCGTCTAGGTTGAGTCTCACTTTTGTGGTGTTTCCTGATCTAATACTTCCATAGGAATCTTGATGTCCCTGTCTTGATTACAGTTTTATTCAACTTATTTTGAGAATCAAGCTGACATCAGGAACAGAGGAAGAGCACAATCCTTTATAATCAGCTTTGGTGGACTCAGGTGGTCTTCCCTTGGGTACTTGCAGCATATTTGAATAAAAATTCTGGGGAGCATAATTTTCTTATTGTACTGACTTCTTTGGATGTATGTTCTGAAGACTGGACTTCAGTCTTCATTTGGATTTCAGTTATTGGCACGTTTTCTGAAACATGGCACTACATCTTCTTGATGTGGTAGCTCATCCCACGGTGCTGGCTTCCATTGCTCCACAGTGCTCTTAGATCTTGTCACTGGCATAGAGAAACCTCCTTACTGCAAAGGATAGTAGATTAGCCTCTGGGTTGTCTTTCTGCTTTTCTTATGGGAAAGAAGGCTTTCACAGACTCCATGCTCTCTGTGATGACTTAGCAGTTTATGGCCAGCGAAGAGGTGCCCTGTAAGTTTCCCCCCAAAAAACATAGCATTCAAGTATGTATTATTTTGAGTAATAAGATAACAGTACTTAATTTGAGCTCTTGATAACTCTTGGTTGGTTTGATCTTTTCTTTTCTTTTTTGAAAGCGTTAGCATTTAATTAACTTCCAGAGTGGCTTTAAGTCACCAGAACACAGGCACCTCCAACACCCTTAACCTTCTCTTCAGCTCTTCTGCTGAAGAATTGGGCCTTCACATGACAGGTTGCTTAGGGAGCCTTCCCTTCCCCAGAACTCTGTAGTAACCCGATCGCACAACATCAATGATGGGAGCAGCTCCAGTCTTGTTTTTTGCTCCATTGACCTGTGTCTGCTCGCTGACCAACGTCCATAATTTATCCAGATTGACAGTTGGCCAGAAGCTCTGGTTCCTCTTCAAGTGGTAATGCCTCATACCAACTTTCTCGAAGTAACTTGTTTGTCAGAGTTGATCCTGTGGTGATGCAAGCCTCCAGCATTCCCGCGGCCTCCTCGATGCTTGCGGTGCTTATGGATGCGGCCCTGGCCGTGGCTCATATGGCCCCAGCGTTTCCCGGTCTTCCTCAGTCTGGAAGGCGGTGGCAGAAAGGAAAGAGCGGTTTGATGCTTTCAATACTTCAATAGCATTTCGCCAGTGCTCTAGACTTCTCTTGACTTAAATAGACTCAGTTCATTAGGTAGTTATTTTGAAAGGGTTACTTTTTAGGGCCACTCAGCCATCCCCACCTCTACAAACTTGTGACACTCATATAGGATGAATTTGGTTAGCCAATATTATATTCATGAAATATTATGCCTGTGTGGACCTATTTTGTATGTTATCCAGTATGACAGTCTTCGTTCTAGTAATGCAGCATATTTATGTGACCAGGGAAGCAGAAATCAGAGAGTCCAAAATTAATTGCTCCCACACCCTGACATATGCTACCACTTGCTTACCATAAACATTTTTTTCTCCTATAGTTTTTGATACAATGACCAACACCAATGCTCATGTCCCCTGTTTGGTTTTGTGGGATTTCCTTTTTATTCATTCGGATGTAGAATTTTATAGCATTCAATTGCAAGTGCATTTAGTTACGTTTAGGTCTTGAGTCTTAGTGCTGTACCACACACCTAGTAGGCACTTAATAATGGTGCTTAAAGTGCCTAATATATGCTTTTAAAGTAAATAGACAACATCAGAGGCATTCCACTTAGGTTCCATTTATCTCATCCTCTAATTTGTCTTTTCAGTGTGTTTTATCTTCTCTTGAAGCTGTTGAGAGAAAAAAATACATTTCCATCTCTCGACACGCATTAATGCAAAAAGTAGAATTTGTCTCTAATGGTCGGAATGCTATAATTTAAACAAAAAGAGGAATAAGAGGAGAGAAGAGAGGCATACGTGGGCTTCTTTAATAGTACATGCTTTCTGTTCTCTGGATGGTTTATTATTTTAAAACTGTGGACTGGTATCTTTCCTACAGCAAACAGGAAATGCATAGGTAAACCGAAATGATTAGCATTCAAGGAGGAGGCTTGGGAAGGCTCTTTATAGCTTGTCCTTTCAATGTGTCTTCTTTTGACATCATCGTCACCCTGGGTACCCTGGCAACAGAGCACTTACTTCACCAAAACAAAAGTCCCATAGACACTGTTTGCTGCATTCCATCAGAATAATAAAAAGACTGTTTTCTCTAGGCATTTGCTGAAGACGGTAATTTAGAAAAACTCCAGGACAGTAGCGCAACGTCCTAGGTTCAGAAGTAACTGTCATTGAGGGAAACCCTATCGTTTTTTCCAACATTTGCAGGGAGGTACGAAGGGGAAAGGAAGAAAGGTGATTTGTGGGCTAAAGGAGAAGTAAGCAAGGATAAAGATACTACAGTAAGACATCCCACCTAAAGCTCATTTACAGGATGAGTACATATCCTCATGCAAGCCAGGGATGCATCTCTTGGACAAAGCTGTGTGTATTTATGGTGACAAATATATCATATATATATCATATGATATATATCATATCATATATATGATATATATATACCACTAACACCACCATGCACACACACACACACACACACACACACACACACAGAGTAGGGATTCTGATGACTCCAGTATTATACATTAAATACAGGACTACCCTGGGCCCATTAAAGCTGTTAACAGATTGTAGCTACCTAGAAGCTTAGCATTGAGATGGTGGCAGGGCTTGGTGGGTTAGAGGGCTGGCATGTTTGGTGTCTTAGATCCACGTCGATACTTTCTATTCTTGTCCTATAGCTTACCTCTCTCTTTCCTTTGGAACCAAGGGGTTAACTGCTCTTCCCAGGGCCAAGAGCTCAACAGTGTTCTCCCAGTACCACGTTGATGTATTTCTTGGCCAGAGTTCAAGGTTCATAGAATGTGAACGTATACTCTAGCACTACACCCTGCCCAAGAAGCTCATCCTGGTGCCTGCGCAAGCTCCCTGCTCCTTCCTCAGTGTGTACAAGCTCCTCGGACTCCCTCTTCGGTTCCAGAGCACAGGTGATTGACGCAATCCGTGTAGGTGTAGTCTCCAACCTGAGACGTGTGAACGAGGCTCAGCAACAGTCAGTTCAGCTCTTGTATTAACAGAAATGTTTACACCTGGGGAGTCGCCCTTCTCCAGGGCATGTAGAATAATAAATATGAAGGACATTAACCCACACGGAAAATAGACAAGAAAGGGAAAGACGGGACAGAAGGAGAGATGCTGCTTTGACATCTGAAGTTGAGTGGTTTGAGTGAAAAATGTCCCATTTAGCCTCTTATATTTATTTGAGCTCTTCATCTCTGGTTGAGGAGGTTACAGAATCTTTAGGACATGATGCTCTGTTGGAAGAACGTTAATAGGGACAGGTTTTGAGGGTTTATAGTCCAGCCCTTATTTCCTGTTTTAGCTCTCTATTTCCGGCATGTGGTTAGGTTTGGGCCCTCAGTTTCCTGTTCCTGATGCCTTTCCAAACACCTCAGACATCCAGCTCTCTAGAATTGTATGCCCCAGCAGATTCTTCTGTAAGTTGCTTTGGTGCACGTGGTTTCCTCAGTCCTAGCTCCAGTCTATTCTGAGGATCAACTAAGTAACTTCTATATGAGATATATATTCCAGACCTAATTTGACTTAAATCCAGTTCAAGGGAATTTTGCTTAACTGTAACTAACAAAAAGATCACTGAGCAAAAGAAATTGGCTGAAGGCAGCTTCAGAACCAACATCCTGGTCTTGGGGTACGGGCCAGTGCTCAGTGTACAGTTTGTGTGTCTTATGCATTTACTGACTCTAGAACATAGCAGACCCTTGGAAGCACTGCTGGATCTTGGTGGGGTTGGAAGAGATGATATTATCTAAGTGTTCTAGCCCTCCAGCCTTTGTTCCCTGGCTGCTGGAGAATTGTACTATACTCATAGGATAGGCATGTCTGGAAAATCCATGGCTCCCCGTGTTCCTGTTTCTGTGCAGTCTCTGACCATGGCATGATTAGTTTCAGATAGTCCGATCTTAGAGTTCACAGGTTTGAGGTTGGTGCCTTCTGATGTATAAAGCTCTTTGGGGAACCATCAGGGAAGCTTTTAGACATTTCCTCACTGTCTCGAGCTGCCAATTCTTGCTGCCTTGGACTTATGAGCCATCAGGATGAGGGAAGTCTGATATCGTGAGTTAGGCTAAATGTTGGGGGCAGGAGGGAAACAGGAGCAGAAGTGGGCTTTTGGTCCTATAAGCAATGTTCCTGCAGCTCCCGCTATGAGACACATCTTTTCTCCAGTATAAAGCAGGCTTCGTGCATTTGGCATGAATAAAAACCATTGAGTAAGTCAGGTTTGCTCTCTGAACAGAAGATCTTCTTGTATAATTTATAGCTTTAGAGTGAGTACTCTTAGATTTCTTGGCAGAAAGGGAGGCTAACATGTTATTGTAAAGCAGCAACGAGAATCAGTGGGACAAGCAGCACTCAGAATGTTCTTGACCTTTTCTGCCTGAGTCAGGCAACAGTCCGAGTGACCTTGCACACGCGTGCGCATACACACACTGTATGCACATCACTTTGGCACGCCACAGCACACATGTGGAGGTCAGAAGACAGCTTGGAGGAGTCATTTCTCTCCTTCCATCATGTGGGTTCTGAGGGTTGACTCAGGTTGTTATGCTCATGGGCACTGAGCCATCTCCCTGGCCTGATACTGATTATGTTTTAAACAGTTCCATGAGGGGCTACTTCTGTCCACAGGGTATGAAACCAAGTTTAGAAAGAACGTTCTGGGCCTTTTGTGGTCATTATTGCAGCCACACTTTCCTCTCTGAAGACAAAAATTTTCTCCTATAGCCCGTATGTTGATAGAGAACCCACCACACGTAAATATCAAAGTGGACTGGGATTTTGGAAATTCCTAGCTTTTCCCCCTTATCTGTAAATCACCTTTTTCTCCCGTCAAAGTACACACACATGTGTACAAACATGTGAAGTACACGCACATGTGTACAAACATGTGAAGTACACGTACATGTGTACAAACATGTGAAGTACACGCACATGTGTACAAACATGTGAAGTACACGTACATGTGTACAAACATGTGAAGTACACGCACATGTGTACAAACATATATCAACAAAGCCACAGGGTTCCTGTGACTAGGCAGCCCAATAATGTGCAGAAAAACTTACAGACTTTACAAAAAATATTGCCGAGGAAGATAGATTTTTAAAGAAAGGCAGTTTCAGTAAAGTTGTATGATTTTCAAAATCAACATACAAAATCAGTAATGTTTCTATAAGCCAAAAATGAATAAGCTGAAAGAAAATTAGGCAAAACAGTTCACCGTTCTGAGTCTAGTATAGGCAAACTTACTGCCAAGCACAGTTGGCTATTGTAAGAAACAAATCAGGAAAATACAGTAAGTAAAGGAACAAGACAACTCAAACCATTGCAGTAAACCCGCTAACATTTCAGTAGATATGTACAGCTTTGCCTATGCAAATTACTGGCCGTCATTTGTCTGTCAATCAATTTGTTTGCCTTTATATACTTGTAAAAAGTGTTTGGCCTGAGTTATGTGTACATTTCTTAATCGTCATCAAGTTTCTTCTTGCAGCCAATGTTCTCCTGGTCTTATCAGCATGAGACACTAAGAAGCTGTTAAAGACGTTTGCCTTTGAATCAAGAGAAAGAAATTGGAGTGGGGGGTTTGGGGGGGGTATGTAAGGAGAGAGGAGAGAGGCCATTATTTCCCTGCTATGTTAAAATCTTCCTTTGAAAAATATTCTGAAGTCTAGTTACTTTCTCTTTTCTTTCTCTAAGTGCCCACTCTTTGCTAAAGGAAGGGAGGGCCGTGGAGAATTTCTCCCTGTGAAAGCTCTTATTCAGCAGACACCCCATGGCCTAGAACATCTACTCCAGGTAAACAGACAAGCAACCTGTATCTGCAAGTTGCAGATGATGAAACTTTAAGATAATAAGTTCTGCTTCAGGTAGCACAGGATGAAATCAAATCACAGAAGAAAATTCTGAAACACTGCCTGTAAATCCTGGGGTTAATTGCCTGGGTGGAAAACTCAGTGAGAACACATTGGCTAGAATGGATGCTGGCTTCCTGGCTTACAGGTCTCATGGAGGGGAGAGGCCAGACTCTGAGCATGCATTCTGTGTAAAGTCCAGGATTGTTGGTAGCTCCAGAATTATATAAAAGAAAATGCCAGGTGGGGTATCTTGCTCCATCGGGAGGTTGAGACTATGAGCACAAACCAGTGGGAAACGCAGAGTCATAAAATCAAATTCTTACAAAGAATTTGAGTACAAAGAAGCCACAAAAGGCAAATTCCCAATGTATTCAATCTATGCAAAAATTCTAGAAAAATCCTGGATATTGTTCCCCAGGACCTGTCTATTTTTTTTTGTTTTGAGACGAAGTCTCTCAGAGGAACCTAGGTCTTTGGATTAGTCCAAGCAAGCCTGTGGACCCCAAACATTTGGATTACCAGTGTATAAAGCAACCTTGCTTAATTTTTCCTTTTTTTTTTTTTTTAAATGAGTACGGATGGATGTTTTGCCTGTAGGTGTGTCTGTGCACTACTTGCATGTCTGGTGCTTGAAGAAGCCAAAAGAGGTCCTCTGGAACTAGAGTTACAGATGGTTGTGAGGTCTATGTGGATTTTGGGGAATTAAACATGGGCCCTCTGGAAGAGTAGTCAGTGCTCTTAACTGTCAAGTCATCTCTCTAACTCCCTGCTTAACTTTTTATGCTTGCGATCAAATTCAGGTTCCCATGCTTGCATAGAGAGTACTTTATTGACCGAGCCATCTCTCCAGCTCCTGCTCCAACAAAACAGCAAATGAGTTAAAGATAAAGAACCATCTAGAGATGCACTAGTTACCTGATTTCTACTCTTATAAATATTTAAAGTGCCATTTATTACATCCAAATGTGGATGAGAGGAGAGACGGGGTGCTCCGTGAAGCATCTGCGTTCCCTCCCGATTTTGCTCTCTTCCGGCACAGAAGACCAGTCTCCTTTGCCTTGTTGGATGTTAGCGTTGAAGCTTGCCAACATAACCCAGTACCTGCTAGATGGTTCTATTTATAGATTCTCACAATTGCTCGGGTCTAAGTTTCCAGGCATTAGTTAGCAAAGTCAGGCATCTCCACATTTCTGGGTTGTAATCTGATGACTGCACAGCTACAGAAACAAACCCCTTTTGAATATTGCTTTAGGGTTTGAAAAGCAACTCAGACTTTTTTTTTTCTGGCACAATGTCAAGATCAAATGCCATCTCATCAAGGATGAATGAGTATCTCAATTGTAGCATCAACTGTTTTTATTTTATTTTATTTTTCTTTCTGGAGAAGAGTTTTGCAAAGCAGTAATTGTTGTAGCATTAATTTGAAGAACCCTTTGACTTTACTAGATGGCAGTCATTGACCTTGGTTGGCTTCCCAAGCTGCATAGAGGCTGAGAGACTGTTGACAGTCTGGGTTTTATAACAAATGCCCTGATTTTGCTAGTTTACCTCCAGGAATGATAGCATTTAGTCAAAACAAGATCCAAACCCAGTTATATGGAAGGACAACATATAGATGTTAGAGAATAGTGAAATGCTAAATGTAGATCTTTTCTCAATAAATAGGTCTTAATTCTAAATATTAGAACTTACCAATAATCAATTTAGATAACAAGATACATATTATTTGGATCTTTACTCAATGGTCAAACATATTCATTTAAATGGTCACTATATGTCTACTTAGCATATTAATTAAGGTAGAATTAACAAGTATTAATAAAGTCCTGATAAGGCTGTGGTGCTGGAGAGAGAGAGAGAGAGAGAGAGAGAGAGAGAGAGAGAGAGAGAGAATAAGAGAGAGAGAGAGAGGAGAGCACGAAGTGTGCTTCTGACAGGATCTTCGGGAAAGCAGTTGTAAGTAGGGCAGTCCTCTCAGCCTTTCTAATGCTGTGACCTTTCAATACCGTTCCTCATGTTGTGATGACCCCCAACCATGAAATTATTTCATTGTTACTTCATAACTGCAATTTTGCTACTGTTTTGAATTGTAATATAAATTTGCAGGATATGTGAGCCCTAGTGGGAGTCGTGGCCCACAGGTTAAGAACTGCTGATGTCGGGAAGAAGGTAACAGGGGAGGGCGGGCTCAGCTTTGCTTTGGTAAGACATTGCCAGTTAGATACCGAGATTGGGTATCACCATGGGAGCGTGTGACAGAAAGATAAAATAAAACAAGTCACCAACATAGTGTGCTCTAGTTAAGTTCACTCTGAATGACTTCTTCTTCCTCCCAGGAAGACAGGGGTGAGCCACTGTCCTGAGTAGCTTAAATAGGATTAAAGTGTCATTACTGGCAGGATGTGGCATCCAGGCTATCCCATTCCCCAGTGTCCCCTGATAGCTGATATGGGGGATATAGGTAGCTTTGATGAAGCTTGTGCTCCAAGCTGAGAGTCCCTCCAGCCCCTAGGTACTTATGCAAATGCCTCTCTGATGGTTTTATGCCCCAAGGCTCCACCACAGAGCAGGACTCCCTTCTCCCTTGTCTGAAGATCTCATTTCTTCCACAAGCCACAAGAGTTCTCTTCTGTACTTTCTGCTTCTCCGGGCTCCTCCCACCCCCAAGGCCCCATTGGATTTAAGGTTAAAAGATCACAAGCAAGAAACCCTCCAGTGTGCTTCCGGTTTTGGACTTGGGTAGAAATCTGTCCTAAGGCAATAAATCAAAGAGCAGGCCTACCTTCTTTGATGGGAGAAAGAAAAGGAGAGAAAACAGGGTGGAGGGAGACTTCATTTAATACCTTAACATTTGTGACTGCTTTGGTCATGACCCTGAAGGAGGAAGGCAGGAAAAGTCCAAGATTTAAAGCTATCACAGTTGGTGGGGGTGGGGGGGAGGGTATAGTCTGAAATCTTGCTGTTGGCTTGGGAGGGAGGATGCATCTGCCTCATTTCTCTCTTCACAGGATGCCCAGGGCTCCATGGAAACCACAGGGTGGGGGGGTGGGGGAGGATGCCCTATGGTTTTGTTTTTCTTCTTCTTTTCCCTTCACTTTCGTTCTCAAGAGTTGCTGAGTGGAGGTTTACCCTCACTGGACTTTTTGAACCATCCACTCTTGTATTTCAGTTTCCTGCTATGCCTTCCCCAAACTCAGAAGGAGGCATCGCTGGAGGGAGGGTAGGGGTGAGTGCACGGGGAATATTAGTGGATCTGTTGTTGGGCTAAGCCAAGTCCAGTTCTTGTTAACTTGTGGATCAGGGGAGACAGGGCTGATGCTGCTCTTCCCAAATAAATCAGCATGCTGTGCACAGAAAGGGAAACCAGGTTTCAGCCTGCAAAGACAGGCTGAGGAATGATCAAACCCCAGAAGGTCGGGCACCACCAAGAGGCTTCTGCAGAACCAGGTAGCCTTTTTATTGAAGAATGTAGGCAGCTAGGGAACGACATCAAAGGAGATGGTCTATTCAAAACTCCCTTATTTCTATGTGGCTTGCATCTTTGAGTCTACTCAGAAAAGATCAAGAGAAAAGAGAGGAGGGAGTGGGGAGGCTTCAGCTCAGGCAGAGGAGCAGTGCAGGAGGGAGAGACCCCAAGGCTGTGCTGCACATCTCTGTGGGTAGGAAGCAAGATTGAGAGACACCAAGGGGCTGAACTGTCTCTCTTTGTCAGGAATCACAGCATTGTGGGCTGGATACAGGGAAGCTCTGTTTTCTGTCTCCTCAGGCTTGAGGCTGGGTCAGTGGCACAGACCAGGTTGCTTTCAGTGTTAGGTCTAAAGGAGTGGACATACCAACTGGTGAGGTTTCATTCTGTTGTGTGATCAAAAACTCTAACGGGAAGCAGTCTGGGAGGAAAGTGGCCATTTAGTGTTCCTCCCAGGTTACAGTTCATCAATTTGAGAAATCAGGACAAGGACACAGACACTAACTGAAGCATAAACCAGAGACTAAGTCTGCTGAATGGGTCCTTTAGCTGACTCAAGTTCAGCTAGCTTTTGTAGAGAGTCCAGGCCCACTTGGCTAAGGCTAACTTTTCTAAGATCGTCTGGACCTACATGCATAAACTAGCAGTCAAGACTAGTGAACTAGTTGACTATGCCCCACAGGCTAACAATTCTTGAACTGATGTCCCTCCTTCCCAGACGACTCTAGGTTATGCCAAGTGGATGGTAAAAATGAAACAGCTCACCAGTCATGGACAAGCCACTTTTCTTTTATATTTTTCCACCTATGGGGTGATGATCCACTACGTAGTTGTGAGTATTAAATGGAGTCACCATTTGATTATTCATTTATTTGAATATATATTTCAGGACAGTGATGTTAGTTAGAGCCATGCTAAAAATAAGGTCTCTGTTCTCAGAGAGGTTGCAGATAACAAGCAATCTAACATTAAAACAAAACAAAACAAAACAAAAACCAGGAGTGTTAGGCTTAGAAAAGTGAGAGGAAGCATTTAATCAATTTTTTTTTCCTCATAAAATTGTCTGGACTCTCCTTATGGACATGCAGGCTCTGTAGACCCCTGTGATCTCTGCCCATGGTCCTTCCTTCCTCAGTCACTGGCACTGGGGCCAATCCTTCAGCTTCCCCGGCTTCCCTGGCTGCTGGTCGCCCTGGTATGGTTGTGGTGCACGTCCCATTGCCTGCATCCTGTCTCTGTGGCCAGGGTTGCACATCTGCTCAGAAGGGAGTCGGACCATACTGAAGAGCAGTTCCTCCCAGGCTGCTGGGTTCTTAACTCTTCATGTAGTTGCCACCCACAGATACAAATTGTACATTTCTTTGTTCATCTTCTGCTTGTATTTTCTCATCCACCAGTGCTCTGTAAGAATAAGGACATCGGACTTGCTCATCAGACATTCATGGGACCAGAAAATAAAGACATATTCTGTAAGTGGATGAATGAATTTTTATTTTAGGAGCTTTATGGGAAATTTAAAATGATTTATGAAATCTTTCCAGGATATATTCCTTTTTGGAGACGATATGGTTGAAATATTCTAGTTAGTTACTTCAAAGTGCTGATGCTTTTGTTTTTCTGTAGGCAGAAAGGGTTTGAGATCTTCACAGCTGCAGAGTAAATAATTCTTTGGCTTACCTTTCATAATTTATATGGCTAATTTCATATGTTATTGACAGTTCTTTCATGTTGTGACTATGTTGGTTTTTTTCTCCTGTTACCTGCTCTGAAAGTCAAGATGCATGAAAATAATTATCTTTTCGAGCCTAAGTACATAATATTTATATACAAATATTAAAAAACCAGAATCCTCTGATGAACCATTAATTAATTAACACATTAACTAGCACATTTAAGCATTAATTGAGTACTTCTATAAAGCAGGTTCTGTGCTACACCCTGGAGCAAAACGACAAATATGTCAAAGTCCTTGCTGATGAGTTTATAATTTAGTAGGAAAGATAATTAGACAAGCTTATGACCCTCGGAGATGAACTCCATGCAAGAGGGGAAGCTCAGGAAAATGTAAGGGTGCGTGAGAAGGGGAACTTGGTCCTAGATGGTATCGGGGATGTCTGCCTGGGCAGGCATGTCTGAGACATCTCTCTGAGATGCAGGCAAAGAAGCAGTTTTGGGTGTTTTCTGACTGAGGAAGCCACCATGCAAAGACCTGAGGGTGGAGAGGCCTGAGGCTTCCTAGGAACGCTGAGCACACAGAGCATTTGACACAGGCATTTTTAAAGTGCTCTAGATAGAGCGACCGTGCAAGTATAGCCCAAGCTCCAGATTCTTCTCGCATGCTAGCCTCACCCCTTCCCCTAGCTTCTTTCTCCTCCATCCAGGACTAGCCTATGTATTCCCTATGTGCGTGGATAATAAACCCCTGCTTGTGAAGTTGCCATCCACAACATCTTGCCACTGTTTTGGTATATGAATCTTTCCCTGTGTTCCACCTTCTGTGTTTCCCTGTGTTGTCTCATCTTCTGCCTCTTTCCTGAAGATGCCTCTGATCACTCCTGCCCATGTGGATCTCGCTCACTTTTGAATTGGTTTTAGTCCCTCAAGATATTACCTTGTGCACCTACTCCATTTCCTTCCATTTGGGATATTAAGTGTTCGTTCCTGTCTTACATTTAAGTTTAATAATGTTACGATGCTGAACATTACAGCACGACATCACTCACCCAAGGGGCGTTACATATGTACGAAATAGTATTTTAATAAGTGTATTCATGCACGTGAAATTATAAAAACAAACAAGAAGAATATACAATTTGTCTTAGCTGGGTTTCTACTACGGTGATGAAACACCACAGGCAAAAGCTACTGGAGGAGCAAAGAGTTGATTCCTCTTACATTTCTGTGTAACAGCCCATCACTGAGGGAAGTCAGGGCAGGACAAGGACAGTCAAGGCAGGAAGAAGGTTATTTCTGGAAGAAGATACTAATTCAGAAGACATGGGAAAGTACAGCTTATGTGTTTGATCCCATGGCTTGCAAAGTCTGCTTTTATTTATTTATTTCTTTTTTTATAGCAGCCAGGACCACCGAGTGCAATGGTGGCATTGCCTACAGTAAACTGGGTCTCCTCCATCAATCAGCGACCAAGAAAACACACCACAGGGCTGCCGACACACCAATTTGATGGGGGGGGGGGGGGCATTTCTCCATTGAGGTTCTCTTTTAGCCTGTGTCAAGCTGACATGAAACTAGCCAGCACACAGTCACTAATGCCCCTCTCTAATAGGTGAGATTGGTCAAAGGAGGTTACGATGTAACTTTTGTATTTTGTAAAATAAGAGATCTGAAGAAAGCAAGAGCCAGCCCCTTCAGTGAGTGGTGCCACATGTCTGATGCTGTCTAGGCCGTAGGACAGTTGGTTTGGTTTTTTTTCACTTTTCACTATAATAGACGTTCTCTCAAGAGTTTGGCCACACACACAGAGAGTACACCTTAAGACCTAGGTGTGGAAGCAGCATTTACCCCTAGGTGCTGAAGCAGGAGGATTGAACATTGGAGTGATGTAGGGCTGTGCTAGTGAGATGCTATCTCAGAATAACAACAACAACAAAACAGAAAGAAAAGAAAGGAAGAAAAGGAAAAAGGAGAGGAGAGGAGAGGAGAGGAGAGGAGAGGAGAGGAGAGAGAGAGAGAGAGAGAGAGCATAATTGCAACTGTGTTCAAGAGCTGGAGACTGGGGCAGACCAGAGAGAGACTATGGAGGGGGCGGCACAGGCAAACACCCCAGCTTTGTGAATGTAAATTTTTCTTGTAATTTACTCCTTTCTCATTTCACCACTGCAGCTCTTTAGAGTTCAGGAGACAACTCTAGTAAATGCTGTGGCCTTTGCACTGGCTTTCCTTTTCCTGTCAGCCTCGTGAGGTAACGTGTGAGATGCCCCGGAGGACTTCAGCTAATTCTCAGAGTGGACTGAGCTTTCCTTAGTGTCTTTTCAGAGCCTTCTGATTGAGGTGAGGTTAATGGGCAGTAGTTACACCTATAGGTAGGTAAGATGGGACTGGAATTTGAGTGCCCGAGCCCTGACCATTCTAAGGTCAATACTGACTTAGGAGAGTAACAGATAGAGAGAGAGGGCGTCAAGGGGCTGATCATTAACATTCCCATAAAATCTTAGAAGGTGGGCGGGTTGAGGGGCCAGCAGTGATCTAGGGCCCGGAGGACCTGAGGACATCACCACTTTATAAGGTTTGAATTGCTCTCACTTAAACCCACATCAGTGGAAAGATGGGAAGACGTTAATGAACAAATTGAGCTGATTCAACAAGATTGCATGACCTTACACCAAGTTCAGCCCGAGGAGATAATAAAGAGAATTGAATCCAAAAAGGAAGGCCCAGTTGTTTCAATGCTTAACTCACAGAAAATGAAGTTTCTCTGGATCCATGTCTAAGTCCCTAAAAAGGGTCTCAAAGAAGGTGTTCTAAACCCTTTAAATTATGCCTGTGTGCCTGCATGTGTAGATATATCTATATATGTAGACACATATATATGTTACATATGATAAATATATAGTATATCAATATATATGTTATATGCATGCAGCATCTGGAATGCAGATCAATTGTTATGATCAATGGATTTACAGTGAAAGTGAATGTCATGAACAGCAGGGAGCTTAGTCAGTAAGATGTTGTTTTGGGACTGCAGTGACTCAGTGGTTAAGAACACTTTGCTGCTCTTCCAGAGGACCAGAGTTCAGTTCCCAGAACACATGTCAGACAGTCCACAACCTCCTGTAACCAGATCCCCTCTTCCCAGATCCAGGGAATCTGATGCCTCTGTGGGTACCTGCACACACATACGCACACATTCTCACATATAGACACATACCTATACATTATTAAAAACTAGAAAAATAGTTTGTTAAACAATATCTTAACTTTGTTTTTATTTAATATCATCAAGCTTGTATGCATGTGATGGGGGTCCCGTGTGCCATGGTACACCTGTGGTATGCTTATGGAGGTCAGAGAATACCTTAACGGGGACAATTCTTTTCTTCTACCTTTATTTGGGTCCCAGGAATTAATGAGGTTTGCACAGTAAGCCCTCCAAGCCATTTTGCTGGCCCCCACTCCCTACTGTTTCCCTGGCTTCTGGAGAAACAAGCATGTGGTTACATGGCAAATACTTTAAAAATTAAGGTAAGCTTTGCAAATCAGAGAGTAATGGTGTGTACCCAATACTTCTGGTGGCTATTAAACTCCAAGGGGAGAGGCCAATAGGCAGTTATCAAGGGTTCCCTGACCAGCTAGTCTTGCCAAAACTGGAGGCTCCAGTTTCAGCAAAAAACCCTATTTCAAACATGAAGGCAGAGAGCAATAGAGACAGACACCTAGTGTTGACCTCTGGCTCAATACATGCAAATCTCAATTTGTACAATCCCACCTAAAATACATTTACAGTGCATAAACACACACACACACACACACACATACACACACACGTTCTGTTTTTCTTTTTAGTGATTGGGGTTTGTTAGCCCTCCAGAAGAGAGCTAAAGTTCCTGGCCAGGTGGTATTCCCTGGACCAGCAAGGCAATTGGCGTCTCAGCAGGGAAGGGGTAGAGAAAGAGGTCAGGACAGCTCCCAGAACCATCAGCATGTTGGATGCCCTTCTCGTAGCTGAATAGGGTCCGTCTTCTGAGTCTAAAGGGCAGTCTCTCTGCCAGACTGTTTTCTGGGTTCTTGACATTGATCTCACTCACACCAGCCTCTGTGCCTCGCCTCCACACACCAGATGTTCAGGTACCAGCATCTCCGTTCACAGAACTGAAAGCTCAGGAGTTTTGTTTAGAGATATGGAACTGAGAGATGCCAGAAGTAGCATCATCCCTAGGCAGATGGTCCCAGACTTTGTAAGAAAGCTAGCCTGGGTATGAGCCCGGTGTTAGTCAGGGTGAGCCAGCAAACAGTGTTCCTCCATGGTTTCTGCCTCTAGGTTGCTGATTTCACTTAACGATAGATGGTGACTGAACATGTAGATGAAATAGGCCCCTTGGTTGCCTTTGATCACGTGAGTGAATGTATGTGCATGCGTGCATGTGTGTGTGTGTGTGTTTGTGTGTGTTTTATCACATCAATAGAGATGAAACTAGAAAAAAGCTTCCAGTAGAGGGATGTGTAGAACAGGTGCTCACCCCAGCAGTTGCTGAGAACCACAGGATGCTGATCATCCATGCAAAGATGCCACCAAGTCATCTATCTGACCTCAACAGCAAGAACTTTCATTTCTAATCTCCACACTAGATGGAAGACAGCATCATTTGGGGGAAGGGAACATGTCTGAAGCTAGTTAAACATGCAGCAAAGTCACAGACCTGCCAACTAATGGTTTATAGCTTTGGGAAATTAGCCAGCCTCAGAATCCAAAGCTCTGGGATGGCGATAGTAGACCCTACCTGGCTGAGCTGGCTTGATTCTGGAGGAAGGTATCAAGCAGCACATGGCAGGTAGTAAATCTGAGCCAAAGCCCTGTGGGAGAGAACAGAGTGTTTCCTATTTAGGTTTTGAGAGGAGCTGATTCCCAGGACCCCAAATGATGCTCTAGCTGACCCACATGGGCATTTGTAGAGATGTTACTCTGGCTCTGGAGATAGATGGTCACTTTGAAGAAGTTTCTACTATTTGTTCCATTCTTTACAGTGTCCCAAAGGCACAACTCCTCTGTGTATGAGTGGTTTTTAAAGAGAGTGTCCACCAGCAAGTGGTTTCTCTGTATCTGAGAATGTCTGCAGAACAAAGCACACATGACAAGCATTTGTCATAACATCTCTATTTAACATTTACTTCCTTCCAGGCATGGGTTTGACTGGATTACTATTTTAATCTTCCAGTAACATGGTCAGGCAGGTAGCTACTTCCGATTTGCTTCGTTTTATAGTTGCAGAAACAAGTGCAAAGTCCTTGAGTACCTTGACCTGAGTCAGCGCCTTCTATGGCAGAGCTGGGATTTTTACTGTGGCAATCCAGAGTTGCAGGCCATGCTCAGCTGAAGGCAACACCTGCGACTTACAGCCCTGAAAGTTCCTACACCAAAGCGATCGATCGAGCTGCGCACAAAGAAAAACGGCAGCGGGCAAAGGTGGTTCACTCTCTGGCACTCAAGGCTTTCACCTCACACTTCCCAGCACCCACCGTGTTCCTGCATTTAGTTTTAGAGCAGTTAGGTAGTAGCCGGGTGTCTACCCTATACTTACTGAAATCAAATGCAACAGTTTCTCATTTTGTTATCCTGAAAATGTCCCTTGTTTTAATGTGATACGTAGGTGAATGTGGTAAGATCTTTACCAACTGTGTGCAGATTGGCATTTTTTTTGGTGCTATTTCTATTGGGATTTATGGGGTGGGTTTGTTCTACAGCTTCCTTAGTCCCTGCTGCTAACTTCCTTCACTTATGACATAGAGTATTGCTACAGTCTGAATGTTTCTGTCTCCCAAATTAAATCTTATCTGTTGAAACCTAAGCAAGGTGATAACAGTAGATAGAATTAGTGGGAGGGATTTCATCTTGATGTCATGCTTTGGCAAATGGATTAATGTCTCTATAAAAGAGGCCAGAGGGAAAGCCCCCATCCCTTCCACCATGAAAGAGTACAGCAAGACACTAGCATCTGCAAACCCAGAAGTGGCCATGCATCAGGCACTAAATTAGCCAGAGCTTTGTTCTTGGATTTTCCAGCTTATAGGATCATCAAAAATAAATAAAAAAAAAATTAATGCTTATTTGCTACCAGGTTTATGGCATTTTGTTATAGCAGCCTGAACAGCCTAAGACAAGTATATTTGGGGTTCAACTTGATGCAATAGCCTAAGACTTTGCAGGCTCACTTGAAGGGTTCGGGAATATGCTAATACATTTTCAGTCAGACAGAGAAATGAGCAACAAGGTAAAAAGAATCACTTGGGAGAACATACAGCTACTCAGTTTCTTTCTGCTAGTTCCCATTTACAATACTGGCCTAGAGATGTGGTGTTTGCCTTCTGTGCCACAGAGAGTTGTGGGCCCCAAGTTGCTGTTGTGGGCATTGGCACAGCCATTTCTACCTGATGGTAAGAGACTGCTGGTCTGCAGGTCATTACATCATTGCTCTCTGATACAGCTGCCATCAGTACTGTGTGCAAAGGGATGTGCAGACAAGTGATGGTGGCTTCTTAGTCCCGATTCCATTCTCTTTAGCACCTCCTCCCCCTCCCCTTCCCCTCTTCTTTCCCCTCCCCTTCCCTATCCCTGATGATGCCCTATTTGCTCATGATGAATCATGTCTTAACCAGGCTGCTTTCTTATAAACAATCAGATTTGAGGAATAATTTGATAAAATCACTTGAAGTAATAGGTAGTTGGCTAACAAGATTTTTTTTCTCTATTTGGGGATTTATGCATGCTAATAGAACTCAGTTCAGTTTTCATCCAAATACATAAATGACTTTAGGAGTAAGGAACTGGGCAAGCAGGAAAATTTCTGAGGTTGAACTTTTTCTCCAGTGGCCATGGGCATATAAATGACTATTTTTGCTGCATATTTAAAGGGCCAACCTTGCACATTTAAGAGATGTCATGAAGGACGTTTTCACTTGAGAAAAATAAATTGTGTGCTAAGGCTGCTTACGAACTGTTAAAGGCAAATATTAAGAATTATAAATTATTCTTATCTACCGCTTGCTGATGAGGTATGATAATGCATGTGTTATTTATGCAAATTAGAGGTTGCTTTACATATACACTTAATATTAAGTGTAGCCAGCATTTGATCTTTTCAGTGTTTTAGAGTACAATTTAGCAAAAAGCGACCTTCACAGAGAAGAGTTTCCAAGTGTGGTCTCTGAACCAGCAGCCCCAGTAAGACAACTTACTAGAAATATGGGTTCACAGGGTCTACCTAAGAAACATTGAATCAGAAACTCCCAGGTGGGCTTGGCAATCTGTGGGTTCATAATCTCTCTAGGTAATTTCAACAGACACCAGGGTTTAACAAACCAGGTTTGTAGGGGATTATGTTTGAATCCTCCCTTTTCACAGATGAGTAAAATTCACAGATGAATCCTCCCTTTTCACAGATGAGTAAATCAAGGCTGAAAAAAAAAATGAAGAGACTGAACAGAGCTAATTTCAGCAATACTCTCTTGTACTTTTCTAAGATAATTCCCTTTGGCTAATCAATTGCAATGAGTGAGGTTTGCTGTCAGCATCCTTGGTTGACAGGCTGGTCAAATCTCTTCCTGATTGTGTGGCTTTACCCTTGTAAAAGCCTGGGGATGAGACTTGAACAACTTCAATCTCTCTGAGCCTCTCAAGGATCAGGCTGCTCCATAGTCACTCTCTTAAAAAAGATCAGCCCTCATTTTCCTTTAAAGTTGGAGTTAGTAGGCCCGAGTTGCATACAAATAAGATGGATGAATTCATTACCAAAAGCGAGATTAAGTTTTGCAGCTGTTCTGCCTGGGGATCTAGGAGAGAGAGGAGCTGGCACAACTCAAAATCCTTTGCTGATCAAGGCAGTCATAAAATACAATCTTATGTGGTAAGCCACATTCAAGAATACTGAACTGAACTGAAGAATTAAAATGACTTCTGCCGAAACCTGTGGGAAAACAGGAAGATCCTAAGAAGGCACCAGACGTGCGTGGGAACAGCGGTGTCCAGAGGCTACACCTTAGCTCGCACATCCGAAGGGAAGTGCACCACAGTGACACAAGCAGGAGAGCTCACGTTCAAGATTTCAAAGAAGCTAAATAAGAGGACAGATAGGGAATTTTCTACCGTATAACTCATCTACCTGGTGTCTCTAAACCACGGTCTGTAAACTGGCAGCTTATAGGATCTGAATTATTTATTTTGATCTAGTATCCTAGGAATGTCAAGTTATGTGTCCGTTCAGTTCATTCTCTTCTTGATGATGCAGCCGTTTCTCATGCTAATATTTGAAATGACTTCTAGGTGCTAGGACTGTTCTCTACTGGGTTTTCCCTCTTGCCTTTTCTTGCCTTTATCCTTGATTTAATGGATAGTTTTATCTTGTCTTTATCGTCATTCTTTTTGGAAGCTGTTTACTCTAGTATTCACCAGGGAATGTTTTACCAAATCCATTTAAATTATTAAAACCTTAAATTAAAATTTTAATTATTTTTCTTAGTACAAGTTAGTTTGAAACTCCATTTATTATCCCTTTGACTGTTTTATATAAAAGTCTACTAAAACTTCATGGTTTTATTGCTCTCTTATGCGACTAACATTCTTGAATGTACGCTTATTCCGTTCCTTCCTGCTTCCCAGCCTTTGCAGGGGGTCTCATTTCCTAGTGTTAGAAGATCCCCTTGCAGATACACACTAGTGGTGAATTACCTT
Organism: Rhynchomys soricoides; assembly: GCA_019843965.1. Classification (NCBI taxonomy): domain Eukaryota; kingdom Metazoa; phylum Chordata; class Mammalia; order Rodentia; family Muridae; genus Rhynchomys; species Rhynchomys soricoides. Next base: position 6,835,821 of record JADRCH010000066.1, on the reverse strand, counting down.
GGGTCTATAACTGCCATTATTTTTGCTTCATTGCTGTAAGATATTTTTAAAAAGTTTTTTGAGACATGATCTCTCTATGCAGCCATGGTTGGTCTGGAACTCATTATGTAGCCTAAGTTTACCTTGAAATTACAGCATCCTCCTGCTTCAGCTTCTGAGTGCTGGGATTATAAGCACGTACCATCATACCTGGGCAGCTTTTGCCAATTTTAAGGCTCCCCCCCGCCCACTGAAATGAGGATTTTGTTGCCATTTCAAGAAGTTGGGGGGTTGTCCTCAATCCTTTGCTCTGCGCACCTTGTTGGTTTACAGCCATTTTACCAAAGGGTCTTTATTCAGGATCCTAGTAACATATATTTGGCATACAGTGTGTCTCTGAGTTTGTTTTTAGGTAGCTTTTGACAATTTTCAGATAACTTTTCAATATTGCTTCTGACTTGTTCTGTCATTGATTGAATGATTGATTGGTTGGTTGACCTAATTTTGGATGTATTCGACTTACCCTTTGCCCTCTCCTGTTTCCCATGTCCCCTCTACTCAAACAACATCCAAGGTTATTTATCCTGCCTCACCTTCTTAAGATATGGAAGATAATCAGTAAATCTTCATTGAATGAAGCAATAGAGTGTTTATCTTAATATTACAGGAAACTAAAGTTTTGTTAGGCATGCAAAGATGGACCTAATACAGTCTCCTTAGTTTTTGGTTGCAAACGTTAATGCCCCTGGGTTAAATGGCTTGGCCAGTGCCATAGAACTTAGTAGAGTCAGATCTGATTCCAAGCTCATTGTTCTTTACAGCTGACATAGCATTTCTTGTTTTAATCCAAAATATTACAATATGGGTAAAGACAATTCAGACAATGATTTGCATCATCCCCACCCCCCAAGAAGTAATCTGCGTCTTCTGTTGATGACCATAGAGAAGTAAGAGAGTTGGAAGTGAGGTGTGAATGGGCAGTGTGAGATTTAAGACTTAATTCAGGGAACTGGAGAGATAGCTCAGCAATTAAGAACAACGACTATTCTTCCAGAGGTCCTGAGTTCAATTCCCAGCAACCATATGGTGGCTCACAACCATCTGTAATGGGATCTGATGCCCTCTTGTGGTGTGTCTGAAGAGAGCGACAGTGTACTCACATATATAAAATAAATAAATAAATCCTTAAAATAAAAGCGTTATTTCAGGAAGGCTCAAAGTTAAAGACTTACTGGTTGGGAAGGCCTTGGCATCTTTCGTTCCTTGATTTCACATGGTAACAGGCAAAGTCATTTATTTACAATGAAATATTTTATACAAGTGACAAGGAGATTTTAGAAAATGATGGTAAAGACTGCGCCAATGCCTGAATATAACCCAAGATAGACGCTCATCCGCTCGAAAAAGAGAAAAGCAGAAGTTAGGCAAATGACATCCGTAGATGCTGTGGAAAGGCCTGAGTGACAAGACCGAGAAAACTACAGAGGAAAGATGAGGTAAGGCAGGCATGAACTGAGAGGCAGGTACCCAAGTTAACACCAGTTATCAAGGGGGACAAATGCAGGGGCCGTCCTCTGGAGAAATCAGTGCAGTAGTCTACGATTGTTTTATGAAAAATTAAATGACTCAGTTACGTAGATTACAGTTTGGGGAGACTTGATCTATTTATGTATTTGAAACAAGTCCTGAGAAGAGTACGTGCTTACTCACTTGTTTAGTCTTTCTAGCTATGTTGTTCTCAGTACTGTAAAGGAAACAGCGTGTGCAAGAAGGGGAAGGCTATGCTGACTTCACGGCTCTCTTCCCCCACTTTTCTCCATCCCCGGCATTGAAACACTGCTACACTGTTGTTCAATCTCTCCCAATTCTCTTTATGGGATGTTGCTTCATAAGAATGGGCTACATAAGCTTTTCCATAATGGAAACAGGGAAGTACTTCAATGTTTCTTCACTTTTAGAAACAGTAAGTTTTTTTTCTGGCTCCTTTTAAAGGAAACTCACCAGTTCCAAGCCACCATGGAACATGACTCCAGGAAGGGAGACATAGCCCTGATTTAGAGAGCCAAGGTTGACCAGTGGCATCACTGAGGATGGGAGGAGATGGGTACATTATCAACAACCAGACCTCAGCCTACAGACAGGACACGCTGGCCAAGGACTTCATGCCTTTACTCTTCAAGGGACAAATTAACAGGGTCACACTAGCACACTTCATGTTTCTTTCACCCCAATAAGCACTGTCATTGTATCTCAAAATAGATCTGAGGTGTCTGAAGACACTGTGTTTCCAGGCGGCCATCTGCATGTGAGCCATCTGTCAGCTTCTGTAGTCTTTACTTGTGTCCCAAAGAAACCAATTGCTTTATCTACTAATCCTTCAAAGGCCTTAAAATACTGTTGATCAAAACTAGGGAAAGATGATACTTATTGAATATAGCTCCCATCCTTATGCTGTAAAATAAAATGGAATATTGAAATTTTAATTAGCATACCAAGTTAAACAAGAATGTTAATCCTACAACATACATTTTTTCCTGCCAATTGACCTTTGTTTTAGTTAAAATTTAATCAGTGGTGTTGGCTGAATTAAAAAAAAAAAATTTTTTTTTTTTTTTGTCTTCATGAGTTTAGGTTGCTTGCTTATGACACAAATGTTCAAAAAGAGGTGATTGTTCACCCAAACAATGCTTTAATCTTACTCTTTTCTGAATCTAGCATTTAACCAAATTCAAGGGAATTTTGAAAATAGAAACACGGGAAGAATATTGCTCATTTTTGAGAGCTAGCATCTAGACTGATTCCTTTACTTACGGGCCCTGAGATTTCAGTAGGTTATTTGATTTAATATTTTTTTTAAAAAAAATCTATAACTTAAAACTAATGATACCATTTTCTTTAACTTTATTCTTAATTTTATTTTATGTTTATGGATGTTTTGCCTACATATATGTCTATGAACCACTTATATGCCTAATGCCCACAGAGATCATAAGAAGTGCTAGAATCCCCTAGAATGGGAGCTACAGAACAATTATATGGGTGCTGGGAATTGAACCCAGGTCCTTAGGAAGAGCAACCAGTGCTCTTAACCACTGAACCATCTCTCCAGCTCCTAATAATACTTTTTTAATAGCAAGGAATATTCTTCCAAAACATGAAATGAGCAAATTTATATTCCCCTGTCTTCCTCTCACCAGTCCATTCAATCCAGCTAGCCAATAGCCCACTCTTTTAGCAGATAGCTATTGCTAGCATGTGATAATTACTGGGTATAAGAAAACAAAACTAAAATAAGATTTCATAGAGTCTAAATTCTAGTATGGAACAAAAAGTAGTTCATAAAATTAGCCTGTATAGTTTGTCAGGTGATCACAGGAATCATGAGAAAAGTTAAATAGGCAGTTGGGGGCAGAGGAAGAATGGAATTTTGAATTAGATAGGCTGGGGAGGGAAGGACTCACAGAAGTGGAATTTGAGCAAAGACCTAAAGAATGCAAGGGATGGGAGTAGGTATGTAATCTCGTCTGGGGACCAAGGATTCAATCGAGCATGAAGCAGATGAACTATTTCTGAGGAGGAACATGCCTGGCATATTCAGGAATCCAGGAAGCCTGTGTGTCTGGACTTTTGGGAAAGGCCGGGAGACCAGAACAGGGAGACTGGGCAGGAACTGGTGGACGTCAGTTCTCAAGATATCAAAGGATCTTGGAGACCACTGGAAGGACTACGGCTTTACTCTGGATAAGAAAAATGCCCCCCTTAGCTTCATGTATCTGAATGTTTGCTCCCCAGAGGGTGAAACTGTTTGGGAAGGTTACAGAACCTGTAGGAGGTCAGCCTTGCTGAAGGAAGTATATCATTAGGGGTGGCTTTGAGACTGTATAGCTCAGCTCCACTCAGCCCTCCCCACCCCCACTTTCTTTCTCTTTCTTCATTTGTGAGTTGATGTAATTTGACTCCTCTGCTTCTTCTGCTGGTTGACCTCAGGCTCCTGCTGTCATGTCTTTCCAACCAGACGGATGGACAGTGTGCTTCCCTTCTGGAATTATAAGCTAAATAACCCCTCCTCTTCTAACTTGATTTTGGGCGTGGCATTTTATCACACCAATAGACTTACGAAACTGATACAGATGGGAACTGTGGAGAGCTTGGGGCAGAGGAGTGAAAGCAGACAGTGTGATTTAGGCATTGGTTTTCATGTCGAGAAGAGGCTATGCTGACGTGGGTAGGGAGTTGGATAAAAGTGATGGCAAAGATAACTTGGGAGGCCGTTACTCTGGTCCTGGCAGCCAGGCAGTGGGGAATAAAAATGCTGTTACAAATCAAGTGCTTGGCCAACTCTTTAGAAATAAGACATGAAATGAAAGGTGATAACTGGTCACACAAGAACAGCAGAGATATATCACTTACTAAATTGGTGGATGGGGCCAGAAGGAAGAGAAGACAGTTTGATGAGGGCAGATGTGGGATGGATGAATTGATAAGTGTGTGTGTCCCCATAAGGTATATTTTTATCCATAAGAGATGTGAGATATATATATTCATTAAACATAAAATTTTAATTCTTAAACAACTATACTTGATATTCCTTAATATATATATACTTGATATTTCTTACTATATATATACTTGATATTCCTTACTATATGTATACTTGATATTCCTTACTATATATACTTGATATTTCTTACTATATATATACTTTATATTCCTTAATATATATATATACACTTGATATTCCTTAACATATATATACTTGATATTCCTTAACATTTATATATATTCCTTAACATATATATATATACTTGATATTCTTTAATATATATACTTGATATTCATATATTATATATATATACGTATATGTATGTATACGTATATACATTCCTATTATATGTATGAGAACCCAACTAGGAGCCAGCCCACTCTGAGAGCTTGAAGGTGGGCAAAAGTTCTCAAGGGGTTTACTCTTCAGAGGAGATGGGCATGAAGAAGTTAGCCACACCAGGAACAGAGCATCCTAGATGTCAAGGCCACAATGAGGTTCCTACCCACAGCTTTTCCTTGGGCTAGATAGAAGCAGGCTGTCTGCGGTTCAAGCTTTTAGTACTTTTCTCAGCCTTCGGAGTAGGACCAATCAACATCACACCTTATCTGATGATAATCGCTTTCTTGATACCTTCAGAGATAAGACCAGAAGAGATTTTTATTGCCTTGCACATACTTACAAACGCACCCCTTGATGGGTAGATGATTATGTATCTCTTTGGGTAGATGATTATGTATCTCTTTGAAAAAAGTCTTCAAATCCTTCTACTGATTTCTCTCTGCTTCCTTATTTCTGATTTGATAACTATTTTGCTCCATGTTTTTGACCAAGGCTGGGGATCGTGCAGGTTACCACATGTCTTCGCCAGCATCTTTACACAGACAAACGGTATTGATGCTGTGCATAATGGCGCAGGGAGTTGGTAAGCGGTTTTCACCACAATCTCTTTCCTGAGATTGGGTTTCGGTGAAAGTAAGGAATGTCAAGTATAATTGTTTAGGAATTTAAATTTTTATGTTTAATGATTGTGTATAAGAATTAAAATAATTGTGGTGGTGTATGAAACTTTAAGCGTTTTTCTTTTCTAATATCGTCAATATTTAAAATATATTTAGGACTTAATATCATGATTTCATATCCTATTAAAATAATGGGACTCAACATTTAAAAATTAATACTTTGGTATTTAGGGTTTAGAGAAAATCTATGTACCCACTATCTATCTGTCTATCTATGTATCTATCATGTATCTATCGATCATCTATTGCTCTATTCTCTATCTATCTATCTATCATCTCTCCCCCTCCTTCTTTCCCTTTTCCCTTTCTTTTTTTGTACATTTCTCCCTCCTTCTCTCCCTCCCTCTGTTCATATTGCTTAGAAAGTAATTCTGCCCTTGTGTCAAAGGAACAAGAGGTGCCCACCGAACCGCGACTTAGTTATCATGCTTTTCCTACGACTGCAGATCAGAGAGAGGATCAGAGAAAGGGAAACTGACAGAATGAAAAGTCACCGATCAGCCAGGCAGTAATGGTGCACGCCTTTAATCCCAGCACTCGGGAGGCAGAGGCAGGCAGATTTCTGTGTTCGAGGCCAGCCTGGTCTACAGAGTGAATTCCAGGACAGCCAGGGCTACACAGAGAAACCCTGTCTCGGAAAACAAAAACAAAACAAAACAACAACAACAACAAGCTGCCATTCATCTCTATTTAGCACTGATGACACCCCTGTTGGCTGCACACAAAGAGCTGTGTTCTTCCGCCCAGGGCTATTCTGCAAGAACTGCTCTTCCCACTCTAATAGGAAGAAAACAAGCTCATGTGGTCAAGCCTCTTCACTGAAGCTGGGAGGGAACATTCTCTACCTCCAGCCTGTGAACTATATAAACATGATCCCAGTAACTAAGATAACAAGATGGCCCCTAAGCCGAGACAAGAAGTGGGAAGGAGGAGGAGTAGAGAATTGAACCTAACTGTGAAAAAAGATCAAAGATCACAGTTCCTGGGTATGGCACCAAACTGACATCAAATTCTGTTTTGGGGATGTGAAGATGTTATCTATGAACTTCAGGATAGGCAATACTTTCTTGCTAAACTTTCCAGAAAATGGAAATTGCGTGATTGAATTTGTTTGCTGTATTTTACTAGAAACTGGGAATTAATTATTTGGTTCAGGAACAGAAATACACTTAACGCAGGAGGGCTACTCCCTTAACCTTCTGCTGAACTCTCATGGGTTAATAGTTTTTCACTTTTTGGATAGCTTTTTGATATTTAATTTGATGGAAGGCAGCAGACACCCTTACTAGGATGAAACATTGTGGTCAACCTTGGTATGAAAAACTTTCAACAAAGTCTAACTAGAAAGAGGCTTCATAAACTTCATTAATTAATTTTATTTTTCTTTTATCAAAATTTCCCCATTTTTGTATTACTAGGACTTTCATATGTATTTTTAACATCAATGCCTGCTTGTGTTCAAACCTTATTTGAATGGACTGGGCCACAGTCTTTCACATTGATGTTTAACTTCCTTAACTTTGCACCTATGGCTACTATATATTAAAAACGAGAGTCATTAACAAACACGAAGTCATACACACGAAAGGAAGCTGACTGTCCCCTTGTCCCTCTAGGCTCTCCAGTCTGCACCTCTTGTCCTGTAGACATCTTTACCGGTCCTAACCTGACTTGGGATGACTTTGATATTCTCAGAGCCTGTCAGGAAAGCATCCTAATACTCCTATCACAAAGAGATATTTAGCTCAAACACAGGCACTCTTAGAATCCACTTCTGAATCAGAAGAGGGAATTTCGAATGAGTCATATTAGACTATTTTCAAACTGAGATTAATGAACACATACTTAATAATAAGGCAGAAATATTCTAAAGACGCTGTTGAACTGCAAACAGGCAGGAAATACACGTATTTCCCTCCCTTCTCAGTCACCTATCCAAACCCCTCCAGGAACCCGGTCCTGCCAGCTCGGAAAAGCATCTTTCATCATCAGAACTTTTATGTTCCTGGGATATAAGAATACAAAAGGAGAATCTCTTTAGATTTCCCGACCCCTTTTGACAGAGCCCTGCATCGACTCTCACGTCTCATGACTTTGAAGTCACACATATCTCACTGTGGGCAACACAGGCTATTTCTTGTAAACTGTATTAGGCGCTTGATGTCAGAGTTTGAGGAAAAAGCTCCTCTGAGTGGCAAATGTTCTGAAATATTAGCTGGGCCGTCAGGTGACACAGGTTCTTGAGGTCGGAGCTTGAATCAGTAGATGGCAACTTTCACCATTGGGGAGCATGTGGATTCAACTTCACTACGCAACTCTTGGCACTGCAGCCACTTGAAAAAGAAACGGCTTTCACTAAGGTGTTCAAGCAAAGGCTGTTACATACTTCTCAGATCCCTGGTAGAGCAAGACACTTAGCTATACAACCATTGATTCCTAAGGCTGGTGTGCTCAGAATGCTCAGAAGGAATAACTATAATTTCTTAGTGTTGTTGCAAACATCCAGATTCGGACTGGAAGGATCTTGTCCATTCAGCTTCCACTTTTGAAGCACCTCCATGCATTTTTGGTTTTGATCAGGCCATACTTATTCAATAGAGCATTGGAGCTACGCAGGAAGGAAGAATAACTAAGCAGAATGGTCGGTCTGGTCATGAGCCTGACAGCTCACCTCCTTTCAAGGTACACGCATCTTGTAATGTGGGTGTTAAGACCCAAAGTTGCCAGATATGCAGACGTTCCAAGGGAGGCAGGAAATCTGATTTTTACCTGTGAAAACTCTTGCTATTTTAAAAAGGCTGGCGGCCAACATTTTAAAATGTTGGCAACAGTAAAAAATTAAGAATGGGGAAAGTCAAATAAAACTTGCCTGTGAGTCAGATTTGGCCCCCAGGCCACCCTTTGGTGACATCTGGAACAAGCGAAGAGACAATAAAACTAATGAATAAATAACTACCCTAGTCCCAGATGAGAGCAGCAGTGAGATTGCCTGACTTTAGAGCCATGGATAGGTAACTTGGTCATTTCTGTGTGCTTGTGTCTTCATCATGGTGCTACCTCCATTGTTTGTAGTCACAGCTTAGAGGCCATGCAGTGTGTGGAGATAGCCTGGCTATACACAGCCTTTGGGGACCTTCTTTTACCAACAGTGTCCCACTTTGGGCATATGGTGGAGTGGTAAGTTAGAGAGAACTGAGCCATCTCCCAGTGAAACCATATGATGTGTCTGAGTTATGGGTTCTGATCTAAAAATAGGGAAACTGATACTTCATAAATTGACTGTGTGCTTCGGTGGGCCAGGATTTACCACAAAGCTAGAACATGAGGAAGTTACTCCTCTAAATCTTTCTCCATGCTTTCTGCTCTTCTATGTAAGATGATTTCTTTTGTTAATGACTTTGAAAAATAATGTAAGTTTACTTAGGGAAATAAACAAGCAAACCAAACAAGAATCAATACACCCAAATGTCCTCAACCCTCAGTGTAAAGAGGCCGTGGAAGGTAATCAATTCTCCAGAAGGTGGGAAGCTAGCAAGGACTTGTGATGTTTATGTGTCAGGAACTCTGTGGCCTCAGCTGCTTCTTGCAGGGGCCACGTGCCTTGCTTACTTAAGTGCACTTGAAATCCCTGGTGAATGCTTATCCAATAGAAAGGCAAGTGGCTGAGACACTGCTCATGGTTCATTACCCTTCAGGGATTCAACCCAAGTGCCCCAGAAGAAAACATCTGCAAGTATTTGTCCTTTACACCTTGTCTTAGAAAACAACAAAAAAAAAAACCCTTAGTTTTTCAAGGGAAAGCTAGAAACAGCATTTAATTGGTTTGGGTTATACTTGCTTACATAATTCTCCACTTGAGGGTAGACAAAATGGCTTATGGAGGAAAGGTCTCACCACCAAACCTGATGGCCTGAGCCTGATACATGACGCATGGTGCTCACGGTGTTAGATAGAATGCTAACGCCTGGTGATGGAGAATTGGCTCCTGAGACCTGTCCTCTGACTGCCAGAGGTGTCCTTTAGTATGCATATAACCATGTTATATGCAAAAATAAATTGATAAGCCATAGAAAGAAAAATCACTTAACATATACTCCTCTCACTGTCCTGCCCATTCTTTGAAAGAAATTAAAATCTAATAGTGCTTCTAGAAGGTGATGTTAACCATTGTAGAATCCGGCTTGTTCTAACTGCATCCAGAGAGAAATGAACAGAGCAGTACAGTTGTGTAGAAATCACTTCATTTACAAGTTGATAAGATATTCCAGGGTGAGAAGAAGTCAGTAATTTTACTCTTACTAGCAAATAAGTCTCACACACACACACACACACACACACACACACACACACACACACTGAAGACGTGGCTGTGCTCCATTTCACAGCATACACTCTAAAACAGATATGGATTAAGCATAAATTACTGTTCCCCAGCAAAAATGAGCAAATCAATCTATTGCTGATAGACATGTAAATGTTCTCCAGGGTTCGTTTGTCTTTATAAATGCAGGATAGAGTGTTGTTGTATGTGTAATTGATGACGTATGTACCCATCTATGTTGGCTATATGCGTAGTAGGCAGCTACTGGTACTGGGCATATTAATATCAACTCTAGTAGATGCTGCCACACTGAGTTCTGAAGTGATGAGAATACTTATGCTTTAAGTAATAAACATGAAAAGACATGCTGAGTCACATATTGGCTAATAATGGTCACATGTTTGTTAATTCTTGATGCATGTAAGCTACTCTAATGGGTTTATGATGATAATATGTTCTGCTTAATAATTTAGACATGATTATCAATGAAAGGGCATTGTAGCACATGCTTGTTAGATACTTCATGTCTTCTCTTGTAAAGTACCAGATAGAAAGCTTCTGTGTTCAGCTTAATGTTTGTCTTTAAGTAAAACATGTGGAGACTCAAAGATACTGAGGCTGTATCAAGAGGCTTGGGAAGAGACTGGACTGTGGCGATTTGTGCTTGTGCATGGGCTTGGGGTCATTATTTAAAACAATGAGTTTTCTTATTATTTAACACCTCTGGTTCTGAGGATATTATAAGGCAGTAGATGGCCAGATGTCAGCATGTCAACAGTGGAGTTCTTATCCACCAGAACTCTGACTCAATAAGTGTTTATTCATTATAGGTCAGTAAGTTTGTGCCATTAAAAGATATAAATACAATATTTGTATCTACATAGTTTTGTGATATTTTCTGTTGGATTTCTCTGTCTTCTATACACACATGTATATAACCATTCTATATATTAAATATACTTTATATATAATCTTTTCCATTCTGAGTGTGTTCTTCATTTTCTTACCCTAATGACATTTTTGTTTGCTTGTTGGTATTTGGTTGGTTTTTGTTGTTGTTTGTTTGTTTTGCTTGTTTGTTTTGGTCCTGGGGCTCAACTCAGTACCTAGTCCATGCTGGTACCTGTTATGTAAAATACTGTACTGCTAAGTTACATTCTGAGCCCCTTTAATAGCATATTTTGATGAACAATTATTAAATTTAAACTTGTCAAATTTATTACTTTTCATTTCTAAGATTAATGACTTTTTGGTTCCATATAATGAAATAATTGGTTATTCAAAGTTTGTTTATATATATATATATAATAGATATATTCTATTTTTATTAAAATTTTTCTTAATTTTAATATTTAGAGCTGAAATTGTTTTTGTGTTTTGTAGGATTTTTTTATTTTAAATTCACAATTTAATGTGAATTAATTGACCCAGCACAATTTTTTGAGAGAATATATTTTTCCTTGAAGACAATACTTCAAAACCCAGTCACCCGAATCCACTTACTAAATGTGGTCTACTTCCTAGATCTGTGTTTAAAGAACCCTACAATTTTCTTTTGCTGTTTTTAAGTCTTGCAGTGTCCACTTTCTTCAAGAGTGCCTGAATATTGAAGACGCTTTAGATTCTTATATATAGTTGAAAATTTGTCTTAGATATAAAACCTGAAAAGACTGTTCATTTGAACAACATGCAGGTATTTTGTTTGTAAATGGATTGACTTTGTAGATTAATTTTAAGAAAATTGACAAAGATTTGACTTTAAGAAAATTGACAAAATAACTATGTTCACTTATACTTTATCATTTTTGAGACAGTGTCTTACTGTGTAGCCCTGGGTGTCCATCTGGCCTATGTTGATTCTAGAAACTACATAAATGAGAAATATCTAGGTTTACATATATATATATACATATATATATACATATATATACATATATATACATATACATATATATACATATACATATATATATACATATACATATATATGTATATATATATTAGCTGTGATTACGTAGTATTATTTACAAATTGAGTGTCATTTATACTTTTATTAGATATAATTCTAGGCACCTGATATATTTCGGTTTGATATAATATTTCCATAATGTTTCTGTTTCACTTGTTTGCTGCTCTTCATAGATTAGGTCGAAGGTACAAGCAATGGCTAAAGTTTATGTGACCTATTTCAGACAAGAGTTCTTGCTTTAGGGACAGCTAGCATTCTTACTCTGGAGAGATGGGAATCTACAGAAACATGAGCACATTAATGGGGAATTTTCAATATAAAGTTTTTTTGGAATTCTAATTTTTGATTTTTAGTTAATTAGTTATTTAGACCTTGTATATATACAATCATATGTCTTTAGTTGATAGAGTTTTGTATGTTTTTAATTTATGTTTTTGTTTGTTTTTGAGATTAGAATTTAATTGTGACATTTCTATTCTTTTATACATTTTAATCTGTCTTTGCGTTTCCCTTTGGTCTAGTATCTTTTTTGAGGAATATTCTCATTTACGTCATCTGTCATATTACCAACAAGGTTCTGAACTGATGATGGATAGGAACAGGGAGCCAGTGAAGGCTTGAGAGCTGCATGAGTCTGTGTTACTCCCACAGATGTTCAGAGTTGAGAGGCCACAGCCCTTGTGGCCTACTGTGGTATTTGGAGCAAATTTTGCTTTGGTTTAAACAATTTCCCTGTCTTTCTTCTCGGAGACTGTTTTCCTCCATAGCCAGAATGGAGGTGACAGTGAACTGAGGGCAGAGACATGCTGCTTAGTGATTGTTTCCCTCAGCTATGCTATCCTTAACAAAAATTGCTGTCACAAAAATGCAGACATTGTTCCCATTAAGGAATTATTTAGGGATTATCTTAGTCTAGTTTTTTTAACTTTTATTTATTTTTATTTTATATGTATTGGTGTTTCACCTGCACGTATGTCTATGTGAAGGTTTCAGATCCTCTAGAACTGGAGTTACAGACAGCTGTGAGCTACCATGTGGGTGCTGGGAATTGAACCTGGGTCCTCTGGAAGAACATCCAGTGCTCTTAACTGCTAAGCCATCTCTCCAGGTCTTTTTGTTGTTGTTGTTTTAATACTAAGTAGCATGAGGTACCTTGTGCACATCACAGCTTTGATGGCACTAGTGTCCTGATGTAGACTATGAGCTGTATCTCAGCGTGGAGGAGAAAAAAGTGCAAAGGAAAGTGTCTAGATGCGTCAGGTCAGGAGCCTCTTTTGAGAGCAAACCTAGCCATATGATGCTAACCTATTCCTGTGAGACAGGTATCAGTTCCTTTGAGTGTGGTGCCCTCAGGATCTAATTACCTGCCACTAGGTTGCATTCTACTTCAAGAACATTACAGTGGCAACAACGTTTCCAGCCCAAAATCATTGAGGGACACAGCAAAGCAGGGATCCAAATTCCACCAAAAAGGGAACAATGTACTTTCCTGCTTCTTAACTGATTGAATTAAATTTTGGCTGAAAAGCAGATGTTATAAACACTGTACTAGTGGACATCTCTCTTCTAAAGAATTCAATAGGCCAGTTAGCTCCCGTAGGTCATCCTGACTGTACTAGAAACTATGTATAAGTCTTAAATAATGTGCTATGGAGTTACTTTAGTTCCTCTCTTAAGAGTAAATACCATGCCTTGGATCTCTACCAAAAGTCCTATGTGGTCAACCAAGACGTTTCCCCTTGGCTGGCCAGGACCCACGCATCTTCTAGGTTTTTCTCAGGAACTGTGATTTTAGGATTGCCCAAAACTGCATGTCACCCACCTTGTATGGTTTCCTGTAATGTACATACATCATGACGTTCAAACAAAGACACAGACCATACCTCTAATGTATCTAGTTCTAACCCATGTACCTCTGTATCAGTCAGGATTTCTTTTGTGTGAAGAGACACCATGACGATGGCAACCCTTATAAAGGAAAACATTTCATTTAATTTCTTACAGATTCAGAGGTGTAGTCCATTGTTGCCATGGTGGGACATGGTAGCACGCAGGCAGACATGGTGTTGGGGAAGGAGCTGAGAGTTCTGCATCTTAATCCGCAGGCAGCAGGAGACTGAGTCACACCAGGCATAGCTTGAGCGTATGAGACCTCAAAGCCTGCTAACCCAGTAATACACTTTCTCCAACAAGGCCACACCTCCTCCAACAAGGCCACACCTCCTCCAATAAGGCCACACCTCCTATTAGTGCCTATGGCCCAAGTATTTAGACACATGAGTGTACGGGGCTATTCCTATTCAAACCACCACCACAACATTTTCTTCTCTTATGCTTGCCTCTGTAAATCCCTTCAAATCAGCAGTTCCAAACCCCCCTTCAGGTCAATGGGAGCGTCACATTAGCTTGTTTTCTTTCTTTCAAGAGCACAGTCTGAGGCTTCCTGCTGTCCAGCATCTGCTTGCAATCACTTCAGATGTTTTTTCCCATTTCCCAGTTGTTTGTGGAGAGAGGCCAGGGTGCAGGGTGAATGAGGTCGGTTCCTCTTGTCAAGGGAAGAAGCAGAAGCATTACTCAGCACCATGAAACTCAACTAAGAATTGAGGTTTTCCTTGAATTGGGCAAGGAAGCTTCTGTAGTTTTCTCAAAGAATACCTGGAGCATGCTAGCTGTATTCCCAACACAACACATACATACATCAACATAGTGTAAGTTGACCAACACAGCACATACGTACATCAACTTAGTGTAAGTTAACTTACGGGTCAAATTCACAAGAGTGATTCTTTGCCTCTGAATCTTAAAGATACAGGAATTGGATTCTTTCTCCTCTGAATGATGGCCATTCTCCCTAACCCTCAACAAAAAAATACATAAGGGAGCAGATATTGATTGAACTCACTAAGTAGCCTTCCAAGAAAACTATCAAAGAATTGACAGAGACAGAACCATGTTAAAAATACACATGTACAGCCCAGGGAACAGATGGAATAAATAGCAGAGGATTTTAGAAAGCAGTTTGAAATCCATGGTGAATGTTTTCCTTATGCTTCAGAATTGCCAATCATACCCTCTAAACCATAGTAATACTGAACTTAAAATAAAATTTGGTTTGTATATCTTTACTGCCTGATATGACACACTGAAGTTAACATGGTATTTGCGAAAAACAAACAAACAGACAAACATTCTATTAAATAAATTGAATTAGTCATCCAGACAGCTTTTACCTATTTCCTGAAGCACTGAAGGAGAGTCACAGTGCTGAGATAGAAAATGATAGACTGAGTTTGACCAGTGAAGGCCTGTCACCACACACAGTTCATAACCGCTCAGCATTATCATGAGCACAATGTCAGTGTGCAATGACTTCTATTGGCTATGTGATCTTGGCTTTCTAGCTGATATTTCATATATTAATGACTTTCTAGCTTAGTGTTTTGGGGTGTGTGTGTGTGTGTGTGTGTGTGTGTGTATGTGTGTATTCATGATTATGTGCAGACATATGAACCTAGTGTGTGGTGCTTGGGGGGTCAGAGGTGTTTTTATTAATTGCTCTTCATCTTATTTTTGTGAGATGGGGTTTCTCATTTAAACTGGAACTCATGGATTTAGTTAGACTGGTTATCCAGCAAGCCCTTGGGTCCTCCGATCTCTGCCTCCCCAGCTCTGGGATTATGGGCATATGCCACTGTTCCTGATTTTTTATATGTATGAGGGACATCAAATTAAGGTCCCTATGCTTGAGCAGCAGATGTTTTACAGACTAAGCCATCCTTCCAAGTTTTTTCTCTTCTTTTTTATATCAAGGAGTAAAGGCCCCTTCTAAGTTATTGAAGATGCGTCACACAGAGCAGTCTCTATGCTCACTTTCTGAACTCTGCCCACTGAGCCTCAGGGGCTCGTCTTTCTCTGCTAAGGTCCAACTTCTCCTATATTCTTGCATTTCTAACATTTCTAGTCTTTTATCTCCTTCCCTTCCTGAGGAATCCAGAACTCAGATATTGCTGTTGCCATGAGCTTCATCTTGGCTTTGTAATCCTTGAAGGTTTTCAAGTTTCTTTCTTCTTTTAGCCTTTTCTTTGTGGTATGGATTCTTGGACAGTGGCCTTACACAGACTTGTACTCGAATGGTTAGACCCCTCTTTCCTTAGTCCTTAGTGTACCGTCAGATTTTTCTGTTTCATTTTTGTTTTTGTACATGATCTTAGGGTAGCCATGAGCTCACAATGTAGCTCGAGCTAGCTCCACACTTGTGATTTTCCTGCCCCTACTTTCTGAGTGCTGAGATTACAGGTGTATGATATGAAATCATTCTGAAGAGTTAATTATGATACCAAGACAAGGAAACAACTCAAGTTTTTATTGTCAAAATAGTGAAATCAATTGGTAGGAAAAGGTGCGTGTGCGTGTGCGTGTGCGCTTACATTTGCACAGGTGATGATACCTGTGTATATGTGTATGCTTCCATCTTTGCCACAGAAGGGGATCCTGTCATTAACAATGACACTGACTAATTTATAGGACACAATTGTAAAAGAACTAGCCTAGATACAGAAAGGCATCTACCGTAAATTATGCTTTAAGGGAAGAATATTTTTAAGTTGAATACATAGAAGCAGAGAATAAAAACAGCAGTTTCTGTGGCAGAGGAAGCAGGCAAATGGGTGGAGATGATCAAAGAGAACAAAGTTGCACAGGGGATTGCTACATGTGCAAAGGTAGTGAGTAATAGAAGGGTTACAGAGACAATATCAAATCCTCAGGTTCTATACTGGTACTTTGCCAAAGGAATAGATTCTAGGTACTGTACAAATACAGACACATTTACAGACACATGCACACACACACACACAGATACACACACATGCATGCACATGCATATGCAGACACAGAACAGACACACACCTACACACATACACATTCACACACACATTCATACACACATACACACACAAACACATACACATAGACATACATATACACATACACACACACTCACACACATACATACACACATATACACACACTCACACACACACATATACACACATATACACATATGCACATACACAATACACCCAGACACACATATACACTCACAGACATATACTCACACACATACATACACACATACATAATACACACAGACACACAATACACTCTCTCAAATACACACTCACACACATGTGCACACACACACAGCATTTGCTTCACTGTAGACATCAAGATGAATAAACAGAAACTGCCTCAATTTCTTGTTTGCCTAGTTAAAAAAAATTCTCCATATTATCTTTCCTTTCTGGGTTTCTGAAAATCAAGACCTTTCTTTGTTTCTAAGGTGAAACCTTTCACACAGTCCTAAGACTTCACAATTTTTTTAAACTCAGTTACCATATCAAGATGTGCCTTTTAACCAAGTTACTATATCAAGATGTAACTCTCTGTATCTTTGCTTCTTGGAGGAAGCCAACCTTACTTCCTGCTCTCTCTCTCCTCAGTCAGCCTCTTCCTGGGATCCCAGCAGGAACCTCAGAACCCATGCTTGACCTTCTCTCTCTTATGTTGCTTCAGATCACTTTATTTTTAGATTTTTTCCCTCCTAGTGTTTAATGTTTGAATATTCTGCAACCTCATTAAGGAGTCAGTGACAGACCTGCTGGGCCCTGGGAGAGTAGCCAGGGCCACGAAGACCAAGGAAGCCGGTCACAGACATGATGCGCATGTCAGTTGGAGTTATAGATTCTTTCCCAGTCTAGAAGCATGCACAGCAATGCAACAAGGGTCATAGCTGGAGCAGGTGATTTACAGTGAGAAGACTTGACAACAGCCAAGGCAGATAGAATTGAGCAGGGAACGTGGGACTGTGGAGGAGACTGAATAATGTATTGTTTACTTGGTAGAGTCATGATTCAGGAATAGGTCAGTCTTGTTCTTAGGCCATGGGTGCTTCAGCCTCTGTACATTTTTAAGCCTCTCCACAGGCAAGGCAGTGCTAACCCTCCTTTACATTTTCTGAAGGGAATTCCATGTGTCCAGATATAAGGTTTTGAGTCCTGATATTTTCCGTTCTTGCAAGTGGTAGAACACCACAGTTTCAGGAATTCCTAGCACTGTCTAATCTGCACCCCAGATTTGGCTTGCATGCTCTGAAGGAGGGCCTGAGTGTTCTTTTCTTTATCTTTTTGGATATTTACTTTATTAAATTTCAAATGTTTTCCCCTTTCCAGGTCTCACCTTTGGAAACCCCCTATCCCATCCCCCCTCCCTGCCTCTATGAGGGTGCTCCCCCACCCACCCACCCACTCTCGTCTTCCCTCCTTGGCATTCTCCTCTACTGGGGGATCTAACACTCTCAGGCCCAAGGGCCTCTCCTCCCCCTGACGGCTAACAAGATCCTCCTCTGCCGCATGTGTGGCCAGGACCATGGGTCCCTCCATGTGTATTCTTTGGTTGGTGGATCAGTCTCTGGGAGCTCCAGGGGGTCAGGCCAGTTGCCACTGTTGCTGCCTCCCTAGGGATGCAAACTTCCTCAGCTCCTTCAGTCCTTTCTCCAAGTCCTCCATCTGGGACCTCACACTCCGCCCTACTGTTGCTGTGAAGTGATTCTTGGGTATTTCGAACTTTTGGGCTAATAACCACCTAACAGTGAGTACATAGAAAAAAGACAGCATCTTCAACAAATGGCACTGGTTCAACTGGTGCTCTACATGTAGAAGACTGTGAATTGGATCCATTCCTATCTCCCTGTACAAAGCTCAAGTCCAAGTGGATCAAGGACCTCCGCATAAAACCAGATACACTGAATCTAATAGAAGAGAAAGTGGGGAAAAGTCTCGAACACATGGGCACAGGGGAAAAGCCCTTTCTTTTTAATGCATTGAAGTACTTTCCATGGTATCATGCTGTTTCCTGGTTCACAGCAGTGGCCTTGAGTTCCTCATTCAGGTGAAGCAGATGTTCACAGCTCTGACATCCATAACATGGATATGCCACCGACTCACTCCGATTGTGGATTTGGGAATGTGTACGATATTGATTATTGGAAAGAAATGTTATTCTCAAGCCCAGCACCAGACGTATGTCCATTGTTGAGCATTCAATCTTGGCGTCACTTTGTTTCCTTAGAACCCTTACCTTTCTTCTCTGTACAGCCATGCTAAATGAATATATCTAGGGGAAACTGCTCTACTGCCCTGGGTTGCCCACTGGTCCCATTGGATTATTTTATGTGCTTGTATTAATTATAGTCATTGCTGGTAATGCTCTAGGGCCTCCTGTTCCCTTTCCCCTTTCCGTCGCCTTGTATTAATTTGATTACCCAAGGCGACTTTGTTGAGAGTACCATATACAATAAGGTGTATTATTAGCAGTAGTTTCGAAAATCATTTGCAAGTAAATTGCTATGCCGATGCCCGTAATCATGTTGATACCTCTATTCTTCGTAAAAAAAAAAAAAAAAAATCCTTTTTATTTCTTCAGAAATAAGTCACAGTCCCAAGAACCTTTGCACTAAACTAAAATATGAACCAGTATGCATCATAATGGAGCCCCCTCCAGATAATAACATTCTTCACCCTCTAAGGGGACTGCACACTTAACCACCATAAGAAAAGGACCCAAGCTTTGCCTCAGACGCGTGTTGCAGCCTTTCTGCTGAAGCATTGCTTCTTTCCAGGGACCCAAGGCTTGCCTTTGAATTAGGAAGGACAGTTTCAAGGACATTCCCTTGTCCCTCTGTGTCCTACCAGCTGTGTGTGGAGCCATGCAGTTCTGGCTTCTGCCTTCATTTGTTCACTTTGACTCGTTTAGGCCTTTTGAAAACATCTCAATCCTTTGTGCACAGCCCTTTCCTAAGACCTTCACTCTCTTACGCACACGATGGTTTCAGAGCACTTTAAAGAGAGCTCTTTTCCTTTCTGTCATTTTCTAGGACCGGGTTTGAGAGTCAGCACAGGAAGCATTTCAGGGGTGATAGCCTGTAAAGCTGGGCTGGGTGGATTACCTGAGCTTTATCCTGCTCTTTGAATTGGCTCACTGTGAACCACTGGAGGCATGGGGCAGAAAACTTTTCTCCCCAACCATGACTATCACTAAACAAAAATCAGGAGAATTTTGATTTGTCTCACGATGCATATCAACCAGCTTGTGCCTGTTGGGAACCTATATTGACACCTGCTAATGATTAGCTCTCTCCTTAAACTGGTTTCATAGAAAGGTGATTTATGTGCAAGCAGAATATCTCCTTTTTTACTGAAGTTCAATTTTAATAATTATAACATGGGGTTATTCTTATTTTATTTAGTTTTTTATTGATTCTTTGTGTTTCACATTATGCACCCTAGTCCAATTCATCTCCCTGTCTCTTCAGATCTACCTTTTGCCCTTGCAACCTCCTGCCAAAAATAAAACACACACACACACACACACACACCACCACCACCACCACCACCACCACCACCACCAACAACAACAACAACAACAACAACAAAAACAAAGCATATATAACATCTCATTGTGGCCGCTGTAGTATGTCACACAGTATATCCCTCTGTCCACACATCTTTACTTGCAAATGTTCATCACAATGAGCCATTGGTCTAGTTCTAGATTTTTGCCTTCTGTGACACCATCCATACTGGATCCTCACTGGGACGCCTCCCAGTTCTCCTGCTGTTGCCCTGTGTCATGGAGATCCTATAGCTTAGGATCAGCAAGACTGGAACTTTCATGTGTCCCACCCATTCACAGTTATATAGATTTTGGGGTGGGCCAATTCAGAGCTCTGGAACTGGGCCTGGGTGGTAGCTGGTCAGCCCGTTGGTTCTCCACAGGGTTAATTCTTAAGAGTATAAAATTGGTGGCCTTAGGAGATCAGTTGTGTTAAGCATTCCTTATCTAATACCAATCTTGTCCATAATCTCAAAAAAGAGCCCTAACTGCTTAGGGCTTCCCTTTTACCCCCCCCCCAAGGCTTTCTCCCCCACCCCCACCCCCAATCCCCAATTATTCTCCTGTCTTCAGGTTGGAGTTTAAAGTGGTGGAAAGAAAAAAACAAGAAAGCAAACATTATTCAAACCAACAATATCTTTTTGCTTTTCTTTTGTCAAGACACTACTTTCTAGGCAGTAAGAGATTGTTTCCTACTTTTATGGGTGAAAAGTTATTTATGTATGTATGTCTATAGGAATATATTTATTTATTCTGAGACAGGGTTTCTCTGCATAGTCCTGAAAAACGAACTATTGTAAAGGAAAGTGAGTTCATTATTAGGTGCCTTCTCAGTGCTACTGCTGCATAGATTGGTACAGAGAAAAGTGGAACAATAAAATCAGTATTTCAAGTGTGGTGTGGCTGTTTACTCACTCTCCTCAAGTTCATACAAATATATATATATGACTTTATATATAGCATACAGCTTACCATCCACATTTTCAATAAATAAATACATACAAAGTTGAATTAAATTAACTTTGGCTAAATTGTTGTTAGTTTATTCGGTTGATAATTATGTGTTGAAATATTATTTGTGCAATAATTAACATAATTAACTGATCAATATTGACTGAATTAATTAAACTTTCTTAGGGCTGCACCATTTATAACTGGTAAAACGGAGAATAAAACTTTATTTTTTTAGTTTTTGTGGCAGAGGAGTTAGGAAAGATTCGCTTATTTTAAGTGAGCTATTGGATAGTTTTGTGTAGGAGAATTGTGTACATTATTTACCTTCTTCTCTCTCCTCCTCCCTCCAACTTCTTCCATGCAGCCCCTCCTCCCTCACAAACTCATTACCTCTTTTTAAAAATTATTATTGTTATTTTATATACGTATATATGTACATGTATAATAGTATACATACATCTATAAATACATACATATATATATATGCATACATGTATGCACATGTGCGCGTGCACACGCACACACACATACACACACACACACACACATATATATATATATATATATATATATATATATATATATATCCTTCTGAGTTCAATTAGGATTGCTTGTGTGTTTCTATGTATTTTCAGACCTGACTACTTGTTATTTAATAACCAATTAGGAGCTCATACCTGGAGAATACTGTTTCTTCCTCTCAGTTGTCTCAGTCTAAGGGTGTGGCCTTCTGAGATTTCTCTTCATTCCCATTGGCAGTGAACTGGTATTGTCATTTTCCAGGTCTTGTTTAGGTGGCCATTGTTAAGATTTCATGGGTGTATCTTCCTGTCATATACAGAAGATGCTACCAAGCAGCAGGCGTCTTGGTCCTTTGATCTTAGTACCGTTTGTCTCTTCTTCTTGATGCTCATCTTTCTGTCCTTTTCCTGTGAGTCTTCAGTGTAGAGCTTGTGTTGTAGATATATCAACTCTGTATTTTGACTAGTTGTACCTTTCTTTAAGGATCATCATCTGCCTTAAAGAGATACTTTTTGGTAAAGGGTGAGAGCAGTACTTATCTGTAGGTATAAAGCAAGTATTTATAATGTGTTTAGGAATTATGCTTGTTTAGGAAAGTTGCATTTGTCAGTTCTTCTCTAGAGTCCTGGGCCTCACAAGCCATGGGTAGGAAGCTAAATTCATGCCAGGCATGAACTAATTCCTATTGAGAGGACCTTAACTCCAACTAGATGGTTGTTGGTTACTCTCAGGGTATAAGAGCCATTCGTGCACCTGGAGGGATATTTTGCCATTCTGGTTATTGTTGTAATGTGTAGTTTTACAGCTGGATAGAACTATTAATTACTCTCTTGGCATCTTGCATGGCTCCATCTAGCACTGTGGGAGCCAGTCCTCATGGAGGAGGCTTCCAAGTCAGTTCTAGATTGGGAGACACCCAAGGACAACATCAATAGGATATATTGATCTGTGGGTATCTTGGACTCCTCAATAACTAGAAATAGTATTTTTGTCAGATTGTTTATTGTCTTTGGGATGCGCTTTGTTACCCTAAGTGGCATAACTTATTTCATCGCACACACTAAATATAAATATATAATTTTAGACGAACATAAAATAATATACGGAAAAAACTTTAAAGCTCAACTTTCTATTAGTAACTTCACAAGTTATTTTAGAATATGGGTCCAAGTGGCTACTTGTTATCTAATAATTTTATTACTAAATTTTTCTTTAGGCTAGTTATTTCATACTTTCTTATGGAAAACATGGATGAGCAATTATAATTCCAGATGACAATCAAAAGCTTTTCATGCACTCCTGTACTGAAAGCATAACTGTGCACATGCCCAAACCCTATGAGTTAGGGTATCTTTTGATATCTAGTAACAAATATTGACATGGTGACATGGTATGTTGGAGCTGTATGGGAAGGTGCTGATTATGGCAGCTTTGGCTAACAGAATCCTTCAGTTTAAGGAAGTTATTACAGTCAGTGAGGCTAGATTAATCTAGGGCATTTACTGAGGTCATTGGCTTGCTTCAGAGGTACAATATGCCAGGTAAACCCTATTGCATTTCACCCATGAACCATGATGTTGACCTCATTCCAGAAGTCAGATGTTCTGGTACTTTTCTACTGTTGTGATGACATATCATACCCAAGGCAACTTAAGAAGAGTTTATTGGGAACTTGCTTAAAATTTCAGAGGACAAGCCCATGCCCAGCATAGCAGTGAGCATGGCAACCGGCAGGCACTGGAAATGGAGTTGTCAGCTTAGAGACAACAACCACAAGGCAGACAGAGGTGAGTAAAGGGAGAGTCACTTGGAATGGCATGGACTTTTTACAACTTCAAAGCCCATCCCAGGTGACATACCTCCTCCAACAAGGCCACGCCTCCCAATCCTTCCTAAACAGTTCCACAGACTGCAGAACAAGCATTCAAATGTATGAGTCTCATGCAGACAACCACAACAGGCAATATTAGCAAGGGGCTGGATTAAGCTGCTGCCTTTTCCTCTAGGACTTTTGCTCCTCATGGTTCCAGGGTCCCACCAAGCCTGTGCTTGCTCCCTAATGGAAATGTTCATGTATGAGCTCCAAGACACTAGAAGAGCTCCAAGAAGCAAAAGAAAAATGTTCACCCAGTGCTGCTATCAGTCATCTGTATCTTCTTCAACTCATCCACATTTTCCAGGACTATATTCACGACATAGTTTCTTCTGTCTTGAAAAATAGGAAAATATTTTTCCTCCTTAACAAGATTTTAAACTGTAGTGAACAGACTAATTTATGTATTGATTTTTTTGAGTGGCCTTTGTCCTAGGGACACAAAAAATGCTGATATTTGTAGAACAGTTAATGTCATGTCAGGTGAGAGTAGCTTTAGTTGTATTGTCTTCCTGAGTAAGGGTAACTGTAGCCCTTAGATATAAACTCTATTAGTATGTTATTTTAAAGATGGCAATCTGAGACTTAGCAATGCTATATAACTTTCCTCAGGCTATTTCATTAAAAAGTGGTGAGCCTAGAATTTTGACTCCAATTCTGCTTTAGTTACCATCTCTTATGTTTGCTGTTGAAACCCCAAGGTCAGGCTCAAGTGCTGCTCCTGGAAATGAAGGAATCTTGTTAAAGAAAGCATGTGGTTGAGGATCAGGTAGAGTGTGGGTATTATTCAAAGGAGTGTAGACAAGCTCCTCAGCCCGATACATCTTCCGCTACGGTCTCTCCTCTTTCCAAGGATCCACTTGGAATTCTTTGGAGCTAGTGATAATTTGATCTTGTGGTTTAGCTTTTGTGTTAGGGAACGTCGTGTGCTTAGCTAGTGCCAGTATCTAGTTGTCATTTCAGCAGAGATGGGGCTGTGGGGTAAGAGGAAAGAAAAGGACTCACGGACTCACCTTCTGGAAAAGAAGAGGGAGGAGGTAGAGGGAGTGCAAGGAGGACTGTAGCATGTTCCCGAGACTTGAATCTCCTTTAAGAGCTCATCTCTTCACACAGAGATTTCAGAGTGCTCTGGGGCTGAAAGAAAATTCTATTGCTGGTTCAGGGACAGTTGACTACATAGTGGTAAAGGAACAAGAGCTGTGATTCGTGTTTGGGCTCCATCTTAAGCAGAGAGGCCGCATAGGGAGAACAGCCATGTTATAACTTCCAATTAAATCATATGACATCATCAGCCTTTGTTTTGCTTCTTTCTTTCATCTTGTTGATAGACATAATACATTACCATCCTAAAGAAAACTTTTAAAAAATGCCTACAGCTCTGTTCCCTTTTGTTCACTATAGCTTGAAAAAGAGGTCTCCCCTTCCTCACTGTCTTCCCCTTGTTCTCAGGCTGTGCCTCCACCATTGCCCTTAGACTGATTTCACCTTGATGTTAAGAGGCGAAGCCAACCGATATTAATTCTACTGTCAAAGGACAATCTTGTCCTTTGTGCTGCCACAGCATCTGGAACATTCGGCTAAAGAATCATTTCTTCCTCGAAGCCTTGTCTCCTGCCTCAAACTGCTTTAGTGCTATCCTTATTTGGCTCTCTTATTCAGCACATTCTTAAGCGCATTCCTCTATGCATTAGCATTCTTGGGCTGCTGTGATGATGAACTACATGCTCTCAACCTAAAGGAAGCTCACTGTGTCAGCCTTTCGGAAGCCAGATGTGAGATCAAGACTTGGCTGCTGGAGCCCCATCCCAGGTCCACGACAGGGTTGTGCAATTCAGGGGAAATATGTCTTAATCTTTCTTGTACAATTCATAACCTTTTTAGCTCATCAGACATTAAGAAGATTAAGACAAGTAATAGTCACAGGAAGCATTTAGAATCAGGCACTGTAGGAAGCATGTTCTGGACCAGTGCTTCTCAACCTTCCCAGTGTTCAGTGCAGCTCCTCACGTTGTGGTGATCTCCCCAGTGTAGCTCCTCACGTTGTGGTGATCTCCCCAGTGCAGCTCCTCACGCTGTGGTGATCTCCCC